>BSBK01008943.1:0-224265 GCA_027943335.1 Chamaecyparis obtusa
GTATACATATATATATATATATACATATACAAGCTGAAGAAATAGATTAGTAGCACCGGACTATAAAATAATCAAAATGTTAATAACAACCTAACAATAATAGAATCTAAGCAATGAGTAAAGAACTAAAATAAATAACTCAAAACAAGAAATGCAGTTTCTATCTATGCTTATCTACTTCTATTGCTTCTTTGCACTCTTTGGAGAATTGGGTTGATGACACCTAGTATTATTCTTGTAGCATCTCGACTCAAAGATTTGAGAAAATATGATTATGATTATTTGATTGCATAAATGAAATAAGAAAACCTGCATAAGTTAGATGGTATTCAAAGTTGGGATCCTTCAAATGAGAAAGAAGGCAGGTTTGTATAGATTTTCAGAATTGGATGAATTGTCAAGATCGAATTGAGAAAATTAGAATGAGTGGTTAAGATAATTAGAGACTGAAAGATTTTGGGAAACTTCCAAGGATAGAGATGTATTTCCAATTTAAACTCAAAAGTAGAGAGTTAATTCAAGAAAAAATAAGAGAAGATGGTAATGAGAATATTTTTCTGATTTCAAAGATAAGATTTTCCAAAATGCATTTTGATAAAATTGCTTTTTGACTTTAGAAATGATTTTTGCAATTTTTAGAAACTCATAAATATGATTGGGAAAGATTTTGGAATTAAATTAAATTAAAATTCAATTTTGGAGAAAGATGAAATTAATATGGAATTAATTAGAAATGAGATGAAATTAGTTGAAATTGAAATTAAATTAATTCTTAATAATTGATTTAATTGGATGAGATAATTAGTCAACTTAAATATTTAGGAATAATTATTTAAATTATGGGAAAATAAATTTAAATTTAATTAAATAGTAAAGACTACTTAATTAAAGGTAAAGTAATTAAATAATAAATTAATTATTAGTTAACATAAAGGAGTTATGATTAAATGATGCAGTCAATTAAATTTCAAAGAGGAATTGAGAAGAATAAAGATGATTAATTAAACAATTAAACAATTATTTAATTAATTGAGGAATAATTAATAATTAAGTGAATACTCACAAGTATGAGCCAATTTTGGGTGTCTACATTTGCCCCTCTTTGATACAATGTGATTTTGAGCATTGTGTCAGATTCATGTCTTATTCAAGTCTTGCCCCAACTTGCCCTAATGATAGCAAGCGGATTTGATGCCCCTTCAATAAATTGAGCGAAATTGCACAAAATGAGAATCGATAATCGACAACATTTGATGATGATGACGATGATGATGATGACGATGATGATGATGATGATGATGATGAATGCAATAATTATATGATGATGATGCCATGATTATTCTAATATATGCAATGGTTATATGAATTCTACTTTGTGATGACGATGGCAATGGCAATGGCGATGACGATGATGTATGCAATGATTATATGTGTTCTATTATGAAATGATGATGTATGAAATAATGACATGATTCCTTTGTGTAAAGATGATACATGAATGCCCTTCTATTTTTTTGTATTTTTATTATGCAATATGTAAACAAAATCTATGATGAATGATGTTTGAGCACACAACCTTTGGACTGACTGAAGAAAGTTATTGAGAAGATTTAGTTAAAAGAGAAGACTTAGTTGTAATCAAGTTAAACAAGTGATTAATCTAAGTCGCTATAGAAAATTTTCAACAATATCATCATTGTGCCTTATTTGAAAAGAAAGAGATGTGAAAGCATCCAAATATTAACCTTCTGGATATTGTTACGGTCTTTGTTTGAACAAGAAGATAGTAGACAAGGAATGTTTCACTCCATCCTAGGGTTCATATACTTAGAGTCAAGGTATGTGTGACTACCACATAAATGACAGTACCTATCACAAACACCTCAATCATTATTTATTTCCCTAGAAATTCATCGAAACAATCCATAAACAACAAACAAAGAAAACAAGATTATGATCCATCCTAGCCACTCTCACCACTTGATGGTATCCTTGAGGAGCATAGGAACACAATCGTAAAAGATAAATTGATAATAGACTAACATGATTGACTTTTTCAACAACCTTACTAATCATTATTTGGATTGGTGTTGATGTTTGATGTGGATGTGTCTAGTTTCATAAATGGACTACTCGTATAAGACCGATCTATTTGGTTTTGAGTGTATTCGTCATTGTATAAGACATTCATTTGATTGATTGATTTAGTCGATGACAGATTTGATTGTTAAGAAAGACAAGTCTTATGAGTCCATTGCCAATTTATGAAGCTCATTAGTTTGATACGAGTTTTGATGTTTGATGTTACTTTCTGCCTGTCGTGACAAAGATGATTTTATTGCAAGGGTTTTTTTTATATGTTTTGATATTTTTGTATTTTTTACCTTTTACTATGTTTAGGATTACTTCAGGATATTTTATTATGTTTTGATCAATTTTTTAGGATGTTTTCTGATGTTTTTTAAATTATTTTAATACTTTATCTAATTTTTTAAAAGATTTTTTAAAGACTTTGTTACAAATTTTAGTGATTTTTCTAGGACATTATGCAATTTTTATGGATTTTTCAAAACTTTATGTTATTTTTAGGGATTTTTTTAGTACATGCAATTTTTAGGGATTTTTCCAAGACATTGTGTGATTTTTATGGATTTTTTCAGGACATTTATAATTTTCTTGAGCAAGATTTATTGAATTGCCTCCAGTGTCTAACAAGGCAAGGAAATAATGGATTGATGGATGGACGGGTAGATGAATGAAGACCAAAGGTCACTTAGTATGTCTTAAAGTTGTTTAGATGCCAAGGACTATCCAAGCAATGAGATAATACAATTTTTCCAAGCTAAGGGGGTGACAAGATAGGGTACTGATAATTTTTGCACTAGATGGCATGTGATGCATAGAAATGGACATGTCAAGGGATTTTTTGAAAAATATGTTTTTCATTTTTACATTCTTATTTTATATTAAGATCAAGAGAGAGATTTGGATGGGATAATTATAAGGCATGAATATGGCAAGAAAGATCAAGAATGGACAAGGGGAAGGGATATGGATTGAAGGTTGTGATAAGATAGGAAATATGGACCAAAGGGATGTGGATAAGATAAGGTATATGGACCAAAGGGATGTGGACAACATGAAGCAAATAAGATATGTGATACTTATAGGGAGATCTCTAGCCTTTTCAAGATCAAAGTTGGGAAAAAGGGAATATGGATGTTCATAAGATAATGGAGGAAATTCTAGGGGTATAATATCATAGGATATCAAGGATGGAACTAGCCCCCGAGTATGGAACACGAGAAGTTCATAAATTACACATGACATATGTTTGCCAAATTTTCATCACGGTACTTTCCCAAAGCGCTTGTTTGTCAGGTTTTCACTATTGGACAAAATTATTTCTCTTATTTTTTGGTGTTACTAAGATGCCTGTTTGCCAATTTTTCATCAAGGAAACTATTTTTCTCTTTTTTTGACTTTTTTCTTTTTTCTTTGTTTGACTTTATTTTAAATTTTTTGACATTTTTGGATGATAATGGATGCATGATTGGACATGGAGAAGGACTCAAAAGACTTTATCTTTGGATGATTCTCTTGAAGGATATGTAATAATGAACCATGGACATAAATGCATGCTAAAATACATTGGTGGGGTGATGACAAAGGAATATGAAATTGACACAAGGGAGGATGGGGAGAGGGGCCAAAGGCACACCCTAACCAGATCCACCTTGCAGAGATCACACACAGAAGCAAAAAACACACAAGTGAGAGAGAGAATGCAGAAACTTTCATATATTATCTTCAATTTTATTCATACATGTCAGGTTGTAAGGCCTTCCCAATTTAGGCCAGCTATTACAATCAAGTACAAAAGTCCTCCAACATGCGAGGATCTACCAACAATATCTAATCTTCTATCCAAATTGACTCTCTAAACTCTAACCAAACAACTACATTTATACAAGAGGCTACCAAACAAGTCGGTCTTCAGATCCACCATCAATGGAAGGAACGACCAGATCTAGGTCCATATGCTTCCCAATGATATATACCATCATTAAATCTATGACCAAATATAAATGCAGGAGTCGGCCTCAATAGAAATCCAAAATAAACAACTCGGTAAGCAAAGATAACCAAGTGCCAGACAAGCATCTCCAAGTGCCAAGGAAATAATCGAGCGCCAGAGAGATAACTGACCAACACCGGTGAACAAAGGAAACTGAGCAACACCGAACCAACTCGATCAAAGAAGGAATTGAGCAACACAAAAACTTCAAACATGTTTTTGGTGACACAGGATTGCCAAGGACCCGAGATGCCCCTACATCATAAATAGATAATTAGATGAAGTGGGATAAGGGTTTAGGCAAAGGATTGGATAGGCTCAATGAAAGGTTGGAAAATATAAGGTATGTAGGAAGACTTATTTTTTAGTGGATGGAAATGTGGGAAAGAAAAACATTGGAGCACACCTTAAGGGATGATGGAGTGATGGTGGAAAAGGAGATTTTGGATTTGATGGAGGAATGGATAGGAATTTTGGAACACAAGGACCCATAATAGATTTGGAAGGTGGTAGACATTTAGATGGAGAGATAGCAATTTTGGATGCCACCTTTGATTTTTTTTAGGACTATGTGCTTCAAGGAACCATTTAGGAATCCACATGGACTTTGATTTTTTATTCTTTTGTGGGTCCTTGGAATGTATTATTTCGAAAAGAGATTCAGGAACCTATATTGCTTTTGACTTCATTTTTTTCTCAAGGGGCCTTTGTAGCATTTTAGATATTTATTTTTCCTTTTGGATCATATGTTGCACTATTTTTAACATGTTGATCCTTGACTACATGTGGATTACTTAACTTATGGGCTTTATGCTTGGCATCCAAAATGCTTGAAAAGGGAATGGGATTCATGGGTGGATATGAACTATATGGAGGCCTTTTGGATGGGTGGAAGATTCTCCAAGATGTGTACCTTTACTTATCTTGATTTAGGAAAGGATAAGTGGATTGTGAACTAGTGGATGGAGGAATATATGGACCTAATATGGACAGAAGAGATGAAGGGGAAGGTATATGTTTGGATTTGGATTTGGAAGTTATAGCAATGTGTTTAGAATGAGCTTTGTAACTAAGCCCATAACCATCAATATTTTCTTTGTCATTAAATGGTTTTAATATACCTTGTTCATAGATGTTTAACCTTTTGATTTGATATTGATTTTGACCAATAGGATACTTGCTACATGATGCAAGTTAATTTTGAGGTGGACATGATATGGAAAAAATAATAGGATCATGAAGTGGACCAGACAAGATGGAAGTAGAGGAACTCATTTGATATGTATTGGTTTCATGAACAACTTGCACAAATGTGTTGGGATCATGAGGGGGACCAAGAGGAATAATAGGATATTGCAATAGAATAGGAGAAATGGCAGGATCATTTGGTAAGATAGGATTTTGTGAAGAACATGGAGGAATAGGACATGAAGATGAAGGAATGGTAGGGTCATGAGGAGGATCTGAAGGGGTGATAGGATCTTGTGGTGGACATTAAAAGGAAGCCATACTTTGATCTTGACTTGGAGGGGATCATTTGACTTCATTTTAAGTATGTTCTTCTCTTGAATATGAATAGAATCATTGGGAATAATGGAAGGGGTGACATGATCTTGCTTGGGAAGTGAACAATCAATAAGACTTGGAAGGACATTTTGTGCTTGAGATGGAAGAGGAACTTCTTAGATAGGATGGACAAGGATAGTTAAATCTTCATGAGACTCTAGAAAGATGGGTTCTTGGTCAAAAATTGGAAAGGTTTGTTCATTATTGGGATCTTGATCATGATTTTATTTAGAACTTGTTTCTTCATGCTTTTGATCATCCTCTCGACATGAGGTATTGTTTTGCATATGAAAGGGGGTCTTTGGAAAGAATTCATTATTTTGACATGAGGGAGAAGGACTTATGGCACTGACTGGATTAGGTTTGTCTAGGAATGGAGCATATGGTGGGATTGGATCTAGGAAAAATGAGTTGTGGAAGGGAATTGTATCATGAAATGGATTAACTTGGAAATACATTGTGGATAACCTTTGGGAGGTCTCATCATTGGATATATCATTTGATGGAAATGGAAAAATATTTCTCTTGTGATGCTTCAAGAGATGAAGGATTAATGGGAAATATGGTAGCTTCTTTTGGGACTTCTTCATGGGAGGATGTTGTGTCATTGGTGTGATTTTTTTGGGTATGTACCATTGCTAGACATGGGTAGATAATTTTGATCCTTATCAACAATAGGCTCATGTGTGTGAACTAAAATTTGAATCAAATTCTTGAAAGCTTTAGATTGGTATTTTTTCTACTTTAGCAATCTTGTTGGTAATACCACATTGACTTTTGCATGTTGTAAGTTATTTATTGCCTGAACATGTGGTACAATAGGTTTCTTATTGATTATTATTGATTTTTCTCCAAAGGATGACATATTCACAATTGTGTTTGTTTGGGAAACCCTTGGTGGTGGATATGAGGAAATAAGAGGATGTTCATTTCTATCTGATGTAATTGGAGGCATATAGATTAATTGATAAAAAAGATAGGGATATAAGTCATCTATGGTGTAAGACTTTGGTTGACTATAACTTTGAAGATATTGCAAATGAGTTGGCATATCTTGCATTTGTTGCATAAGGATACTAGTTTGTAATGGTGGCATGTTTCCAACATTAGCATATTCATGCCCATTAATGGGATTTGTTAGGTTCATCCAATGTTAAAGGATGCCATGGTGATTGAGTGGGAAAAGCCTTTATAAGGGTGGTGAAAATTTAATTTCGATGGGGCATTAAAGGGTAACCTTAGTCCATCTGATGCAGGGTGTATCATTAGAGATTGGAAAGGCAATACAATTGCAACTGGTGGTCAACATTTAGAGAACGGTACTAACAATATTGCAAAGGAATCAACTTCTTTATTAGCAATAAAGGTGGCAAAGAGGTTGGGTATTTGAAAAGTACATATGGAAGGAGATTTTCTTTTAATTATCCAGACAATCATCAAAACACAAATGGAAGCTTGACACTTTCAAAAGTACATAGATCTTATTACTGATGAGCTATTTGCATTTAATGACTTTAAAGTAACACATGTGAAGAGAGATAGAAATAAAGAGGCTAACAAATTATCTAATTGGGCTTTAACCTTTAATAGGATTAACAAAACTTGAATTAAATATTTCCAATCAATAACATGTGGAGATTTAGATTTTTATCTTTTGATAACACCATAAATGAAGGTGGTGGATGTTGTTTTGGTGGTGTATAGACTGATGAGTGCAATAAACCAATATTTCTAAATGGACAAGGAGTTAAGAATATGGCACACTTCATTTATGGTAGGATTCCTCTGAAAAATTTGGTAAATCTCCCTCAGTTGCTTATTATTTTCCATTTTAGTTGGTGTCATTTTGTGAAGTGGTGTTGGTGGCAGTTGAAGGCTTTGAGATTAACATTGCAGATATGGAGACCTCATTTATTATGAGAGCTTCAAAACAAAAAAATCCTTTCTATGGCTCAATAATGAAGAAGTGACTTGAGGGTATGTTTTTATACCAGGATGACAACCTTGCAAGGTGCGTGCAATTTATTTTGGCAATGTCTTTGATCAAGTTAGGAATAGACACTAAACAAATACATATGTTTATTCAATAATTTTGGCTTGGGGACTACAATTTAGGGAACCAATTGCGAATGTGAGGAGGATAATGGTAGAGATTGTTCCTGTTGAGTTCCTCATTGGGTTGGAGTCCATTCTCGATTGGGTAGTACCAAGAAAGGGGATGGACTACAATGAAGGAAAAGATGATGAGGAGGATGATGGTTTCATTGGGTACATTCCATTTATCTAGAGGCTAGATGAGATATTGAGAGCACACCATATAGAGGAGGCTAAAAGAGGGTGGATGACACTCAAATTGCTCCTTGATTTAATGCAAGTTGAAGTAGAGTTGAAATAAATGAAGGTTAGGGCAAGTTGATATGTAGGTTCCCAGGAGGAGGTCACTGATAATTTGACACAAGGTCACAATGGTTCATGGTGTCTTATTTTGAGCATGGATGAAGGTGGGTTGATAAATGTGAAGACTACTTTGCACAAACCTGTGTGACAAGCTTACTAGTGTTTTTTGTTTTTATGAAGTCGATTGTTAATCTTTTGGGGTTAGTGTTTAAAGGGGATGTCGGGGTTAGTTACTATAGTGATGATCCTTTTTGGTATTGTTGAAGACAACATATGATGAAATCTTTTAATTGGATATTTTTTGGGTGGGGTTGGGGTGTTTCCCTGGGTGTTGAAACTTTTGGTTAGAGGTGGTTAGATTTTGTTGATTCTACTTATTTTTTATGCTTATGTACATTTATAGTTTATCAATAACATAAATCATAATTACTGAGAAAAAAAAACATTAGTAGATTCGTTAGCTTGCCTTTGATACTGGGGTTGCGATGTAGGCATGTATGATCTATTGTAGGTTTGATATTGAGCTCTAGCTTGGGGTACCTATTGAAAACATAAGGCATTGAGATATTGCAATTGTTGATATCGAGGTTGGGGACTATGAAGTACAAAGGGATTGGTGGGTGGTTGTACCATCTCAGGGAAACTTTTTGAATAAACCAAAAGGTTTGTGTTATCGTATTAGCTAGGATTTTGTTCCTCTTTGTATGGATTGATGTACAATTTATCTAGGGAATTCCTTGTTTTAGATCGAGTTACTGATCTCAAACAAAAAGGGTAAGGTGGGAGTGACATCTTGAAAAAGTCCTTGATAATAGGATATGATGTGATTGTTGATGTGTCTAGACAAAAGACAACACCTCTTCTAACATGTTTTAGTTCTTATTCAAAAATGTCAATCCTGGGGGGAGAGTTTGATTTCTCTTGATCTCAGAGTTGAATTATTTTGATATTGATTTAATTGGACTCTTGCTTTAGATGAAGTGTGGAGTTAGGGTTGATTGTTTTGGTAATATTGATGGTGGAGAGATAAATAAAAGGTATAGTCTGGCATGTTAAACCGATAGTCCTAAATGATTACTAGACCTAAAAGAGAGGTTTCCTAATGTTGACAACTTTGTTATAATCCTATTTAAAATTTGAAGATGACCTTGGTACTGATAGAATTTGTGAAATGTGTGGAACAATTTGATTATTTGTTTGAAATAGTAGCTCAACAATTTGCATTTTTGAAGTTTTGATCAGTTAGGTTGTTGACTGACTTGTTAAAGACACCAGTATGTTTTGATATAAAAGTGTTTGTGTATATAAGATCTATTTTTTTGAAAAACACAGTATAGTAAACACAACATACACATTTTTTTGTTCTATGCTAGTTATATTGAAGACATGTACAACCCTATGGAAGTCTGAGACAATATTTGTTGAATTTACACTATAAATAAATCCAAACCGCACTTATTTAGAGCAGATAGCTTAGAAGTCTGGAGGCATGAGATCCTACTTACAAGGCACTCACTTTTGAAGCACACTAGACTTATAATTCCAAGGGGCATCACTTCCCAAGGAACTACTATCTCTACTAAGAACTATGAGAGTATGGGATGTCTTCGGAGGTGTGGGTAGCCCCCTGAGTCTAAAAATAGAAGATTTTTTGGATGCTAAAAAAATTGGTTCGTACTGGGGGTACCTTTGGAGTTCTTGTGTGCCACTGAGAAACATAGTCCTAGTCCTCTCCCTATAAAGGAAAGGATTTTAATATATCGCATGAATGTGGGTACTAGGGAAATCGTGGGGTGTACCAAAATGCTAGCATCAATTTACGTAGTGGACTACAGGAGTGCCACTTGAACCATTACTTGGGGTGAGTACCTCTTTTCCCACCAAATACTAGTTCAATCTAAAACAAAAGAAATTTGAGTGTTGTTAACACTTTTCTCTTGCACCTAGGACCATGAGAGCCAAAGGAGAGGATAGTGTGTGTTAGTGGTAGGTCCACTCTACACATGCACAAGCATGCCAAACACATAAGACAAGTGTTCTTTTTATGCACCAATTGAAGTGTGAAAGGAAAACAATGTTCGTTTTAAGCCTAAAAAGCCAAATACTTTGAAAAGAAACAAGTAAAACAACTAAACTGCTCCTGAAGTTGTCACATATTAGTATTTTTTCAAGCATTTCCCCCCAACTTGCATGAAAATGATCAATGAAAAAATGGGGTTCTTTGACAAGCAAATTTTTTGTCCAAAAAGCCACAAGTCAAAAAAATACCCAAATTAGTAACTCCGAAACACTATTCTAGAAATGAGTTGAAAAGAGGGTTTGGAACATGTGCACCTAGATTTTACACTTTCCAATTTTATTTTTATTTTTTTGTGTTTTTGACCTAGTCGTCAAGATCCAATTTTTTAGCAAAATTTTTGGCCCCAAAAATAGAAATGGAAAGAATTAACCCCTACTTAAAATCAGTGAGCTTTCCAAAAATGCAAGAATTTAAAAAAAAATGCTTAATTTGTGCCCTAGGGACCCAATTTATCAAAAGAGACTAGTTTTCAAAGATCTACTTTTTTCGGCAATTATTGTTCATCAACATTAAAACCACAAAGAATAGACCCCCTATAGAATTTCAAGAGCTTTTAAGAAATGTAACTTTTTTAGGAAAAATGTTGATTTGCGCCCAAAATTGATTTTTTAATGAAATATCATAAAAAATATATATATATCACACAAAAATAATTCAATAAAAATCTAATTTTTGGACTGTAGACTCCTGATATCAACATCAACCCACAGTAAATATTTCATAGAAAAATTCATAAATTGTTTGAAAGATATGACCAAACCTTTGAAAACCAGGTGATTTGGTACCACCTAGGGTGCCAAATGTAGATGAGCAAAATACATGATCTAGCTTTTGAGATCTTTCCAACATCCAACAATGGAATACCTGCAAAACACACACGCACATACACGCGCGCGTGTACACAGGCACATGCACACACACGTGCGCACACACACACACATGCATACACGTGCGTGCGTGAAATAAAGAATCTAATATAACCCACACATGCATGTAAATGGCTTTTTGATTCAATTACCCTCCTATTTGTCAAGGTATTATGATTCATGTCAGGTTCACCAAATGTCATAGGGGGATTTGCACAAGCTCAAGAAATAGATTAGTAGCACCAAACTATAAAATAATCAAAATGCTAATAACCATGAAACCCTACAAATTATAGAATCTAAGAAATGAATAAAGAACTAAAATAAATAACTCAAAACAAGAAATGCAGTTCCTATCTACGCTTATCTACTTCTATTACTTATATGCACTCTTTGGAGATTCAGATTGATGACATTCGGTGTTGATTCTTGCAACATACTAACTCGAAGATTTGAGAAAATATGATTATGATTATCTGAGTGCATAAATGGAATAAGAAAACTTGCATAAGTTAGATGATATTCAAAGTTGTGATCCTTCAAATGAGAAAGAATGTAGGTTTATATAGATTTTTAGAATTGGATGAATGGTCGAGATTGAATTAAGAAAATCAGAATGAGTGGCTAAGATAATTAGAGACTGAAATATTTTGGGCAAATTTCAGGGATAGAGATTTATTTCCAATTTAAACTCAAAAGAAAAGAGTTAATTTAGGAAAAAAGAAGAGAAGATGGGAATGAGAATATTTTTATGATTTCAAAGATAAGAGTTTCCAAAATGCATTTTGATAGAAGAATTTATTTTTGACTTTAGAAAGGATTTTTGTAATTTTTAGCTTTTAAGAAACTCGTAAATATGATTTTCCGATTTTGGGAAAGATTTTGGAATTAAATTGAATTAAAAATTTAATTTTGGAAAAAGATGAAATTAATTAGAAATTAAAACTAAGATAATATTAGTTGAAATTGAAATTAAATTAATTTTTAAGAATTAATTTAATTAAAGGAGATAATTAGTCAGCTTAGATAATGAGGAATAATTATTTAAAGTATGGGAAGATGAATTTAAATTTAATTAAACAGTAAAGACTACTTAATTAAAGGTAAATTAATTAAATAATATTAATTATTTAATTAACACAAAGTAGGTATTATTAAATAATGTAATCAATTAGTTTCAAATAGGACTTTAGAAGAATAAAGATGATAGTGTGTTTTAAAAAAATAAAAATAAACATGATAAACCATAGATATCTTTTTAGAAATGAGAATTATTTGATTGATTTACTTTTTTATTGCTCAAATGTTTCTCCTATATTTTTTTCTTGTTTTTCTCCTATATTTTTTCCTTGTTTTTCTCCTATATTTTTTCCTTGTTTTTCTCCTATTTTTATTCCTTCTTTTTCGATGATGGTAGAATACTTTACTAACTTATTTATATACCCCTTTCTTCTCATTCCTCATGTCACATGGCTAAGGATAATTAAATAAAGTTTGATCTAAAATAATAGATGGTCTTTAATCTAATGTTAGGTTGTAAATACTATTATAGTTGTTATCTCATTTACTATAGTTATATATATTGAGATTTATTGTCTATTTAATATGAATTAATATTATATTTAGACTAATTATAATTTACAAGTATTATATTTATTAATTTGTTTTATATTATAGATTAATATTATATTGACTAAAATTGTTAATTAGTATTATTGAATAATCATTATTATATTGATTAATATTATTAATTAATGTAATTGTTATGTTTTCATAATCAAAGTATTATATATTTGAGCAATTATATATGCATTTAATAAATGTATTTGTATTATATGTACATCAATTTCAGTTCATGACACAAACCATGTAAATGTTATATCTTCATCAACCAAGGGTCACTTGGAGTGATTTGATGATGAAAGTAATAAGAAGCAAACACTTTTTCTTGTGTTTTTCCTGACTTCTCACAGTTGTAGTTAATCGTATGGATCGGTATGAATGCTCCGTGATCTTAAATTAGATTTATTAGAAAAAGTGTTGAATCATCTTTCATTTGGCATTGGTTTCATCAATTTTTATTAAGTTCTGCACATTTTATAAGCATTTTACTAAGACAAGGTCTGAAACTCTTGGTGTGAGGATTTGATCCACAAAATAATGGTTTGGAACCCATTCTATCGTTGAAAAAATCTATAATTTAGTGGAATACAAGTATTTAGGATGTATTTTAAGATTTTGGAGGTTGCAGGGCTAGGGCATGGTGCTTGGATCAAGTTTGAGGTAGCCCTAGCCTAATATCCTTATGTATTAGGCTTAGTTTGACTAGGTTTGAGGAGGATTTTGTAAAAGGACAATGAAATGATTGTTCTAGTTGGTGTAGTTGGTGTTTTCAAAATCTATATGATATGCCTAAGATTCAATAATAAGATTGGAGGTTTGGAAGTAAGAGGACCCATAGGTGCTTTGTAAGAGTGCCTGAATTAGGCCTAGTGCAAAATTTCTAGTCTATTATTGAGGGTCATATTGCAAAAAAATCCTACCTATATTTTGGATATGTCAAAAAAGGGAGAAAAGGGTATCTCAATATGCTTTTATATTTGACTTATGACCTTTGTAGGGAAATTTACACTCAGAAATGTCTTGTAAGAGGGCTACTAATAGGCATGCCTAATTGTGCATGACGTGTCACTTGGTAATGTCCTTGGTGTAAGTTGGAGTTTTCATTTTGATAGAAAGTTTTCTTGTGAAATATGGTATCAATGGTATAACATCTACCTTCTCATGCATCAATCTTTTGAGAACAAGTTTAATGTACAATTCAGTCTTAGATTAGTAGGATGATATTTTTAGTTTGTAAATGTATCTTTGTTTTCAAATAGTTTTTCAACTATAATGAAAATATGTTGAGGGTTTTGTGTAGCTATCTTCAACATGTATGAACACCATTTTATAGATTAAATGATCAAGGATCTTTAGTGCTATTCAAACAATTAGTTTGTGGTGTTTTTTTTGTTTTTTACTTCTCTTAAAGTAAGAGATTAAAGTGCATTTAAGAAGTATAATTATAACATAACCAAAGTAGATGATATCAATGCGAAGTGTCAATATTGGTAACTCCCTGGTTGAGGGTTTTATCTATTTGAGAAAAGCATTTGCTTACTATAAGTTGATTCTGATGCCCTAAGAAGGCATTGGTCTAAGGGGTTTAGTTTTAGTTTTTAGAATAGATCATTTATTAAAATTAATTTTATCTTTCTATTTTTAGGAATATAATTAGAGTAGAAAAGACATGCATTAATGATGTACACCCAAAATAGAGCCAATTCTAGAATGGATTTACAAGTGTTATGGTCTATTATACTAAGATACATTTTCTAAGTATAATATTCTATCAAAATGCATTAAAATGTTAGCTTGTGGTGACTAATCAGGAAAGTACTATCCAGGAAAGTACTGTACACTTTTCCTCCCGACCTCGCCGACTACTTTTTTTTTCGGTTATTTGGGCCGACTACTTATAACTCATTCTAACCCTAAAGCGGGAAAAATATTGTATAATATGGCTTAGGGTTAGGGATTTTTACGATGTATGATTTTAGTACTTGCGGCAGAGTTGGGCTGTAAGGGATTACGGATTGTAATCAGGTTGTAATCACTGGATAATAATAATATTGGACTTGCTGTTGGTGGACGTAGCCCAGGGATTGGGTGAACCACGTTAAATCTGTGTGCCATTGTGTTCTATTCTGTGTGGTTTATTATTTTCTGATATTAGTTATATTTGCACATAATTGTTATTTCTGCCTTGTTAATCCTAACAAGTGGTATCAGAGCGAGGTTATTTCATTCGTTCTTTCATCTATTCTCTGAAGCAGGTCTCACGAGTTAGTGGGAGAGTCTCTCGGTTAAGTGGGAGAAATGGCAGAAGAGGGTAGGCTGAAGGTTGATAAGTTTAATGGGCAGAACTTCCAGTTATGGAAGATGCAAATGGAGGATTATCTCTATCAGAAGGATCTATGGCGGCCATTAGAGGGAGTAGCCAAGAAAGAGCAATCAATGTCTCAGGAGGATTGGGATATTTTGGATAGGAAGGCACTGGGGAGTATTCGTCTATGCCTGGCACAATCGGTGGCATTCAATATTACTGAAGCAAAGACAGCTAAAGATCTGATGGAAACCCTAGCGAAGTTGTATGAAAGCCTTCAGCTTCAAACAAGGTATTTCTTATGAAGCGTTTATTTAATATGAAAATGGTAGAAGGTGGATTAGTTACTGATCATTTGAATGAGTTTAATACAGTTACAAGTCAATTAACCTCAGTTAAAATTACTTTTGATGAAGAGGTTAGGGCTCTCTTGATTTTGTGTTTTTTGCCAGAAAGCTGGAATGGCTTGGTAATGGCTGTTAGTAATTCTGTTTCTGGTTCTAATACCCTAAATTATGATGATGTTATTGGTGTTATATTGAGTGAGGAAATTCGTAGGAAAAGCTCAGGGGCATCCACATCGGGTAGTGTATTGAACACACAAAGCAGAGGCAGAACAAGAGATAGAGGAAACAACTCTGGAAATCGTGGGAAATCAAGAGGAAAATCAAAGGGAAAGAGGTCTGAATCTAAAGGGCCAAATGATTGCTGGTACTGTGGAAAACCAGGTCATAAGAAGAAAGATTGTTGGTCTCGGAAGAAAGATCAAGGAGACAAAAATGATGGAAACAAGGAGGCAAATGTGGTAAGTAACAAATCTGAGGAGGATGCTTTGCTCTTGTCCTTAGAAAGTATTGATGATTCATGGGTTTTAGATTCTGGGGCTTCATTTCATGCTACACCCCATAGAAGTTATTTTGTTGATTATGTCCAAGGGGATTTTGGGCTAGTTTATTTGGGAGATAATGAACCCTGTCAGATTGTTGGAAAGGGAAAAATTAAGATTAAGTTGCAGAATGGGAATCATTGGCTACTACAAGAGGTAAGACATGTTCCAAGGCTGAGTAGGAATTTAATTTCAGCAGGGCAACTGGGTGATGAGGGTTGCACAGTTACTTTTAATGATAAAAATTGGAAGGTTTCAAAAGGTTCCTTAGTAGTAGCAAAAGGTGTGAAAGTAGGCACCTTATATCTTTGTACAGGTCATACTGTTCCTTCTACTTTAATTTTTTCAGAAGATAATGAATGCTCAGGAACAGTGGCTGCAGTTGAGCAGGAAGAACATCAAACTGTTGCTGTAGATTTTGACACAGCACTGTGGCACAACAGACTCGGGCACATGAGTGAAAAAGGTATGAAATTACTTCATTCAAAGAAAGTTTTACCTTGTCTGAAATGTGTCAATATGGATTTCTGTGAAAGTTGTGTTTATGGAAAACAAAAGAGAGTTAGTTTTGTGAAGAGTGGGAAGGAAAAGAAAAATGAGAGATTAGAGCTTGTGCATACAGATGTATGGGGACCAGCTCAGGTATCTTCCCTTGGTGGCTCTCTGTATTATGTTACATTTATAGATGATGCAACAAGAAAAGTATGGATTTATTTCCTTAGACAGAAATCTGATGTATTTCAAACTTTTAAGAAATGGAAATGCTTGGTTGAGACTGAGACTGGTAAAAAGTTAAAATGTCTTAGATCTGATAATGGTGGTGAGTATTGCAGCACAGAATTTGAAGAATATTGTTCCTCTAATGGTATTCGTAGGCAGAAAACTGTACCAAGGACTCCACAAGAAAATGGAGTGGCTGAACGCATGAACAGGACAATAATGGAGCGTGCAAGGAGTATGAGGTTGCATGCTAGGCTGCCCAAAAATATGTGGGCAGAGGCAGTGAACACTGCTATTTATTTAATCAATAGAGGCCCCTCTACTCCTTTGGACTGTGGTATTCCAGAGGAAGCATGGAGTGGTAAGAAGGTGAGTTATTCTTTTCTCAAAACCTTTGGTTGTGAAGCTTTTGCACTTATAGATTCTGAAAATAGAACCAAGCTGGAAGCTAAGTCAAAGAAATGTGTATTTGTTGGGTATGGCATTGATGAATTTGGTTATAGGCTTTGGGATTTTGAAAATCATAAAATTGTAAGAAGCAGGGATGTCATATTCAATGAGAAAGTATTGTACAAAGATCTGTTGCTGCAGCATGAGAAGAAAGAAAATGACTATGTAGTACTGGATGATACTCCACAAGTTCATGTTCCAGTAGTTCCTTATGCTCCGCAACAACAGCAACAACAAATACCACACACCCCAGTGAGTGTTAGACGGTCAACAAGGCTAAGTAGACCTCCAGAAAGATTTTCTCCATCTTTGTATTCTATTCTGTTAACAGATGCTGGTGAACCTGAATGTTATAATGAAGCTGTGCAGGTGGATACAAAGCTTCAGTGGGAGTCTGCAATGACAGATGAAATGGACTCTTTGCTGAAAAATCAGACATGGGATTTATGTAAGTTACCTATAGGTAAAAGGGCTTTACAGAATAAATGGGTTTACAGGATCAAAGAAGAGGATGGAGGTACGAAAAGATTTAAAGCCAGATTAGTTGTAAAAGGATTTGCACAGAAACATGGTATTGATTTTGATGAGATATTTTCTCCAGTTGTTAAAATGACTTCTATTCGTATTGTTTTAAGTATTGTGGCTACTGAAGATTTGCATTTAGAGCAGCTTGATGTTAAAACAGCCTTTCTTCATGGTGATTTGGATGAAGAAATATATATGGTTCAGCCACAAGGATTTGAGGTCAAGGGTAAGGAGAATTTGGTGTGCAGATTGCAGAAAAGTTTATATGGCTTGAAGCAAGCACCTCGGCAATGGTATATTAAATTTGACACTTTTATGAATGGGCATGGATATAGTCGGTGTCATTCTGACCATTGTGTTTATTTTAAGAGGTTGGATGATGACAGCTACATTATTTTATGTTTATATGTTGATGATATGCTTGTAGCTGGGTCTAACATGGATCACATTAAGGGGTTGAAACAACAGTTAGCAAAATCTTTTGCTATGAAGGATTTGGGGGCAGCAAAACAAATCCTTGGTATGAAAATTTGTAGAGATAGAAAAAATAGGAAATTGTCTCTATCTCAGGCTGATTATATTGAGAAGGTGTTGCAACGTTTCTGTATGGAAAATGCCAAAGCTGTCAGCACACCTTTGCCTGGTCATTTGAAATTGACTAAGGATATGTGTCCCAAGACACCAGAAGAAGAGACTAAAATGTCTAAGGTACCTTATGCTTCAGCTTTAGGGAGCTTAATGTATGCTATGGTATGTACTAGGCCAGATATTGCACACGCAGTGGGAGTCGTTAGCCGTTATATGAGTAACCCTGGTATTGAGCATTGGAATGCAGTCAAATGGATTCTCAGATATTTGAGAGGCACATCCAGTAAGTGTTTACACTTTAGGGGTTCTACTACTACTGTACAAGGCTATGTTGACTCAGATTTGGTAGGAGATATAGATAGCAGGTGGAGTACTACAGGTTATATATTTACTGTTGGTGGGACAGCAGTGAGTTGGATTTCTCGACTACAAAAGGTGGTTGCTTTATCCACTATAGAGGCAGAGTATGTTGCTGCTACAGAGGCAGCCAAGGAGATGATATGGCTTCAATTCTTCATGGAAGAATTGGGACATCCACAAAAGGATAATTTTCTACATACAGATAGCCAAAGTGCCATTCATCTTGCAAAGAATTCTACTTTGCACTCAAAGACAAAACACATACAGTTGCGGTACCATTTCATTCGATCAGTTTTGGATGATGGACAGTTAAGGCTGGAAAAGATTCATACTGATGATAATCCAGCAGATATGTTTACCAAGGTAGTAACAAGGGAGAAGTTGAACTCATGTTCAGCTTCAGTTGGTCTTTTAGACTGAACAAAATAAAGGAACAACTGAGTCCAAGGTGGTTCAATCCAGTGGGAGCCTCATGTGGGTAGCGGTATTGCTACAGGATCAGTCTCCAAGTGGGAGGTTTTTTAGTATAGTGTGGATACTGATCAGTCACCAAGTGGGAGATTGTTAGCTTGTGGTGACTAATCAGGAAAGTACTATCCAGGAAAGTACTGTACACTTTTCCTCCCGACCTCGCCGACTACTTTTTTTTTCGGTTATTTGGGCCGACTACTTATAACTCATTCTAACCCTAAAGCGGGAAAAATATTGTATAATATGGCTTATGGTTAGGGATTTTTACGATGTATGATTTTAGTACTTGCGGCAGAGTTGGGTTGTAAGGGATTACGGATTGTAATCAGGTTGTAATCACTGGATAATAATAATATTGGACTTGCTGTTGGTGGATGTAGCCCAGGGATTGGGTGAACCACGTTAAATCTGTGTGCCATTGTGTTCTATTCTGTGTGGTTTATTATTTTCTGATATTAGTTATATTTGCACATAATTGTTATTTCTGCCTTGTTAATCCTAACATAAAACTCATGAGTATTACAAGGTCCACCACCTAGGTTTTGTAGAGCCTGAAGAGTATAAGGATTTTTTCATTTTATGGGGAAATTCTTGTTAATTGGTTAGTAATCTTAGGTCTCTTTTGACAGAAGAGGGAAAATTCTTAGAAGTACCTAGGATATCAGTTGGAGGAATCAACACCATTCTTACAGATAATAGGTGTCCCTTAAAGAATCAAAATGTATGTGAAATTTGTAATTATTTTCATATCCAACACCAATTTTCCACACCCTACTATCCCCAAGGTAACAGTCAAGTTGACACCTCTAATAAAACTATATTAAAAATCCTTAAGAAAATGGTTAATGACATTGGCAGAAACTAGTATATCCAACTCAACCTTGCTTGTGGGCTTATCACCACGAATGCTTGTACTCCTACAAGTGCCACTCTGTACTCATTGGTCTATGGATTTGAATCTATCTTACCCATTGAGGCCAAGTTACCCTCCTTGCAGGTCTCCTTATGTGATCTAATCGATAATAAAGAATACAAAGTTTTTTTCTTACAATAGTTAGAATTACAAGATGAACAATGAAAAAATACCTTTAATCATCTCCAAGCTTACCAAAAATGTATTGTCAAAGCTACAATCACAAAGTAAGGCCAAACAAATTTAATTTTGATGACTCCAGCTTGAAAGAAAATCCAAAAAATCAACAAGACATGGAAAAGAAGGGCAAGTTTAAACCTGACTAGCTTGACCTTTATATTATCACAACAACATATGGATCAAGAGCATATCAATTCAATCCAATCGAAGGTGAACTGCTAGACAATCCTATCAATAGCTTGTACCTTTGCAAGTTCTACACCTAAGATTTTCAAAGTAACCATTTATCATTAAAATAAAAATAAAAAAAATTACAAATAGAACCAAAAACTAATTCAAAAATGAAAAATAATAAAGAGCAATAATTGGTTGTATGGTGAAAACCACTTCTTGTGGTACCTTGGGCAAGTATCGTAGTGAAAATTGAGCAATAGATGCCTTGTTTCAGGACTTTGATCCTCCTTCAAAATTCTACTCAATCATTCTATTGCACACCCACCTTCCTTACATATAATAAACTTTCTACTCCTAATATGGCTGGTCATTGCTTCATAATCTATAATCTTATGCTTCATTTAAAATATCCAAAAAAATATCATAAAATGTCCTGAATTTTTTTTTTAAAGTCATAAATTGTCTTGAAAAAAATCCTTGAAATAGTCATAAAATTCCTAAATAATCCAATAAAACAAAAAAGTTTTAAATACCATGAAAACAACAACTAAAAAATTTGGAAGACGGTAACATTTTGAACAAACACAATCAAATCGTTATACTAAATATTGAACTTAACAAATCATGAATCAACAAACAAACTACCAAGCTAGATTACAATCTAACCAATCAATTGCTTGATCAACATGAGAAACCTTTATCAACTATCATTTATCTTATATAGGATGAATCCTTTCCAAAACCATACACTGTCATGATCCATCATGTGTCTTATACAAGATGAATCCTTTTTGAAATCAAACACCATGATCATTATCAAACTATTAAGCACAATTAAACTCTAGCAAGAGATCTACATATCTATTCACTTGTTTGTCTTGTGAGCCTTATCCTTTACTTGATTTTATCTTTTGTGGTGTACTGTCTATGCTACTTGAGGATGTCTTTGAATAGAGGAGTGATGATGAGGCATAGTCACTTGATTATTGTTTATGGATTTTTCTTTAGTAACATGATGACTTGTCTTAGGACATGATCATATAAGATCATTAAGGAATTACAAGTCTAGTGTGAAAAAGAGCATTCTTATTGTCTTATGTGTCTTTTATCCTTACAAATAGTATGTGAGTTATTCTAGTTTTATTTTACCTTTATGCTTACATAAACTTGCCATAATAAGCTCAATGATGAAAAAGCATTGAAAAAATAATAAATTTCCATTATATACTTCTATCCATTCATATTCTTCTCATTCTTGACTCCTTTCCATAACCATTTTATGGCTAATGTTTTTATCATATCCTATATTCCTTCATCTTTCTTTTCAAGAGCACACAGATATTCTCCTAAGCCATGTGTCCTCTTAAGGGGGAATTATCCTCACAATCACATCATCCTCTCTTTTATCCTACTAACTCTTCATCCTTCCCTATCACTCCCATGACAAGGACATTACACTCCTAGTCTTTATCCCTTTTCTTCTTTGAAATAACACAATAAACTACATTGTCTCGACGAGGGGCAAAATGTAGACACCTAAAATAATACTCACTTAATTAAATAAATATTTAGTTTATTTAATTATTCTATCATAATTCCTTTATTAATCAAATAGATAAATTATTATTTAAATTAATTCACTAGCCTTTTCCTCTAATATTTAAATAAATATTTTTATTTGTTTATTTAATTCATTTGCCCTTTCTATCCTATACTTAAATAAATTTTTGTTTCATTAATAACTGATCCCATCTTTTATTTATTTAATTAATTCATTGTCTTTTTCCTCTCACATTCTCAACATGTTTAAATCTAATGCATCTTCTGATGTATTACCAAAAGCTAACCAACTCTTACCTAAAACTTAATCTCATCCCTTCATTCAAATTAACCTCTTAATCTTATTAATCCTTACCTACCCTCTACTCTTAGCCATTCACTCTTTAACCTCCTAACCTAAACCCTTGATATTTTTGGGGACTTTTATAAAAGAATATATTTTTTCCTCATTTGAGCCTAATGAATTTCTATCAAGCTAATGCAATTTGGAGAACACTTGCTATCTTGCGTACTTGTTAGCATTGTCTTCATATTTTAGATCAATTAACCATAGTCCATTCTTTCAATGTCATAATGTGCTTGAGTGCTAAATATCTGATAGTAAATATCATTCCATACAAGATCTTTGAGGATAGAAAAATAATGCAGTCAAGCGTTTCGTGAATGTATTTAATATATTCATGTTTATTTTATGTTTGCATTTATGGAGAAGTCCTCTAGTGATATGTTGTTGACTTAGCTTATAGATCTGAGACTAACGGTTAGGTTAATTACGTTTACAAATAGTGGTTCAAACTCAACATAGATCAGTTGGAACTATTATACAATAGTTAGAGTATGCATTCATGTTGTTTCATACATAGTTTTGTTACATTGGGCATATTTGATATTATTGCATAATTAATTATGTATGCGCTCAAGAATATTCTCATGCACAATTGAGCATATGTTTGCACATGCATGACTAGCTTAATTTCATTTAATTGAGCCTAATTTAGTTTTGTTCAGTGTAGTTGGGCTCTAGTTTGCATATCATGCACCTTAGTTTGCATGTATTGGCCTTTTTAGCCTTTTTTCTCTAATTTTAGAGACACGATTTTTTACAAAAGCATATTATTGTATTCTTTGTAATTTATTTTGTAATCTTGTAATCTTTTATTCTTGAGAGAAAAGGAGAAAATCCACATGACACTAGTACATTTGACCTAGTTTTTCTACCAAAATTTTTGACCAAAAAATAAAAAGGTTTTGCTTGGTCGGGTTATAGAAGGAAAAATTTGTTTTTTTGTTAATTTATGCCTATGTTTGTCGAAATATTAACAAATCCCGTGGTGGTCGAAAGTTCAACAAATCCCGTGGTGGTCGAAAGTTCAACAAATCCCGTGGTGGTCGAAAGTTCAACAAACACGAGCATAACTTTTAAAAAAAAGGGATTTTCATTTCTCATTTCATTATTCTCGGTCGACGAATTAGAAGGGCAGCACGCGCGCGAAGGAGATTGAGCGACTGAAACGACTCAAGGAGATTGAGCTTAGAAACCTTAACTTGGGGTTTTTGGAGGTTTTTCATTCTTTCTCTCAACTGTTTAATTTACTGGATACCCAATCAACATTATCATTTTCTTCGAGACTTATTTACTGTTTGATTTATGCTTTGAGACTGGTTTTACACCTCCTGATTGCATACATTTGCATACACTACTATAGTTGAATTCCTGGAACTGCACGACTCTAGCCAAGCCATCTATGTTTGGTGGTGAACAACCTCTGTGGGGTTGGGTGGGGGGCCCCCCACTATAGTTGTCTGGTAGGGGCAGTCATGTTCAGTTAAGTGCCAACTATAGATGCGAAAGATGCGGTGAAATTGGGGATAAGAGCCAAGTGCGGTGAAGTAGATAGTTAGAGGCTGAGCCCTCCCTAAAGAGAGTTGAGAGTGAGCCCAATTTAGAATAGTAGGGGAACTCACTAAAATTGATGAAAAGATGTGATGCCCTTTTTGCATACATTTGGGTTTTATTGTCTTAGCTCTAGCAGTGACTGTGGGTTTTCATCAGCAAGCCTTTGTTTCCCCTCCCTCCTTTGTGCTCTACATTGCATACATTTGGCATACATTTGGTTTTGCATGCCCTATTTATGCTTCCACATTGGCATACCCATTTTGTGTATATCCTGTAATTATCGCATTCCATGAGATAACATCTCTTTGAGGCATTCAGTCAAACAATTTATGTGCCTTGTGTAATATCTATCAGAGCATTTGCAGGCCACTATAATATCCAATGAAAATCCCCCTTCCATTATGCTTTGATGGATGCCCATACTTTGTTCTAACACTCCCATTTTGGCACAGGCTGGTAGGATGCTGGCAAAAGTCGTGGTTGCTAGTCTGCCAATTTAGGCAATTGTGGGAAGCAATTGAGGCATTGAAGTTTTGGATTCAATTTTTCTTCCTACCAGTGAGCTTTGCAAGCTGTTCATTTCAAGATTTTTGGTGGAAACCTCACCCTAGTCTCCTTTGAAATGTGCACTAATCATTGGTAGACCAGCAACCTCGATACTCCAGTAGTCAACATTCTATAGAGATCACAACAAAATTATCACTGTAGGTCTAAACAAGCAATGTGGAGATTGAATTAGTGCAATTGTATGGGAGTGCTCATTGTAGAGTGAGTACCAAATTGATACCAAAATGAGCATGTTCAACAATCATTTTGCACCTCCAATAGAATCAAGTTCATTGAAAAAATCAACACATTCATTCATTCAATGTAGTTGTGTCCCCATAACTCCTCGTTGTTCATTGTTTCAAATCCCTCCAATGGTGATACACTCTAATATACCCACTATACCCTCCTCACACAAGCCAATCCTAGTCACTTCATTGTTCATTGTTCCTAATTCCTCCATTCAAATGAGCACTTTTCTTCCAAACACTCATCTAATGAAGGAAACAAAGACATTGTCTCAGTTTGGCAATACATAATAATGAAAGGAGTGATTGTAGCCTATTTACCAACAATACTAACTTTGCATTTTAGAAGAGGAGAAGCAATGCTAACCATGAGAATCCTTTGTGAATACTAAGTCATACTAGCAGAAAATATCTCTATTATATTCGTGTTTTCACTGCCCACTCTTACCCCTAGAGAACTTGAGTTTAGAAGAAAACCACAATTGATGAATGAAGATGTTAAAGGTAAAATAGAATATGGTTGATAGATAATAAGAGGAAACACCAAAATATTAATGATTTCATTTTCTATGTTTCTCAAACCAACTCTGCTTCCAAGAGGTCTAGGAGTATCGACTTCTAGTAATAGAAAATTAACAAATCCATGTAGTAACTAATAGATTCTCAGCTGGATTATAATACAATAGATTTCCTAGAGGATTTCTCATCTCTTGTTGTATATGTCAAACAGATACAAGATTCATCCTTCTACCATTGAAATTGCCTATCATTATTGGCACTCAAGATCATAGAAACATCTAATGTGTGCAATTACAAGACTCCATGGTATTTCACCTCCTCTGATCCTTTCATCTTCTTTGATTTGCATAAGATTGAAATGTTTTTAAAATCTCTGATAGAATTCATATGGTCAAGCCTAATACTATCATTTTCATTTAAAGAATACATCATCCAGCCATCTTTCTAACTGTAGATGAAATGCACATCCTCTTGGTTGTATAGAGAGATTTGATATGCTTCCATTTCTAATGAATAGTTGATCATCACCAACTTCCACTCTTGTAGATGAAATGTACATCCTAATGATTGTATAGAAATATTTGATATGCTTCCTTTATAATGAGTAACTCATCATCGCCAACTCCCAATCTTGTGATGTACCATAAATAATTAGTATTTTCCCTTGCAGTATTTATCTTCTCTAGAAAAATCATATCAGTGATGGAGCCATCTTCATATGAGGTGGCATTTTCTTTATAGGATTCTCAAACAATTTTTCCAACATTATCATATTCATTTAAGATCTTTCAACCCTAACCTTTGCAAGATTGAACACCACACTCTTACAGTCAAGGGGAGTACTAACATATCAAAGAGTTATGCTATTATTTATGACTATTGCATTGGAATCTATGTCAAAGTTGGCAATTAATGAAACATAATTTCCAGCCCCTACATATTCACCAAAAATTGATCTTGTTAATGTCCCTAGAAGCATATTCATTTGATCATCTCTCCCGAGGGTTGACTCGAATTTGTCACCAAAGCATATTAGTTAAAGATCTATTGGGATCAAGATGACAATACTAAAAGTTGATATTTATTCCCTTAACATTACTTCCATTGTTCTTTGACTGATGTTTCCTCTTTAAGGCTCATTATTCTTTACATAAATCTAATTTTCTTTAAGAGAAAACTGACATTCTTTATGTTCATTGTTTTAATCATGTTTATCTCATTGTTCACTACATAGTTTCTCATATTATTGAAGTCATCAATACATTTTTTATCTTCATTGGGTATGGTAATCACTATTTTTAAAATTTAAAATCTCTTTAAGGTATCTTCTTTGACATGCATCTTTGATATTACTGTTTTGATAATTTGCTTCCCGTTCATTTTTACTTCTTCACATTCCATCTCACTATCATTCCAATTCAAATTTTCATTGTATATTGTCTTCTCACTGCATTTCTTTTTCTGTCACCGAATTTTCATGATAGAGATGTACTATCCTCTTCTTCTCAAATTGTGTCTATCTATGTCATACAATAACAATATTTTGATCTCCATAATAACACTAAGATCTCTCTTTTATCTTCTCTTCATCACTAGTTTACTATTTGTATCTTTGATCTTATTGTATTTTGATGCACATCATTGTTTTAAGTTCACAGTGCCACTTCTATGAAAATATTAGACATCATTGTCCTTTGTTCTATTATTGCTTATCATTGCCTCATTTTCACCATCTACTATCACATGCTTTGTGACTATCTCGGTTCTTGATAGCATTCTATCTCTTTGCTGCCATTAGATATTTGACATTACTGCCCTTTAATACATATTACTGATATTTTATTTTCATTGTCTATGATATGACATCAACCATTTTCCCAATTTACCTGGGGTCTAACAATGAGTAATAAAAAGGTAATGAAATACATGAAAATAGGCCTTTCACTGTTTCATGACC
The DNA here is from genome assembly GCA_027943335.1 of Chamaecyparis obtusa. Lineage (NCBI taxonomy): Eukaryota > Viridiplantae > Streptophyta > Pinopsida > Cupressales > Cupressaceae > Chamaecyparis > Chamaecyparis obtusa. The sequence goes on from BSBK01008943.1 coordinate 26,910, forward strand.
TTTTGAAACCCGGTCATTAAAGGAGCCTAGAATCTACTACTAAAAAAAGGAGAAAACTCATGGTTTGAATGCTTATCAGTTTAGAAGCATAAAATTAAGGGTAATTGTAATATTTGAAATTTTAAAATTAGCCACATGGTCAAAACCATAGGCAACATAGGATAAGGATGATCTTCTCTTGAGACAGTGTCTTAGTTTGGCAATACATAACAATGAAAGGAGTGATTGTAGCCTATAACATCTAGATTATCATAAAAATAGATGAACAATGGTACATGTTGAGTACAATGAATGGTGACATATTATTTAAAACACTGAAACCATTCTACTATTCTACTATCATGATAACCACTTAACCTTTTAAATTTGTTTCTTAAATGCAAAACTGAAGCAATAACTAGCTTTTAATTTTACCAGCAGAAGCTATCAAAGCAAAAAGAGAAAGTTAAAAAATTCATTAAGTTCCAGATAATACATCATAGATCTGAATTCTGAACCTGTTAAACGACCATATCTCACTGTTTTTTTAGTAAATTGTAAATTTCAACATAAACTAAAGTCCCATATTAAATTATACAACTTTAGGTGCTTAACAATGTCCCTACTATAATAGCAAATTTAATATGAAATAAAATAGTTTATTCACCAGACATAGACACCATAATCCAGTCCAACAGATAGTGATATTATGGTAACAGGGAAATTTGTAAGGGAAATTCATTATTGGATGATGGATCTGTGTCCTACATTCCATATTTCTTTTTATCCAGGTCTAGTTTTGTGGCACACATAAGGGTTGTTACTAGACAAGATTAATTGTTGTTTCATTAACATGATTTCTATTTTATCTTGGAAATTCATTTGACTTAATATTTCTATTATCTCCCATTATTCTAACAACATATTCTCATCTTTGTAACCATTTTGTTTATTTTTATTTCTGTTAAGTTTTATATTTTGTTATGTATCCGGTGATGTCCAGTATTTTCCTGCCAATAATATTATATTTAAGTGTTCAATTTGACAAATAAAAATAATATTGGTTTATATTCTTTTCTTTGTTAATAAAGCTCAATTCAAGAAAAATAACAATTATAACAACATAGTTAGAAATTAGTAATACCCTAAAAAGAGATGCTATCATCCAAAAAAGTGCTCTTCATAACTTTGCTACCATTGTTTTGATTGTCTAGTGATTTAAACCAAAGACTTCGACTTAGCAATAGATTTAATTTGCCAATTACTAATAGATTAAGCATATTATTACTATGCTTAATGTTCTATTTAAATGCATTTAACACAAAAAACAAATTTACAAAACTGAACCAATGACATGTTTACAACAAAGGTCTAATAGAACTCCCAACAATTCTTAAACATACGTTATCTGATATGATGAATTCTTAAACAATTAAGGTTGGAGTAGACATAGTTATTCACAGTTTTTTGTGTGGTACAAGGAAGATTTGGCTAGGTCAAATCTTCCTTCGTGCTAGTAGTCTACAGAATTAGACCTTTATAAAGAATTCAGCATATCAGATAAAGTATGTTTAAGAATTGTTGGGACGAGTCCTTTGGCGTGTATTAAACATAATAGAATTTTTAGCATATTATTATCATTCTATTTCTTTGTTGTAAACATGCCATTGGTTCAGTTTTGTAATTTGTTTTTTGTTGTAAACATGTCATTGGTTCAGTTTTGTAATTTTTTTTTCAGGAACAATCTGGCTAGTCACTGTCTACACAATACCAGTTACTCCTTTGGTATCACAAATAATAAAAACAACAAATTTCTTGCATAAACAAGTAAAACTAATGCCTAGAAATGTTTGTATGTTACCACCAAGCAAAGATCACATTCTAAACTTTCAAATCAACATGCTGTTGTTTTGACTGTACCAACGGGACAGTGTACTCCAAAATTGCTGAGAAATTAAGTGTACTCCAAATAGACTACCCTCTACAAAGAATTGACTGTAATCTATTAACCAACCTTCTAACTGTCAAATCATTATGCTTTCAAATCAATTACCTATCGGTGTATCCCTTGCAAGGGAGAGAAGCCAAACACATAAAGAACATGCACATAAACACGACAGCTGAAAAACTTAAATGGAATACACCAAGAAGTACCAAATGATGAATGCTCAATTATTGTAATGGAAAAGCAACATCAGAACCGTCCATTTCTAGAACTTGATTTTTCTATAGTCCTAATGAGTTTTCTTATTTCTTGTCTTTTGTCCCTTTCTGATTTCCTATGTCTGTGCTTGGTGACACGATTTTGAACATTGTTGACATACTTAAATGGAATACACAATACCAAATGATGAATGCTCAATTGTTGTAATGGCAAAGCATCAGAACTGTCCATTTCTAAACTTTTATTTTGTATAGTCTTAATTATTTTTCTATAGTCCTAATGATTTTGAAAATTGTTGACAAAGAGTGTTTCTTTTTTTTATTATAGTCTAAATGATTTTTCTATAGTCGTAATGATTTTTCTTATTTCTTGTCTTTTGTCCCTTTTTTATTTCATATGTCTATGCTTCATGATAGGATTTTGTCACCTTCCTTTGATGGTATATTTCATTCAGTCTATGTGGAATACTATTTTGTTCACTATTTTATTTCAGCTTGATATTTCTTTCATTTTTTATATACATAGAGACTACACATGCTGATAAAAAAATGAGCTATTTGATTTAGGTTTACTTTTCATTATTGTACATGGTTAATATTTCTGATGGTACTCCTTGGTGTATTCCATATAAAAATAATCAGGTTTCTTCGGTATGATAAATGTCCCTTTGCGTTGAGAAAATAAGAGTTGAGAAAATGGTTGTTCAGTGATGATTTGTATCTGCAGGTTGCAAACAAATCATCCTTCTTCCACCAACAAGTCATTCCATTCAAGAAAGACCATGTTTGACGATATCAACCCACAACAAAATAGGGAGATAATTGCTAGATTGTGGTCTAACTTTAAAAGAAAAGGTGATGGAAAATGTTATCTACCATTGATTGCAAACATTTTTTAAGTACTTGAATCTACAATAGAACAATAGTGGTGAATGCATGATTATTATAATCATATGATTATATGTTATAATATTTATGTAATAAATGTAGTAACGATGGTGCAATGCATTATTAATATAGGCTCGATGACTCTTCTCAATGTGCCAAACTGTCAATGTGGTGGTGGGCAGTGTGTGTTGAAGACTTCACAGACATAAAACAACCCTGGACGACAATTTTGGTGCTACCCAAATAGAAAAAAGGTTGCTAATGTGTATATATTTAATGTTTCTAATGTAAATACTATTCATTATATTATAAGAACTAATGTAGACTGGGCATCACAGGGAAATAATGGTTGCAGATACTTTAGTTGGGTTGATGAAAACTCATCTGCATCTATCCGCCCATCTCCACTTATCCGCGATGAAGGATTTGAGTGCAAAACGTGTCAGGCTAGGGCAAATGCCAAAATTATATTTTTACGATGCCTTCTTTATATTGTAATCGCATATCTTTGTTGCAACCATATGCGGAGATGAGCTCAGGAATTAGTTAGTTTAGTATTTTCATATTGTAACTAATATTTTAATATGGATATGGCATAACTTCTCTTTGCCTCAAGTGCGCATATATATGGTTTACATCTTTTTTTACAATAATTCTTCATGTTTATGGCTCAGGTGAGCCCCAATCTGCTATCAATCACATGATTTAATGTATAGTGTTTTCTTGGTTATTCCATTTGTTCCTTGATACATTAATTCGACCACACCCACTCCACTTCACATGGATGTCTTTGAAATAGACTCCTAACTCTAATAAATTGACTGTAACTACTAACTAACCTTATAAAATAACAACAACTAAGAACGATCGCTTGCCAACATCTACTGAATACAAGGTCCTTGAGAGATCAATCAATAGGGATGAGTGGACGAGGATGATGAGATGGGGGAAGTGGAGTTGAATCCTGATGAAAAGGAAGCTCTGGCTGCAATTAGGAAGAAGAAGAAGATGCTTATCGTCTAACACAGATTAAAGAAGAGTACTACAGAGAGAAGGCCTACCGTACCAAGGAAGTTTGACAAGAACAAGGAATATGGCTTAAACAAAATGGGAAGACATCTTTCTAGCCTGGGCTTGGATCCTTCGACAATTAGCTTGATAATAAATGAAGCAGATGAGAGTTGAGAAATTAGCTTCCCAAGAAAAATCTCATAAATAAACTGTGCGTACCCCAATTCCTATGCCTTACCCTTGTTGTTTCAAATATATCCTTTGGGTACGCACAGAGGGCATGGGAATTGGGGTACACATAATGCATTTATGGGAAGCTAATTTCTCATTTGTCATCTACTTCATTATTATGAAGCTAATTGTTGAAGGATCCAGGCCCAGGCTAGAAAGATGTCTTCGCAAACACATAAAAAATATGCACATAAACATGACAACTAAGAAACATAAACGTAGATATCACAATAGCTAAGAAACATAAATGTAGGCATCATGGTCACATTTTTTTGGAGACAACATAATTGAGTTGTATACACAGATGATGGAGAGCAACGTTTGCTCCTTCGATTCCAAGTTGACACTGTGGGATCCAAAGACCATAGATAAGGAATAAATTTAGAGAGTGGAGGAGGGCCATAATGACCAAAATAATATAGGACAAACCTCAAGTTAAATGAGGCAACTGCAAACATTTTAATAGATTTTTATTATTAAATAATGAAATTTGCATATACTAGTGTTCTAAGCCCCCTCATTACATGATTTATTATTGTAATCTCCCTTTGACTTACGCATCTAGAAAATGAAACTACAACCTATTGGGATTGAGAAAAACCTTATAAAACAACAACAACTAAGAAGGATCGCTTGCCAACATCTGCTCATGAATACAAGGTCCTCCAATAGATGTATTCAACAGATGTTGGCAAGCGATCCTTCTTATCTATTGTTGTTTTATAAGGTTTGTCTCAATCCCAATAGGTTGTAGTTTCATTTTCTAGATGTGTAAGTCAGAGGGGGCTTACAATAATAAATCATGTAATGAGGGTGCTTGGAGCACTAGTATATGCAAATTTCATTATTTAATAATAAAAAGCTATTAAAATGTTTGCAGTTGCCTCATTTAACTTGAGGTTTGTCTTGTATTATTTTTGTCATTATGGCTCTCCTCCGCTCTCTAAATTTATTCCTTATCTATGGTCTTTGGATCCCGCAGTGTCAACTTGGAACCAGAGGAGCAGAAGTTGCTCTACATCATTTGGGTATACCACTCAATTACGTTGTCTCCAAAAAAATGTGACCGTGATGCCTACAATTATGTTTCTCAGTTGTTGTGTCCCAGGACCCCTTATGACCCTTTACGACTCTTTACGATCCCTAAGAATACATCTTAGAGGTCTTAAAATGTTGTAAAGGATCATAAGAGGCTCCTAAGAGGGGCCAGATGAGCTTCCACCTTCACGTGGTTGGCCCTGTTAAGTAGAGAATGTTATACTCTTCTCAAAATAAAGAGAAGCTCAATAATTTAAGGTCTCAGTCCATAGATAAATTAAATTAGACTTACTATCCAAATTGGTACATTGATGAGAATCAATGATGGGCTGAAGTTTTTAGATTCTGAGAAGACGTAAATGAAATGGAGGCAAGAAGGGATTTTTGTGGAGATTTTCTGGATGTGGAGATTTGCTAGAGTGGCTATATACATACGAGGGTTTCCAGATTGAATACCAGTGTAGAGATGATGATTTAGTAACCTACGTCTATAAAACCTTCACAAATATGTCCTCTTAACAATTATGTGCATATTAACTGGGTATAAAACTCAATTATTGGTTATTGAAAGGACATTGTGCACTCGAATAGTTTAAACTAATCCATTATGGATTTTTTGCACATGGTATTTGTTGCCCAAAATTGCCTATTTTATAAAATTTGGCCAGACTCTTTCCCAGGTCTCTGTTTCTGTCTTGCCAGGCACTCCTAAAATTTTCATGGCCGTATGATATGTCCTCTGGCCTCTGCAAGTGTCTCAATCCCTGCTGCAGCTTGTTTTGGCTTGCGAAGTTGATCCACAAGGTTTCATGCTTTGCGCCCTTAACCTTATGTTCTTCAATGTATTGTCAACCCCCAGTTTAGATTGCACATGCTAAATCACAAGGCCCTTAGAGATTTTCAAGTTTTAATGTTGCAGGAAGCACTCAGGTCACAAAGTTTCAAAAAGTGTTCAGTGTCGAAAACTCTCTATGTTTTCGACCTTCGGTTTGAAAACTCTCTATGTTTTTGACTGTCAAGTGAAAACCCTCTGTGTTTTCAACCCCTTCTTCACTTCACACTTCTTCCTCTAGCGTCGGCTTTTCCCTAAGCGCGCAACTCCGACCAGGTGGGTCCCAGTTCCTCATAACCGTTGCCAGTGCAGAAGATCCAATGGTGGTCACATATTTGCATGGGATCTTTTGACCCCATGCGATCATGCGACAACTGTCCGATTAGAATCACAGTGGGTCCGATGAGCTTCCGGTGGTGGGTCCTCTCTTTACGATGTGTTTATGTTTCATTGGTCACCGTGTGTTGATGGGGATTTGCAGGTGGGCTCGTTCATCAAAGGGTCTCGACTCAATAGATCTACGGTTGTTGCATGATCTCATGGAATCTTCCAAGCCCGTGAGATCACGCGCCCGCCGTTAGATTAGAATCTCAGTCAAGGTGGGCCCAGGGTTGGTAAAGTAGATGCGTGGTTAAGAGATTTCACGTGGTCGTTGAATGAGCCCAGGGTTAAGGAAAAGTTCACGTGACTTAGCGACTAGGAAGAAATGAACCTGAGGTAAGCCAGGGTTAATCTTGCAGTGCAGTCTTGCAGGCCCAGATGTCTTACGTGGCAGCAGAGACAGTTTTAAGTGGCTAGTCGCATGATCGCATGCGGCCTTTTGGGCTCATGTGATCATGCGACCAACGTTCATTTCAAGTGGTGCAACTTTTTTCGCAAGCTTTCTTCTGCAAGACGTGTGTGAAGTGGCGTGGTAGCTTGGAATTGATTTCTAAGGACATTTTTCTGGTTGCGAAGGTGATGATGGATGATCTGATCATCGACGCCGTGGATTTTGCAGGGTACAGTGCGGTGTTCTTACGCCGATGAAACATTAAGGAGCTAGCGCCATCCATATTTTAAATTCCAATTTTTGCGAAGATCAAACCTGGAGCCTTAATGGGTTAGTGGAGTTGTAGGTGAGTTGGTTGATCAGGGATGGTGTGTCTCCAAGCAGTCCTGGTATAGAAAGATATGCAATCATGAGATTTTGGACCTATTTGTCGACTTTTCTCAAAGCTTTTGAGGGTTAGTACCCTGGGGATGATTTTTTTTTATTGTTTAATATGTACCCCCCTAGTTAGAATTTTTGACTCCTGCCTGCGTGTTGTGGAGGAGTTGTATATATCATTTTTTGAGAGTTTTTGAGCTTAGAATCCAGCAATTGTAAAAAGAAAGTTTCTTTCTCAGAGAGCAATTTGTGGCATTTTTGCCCCTTTGGCTTTCTACAGTTGTAATTCCCATTGATTATTTAGATATTACAAAGCATCTTGTGACATTCTCTTGTCCTTATGCTTTCTTATGTGGATTATCTCTTATTGAATTCAGTATATGCATGTTCAGTTACTCTTAGGTTTTTCTTGATTCCTCTTTCTTTCTGCAATTCATGTGTATGCTTGTGACTGATCTAATTTGAATGCTTTTGTGGGTATACTTCCACCCCTGGCAATCTGTCTCATTCCTATACCCAATTACAGAGATGAATGTTTGTCTGCAGGTTATAGTTAATGTCTGACTCTTTAGGAGTACTACTACCTTGAGAAATTCCTTTTCCCTGCATAGTATTCCTTTACTGCAGACTCCTCTATAAAATACTGATGCAGGCCTATTCATTGAGTTGTAATCTCCTAGACCTAGGATTGTCTACTGGTTTCATCCTTTACACTACAATTCATACCATCTTTTCGGTGCATCACCTATTAGGATAGATTTGCTTTCAGTCATTTCCCTTTTCATGCACTCTTTCTAACCCTTTCCCTCAAAGATTTACATTTTCATGTTAAGAAGCAAATCAGTGTGATAATCCAAGAGGAACCAACCTAGAACCTAGAGGTTTCATCTCAGTTAGCATAGGTCCCACAACCTAGAGATGATTCCCAAATTATACTGAGTTATCAAGACCAAGAGAGCTTGAACAGAGGCGTAAAACTCAGTGTATAACATTTCTGGCACGCCCGGTGGGACCGTAAAAGAAGTTCATTTGTTGAAGTTATGTCATCTCCGATATGCAAGTTGCATAATACAGACCTTTAGAGGTTGTTTTACCAAGTATATCTAGTGACTCCACTAGTTTCAAAGGTTCAGGCCAGCCTTGTTTAAGGCTTATGAGAAAGATTGAGACTAGAAGCTCAAAACCCACCATTTTTTCAGAGTTGCCCTCAAGAAGAAGTCACAAAGGTAGGTCAACTCAAAGGGAATCTCCTGTAAGGAGAGTTCAATCAACACATCCCGATACTTCAAAAAGGAGACCTTCTCCCTTTCATTCCAGAAGAAGAGGCAGATCTCTAACCAGAGATCTAGAAGAAGATTCAAACTCAGCAGCAAATACAGCTCATATAGTTGTTAATCTTCAGATCACAGCTCCTACAATGGCTAGGCAGTTTGCTTTTGCACCATTCAACCAAGGTAGCCCTTTGAATTTTGCAATGCATCATGATGTGCCCTTGGTGGCATTGAAGAGTCTACCTGATTTCACTGGTGAAGGACAAACTACAGCCTTTGAGCACATAAGAGATGTGACCACCATCTACAACATACACAACATTACACAAGAGGATGTGGCCACCAAATTATTAGCAGCATCTCTGAAAGGTAAGGCTCTAGAGTGGTTTAGAACTTTAACTGTTGGTTCTATCACTTCATGGGATGAATTAGGGGATGCATTAAGCAAACATTTTGAGGATAAATTAGATAATTTGTCTCTGGTTGAGCAGTTAACAACCATTAAGAGAGACCCTCAAGAACAAATGATAGATTACAATAGTAGGTTCCTTAAGACATGGAATAGAATCCCAGTCTCTGTAAGGCCATCAGCTGACCATGCCTTCCTATACTACTTGCAAAGTCTAAATAAACAAATTTCAATCATGATACAGTCTATGGGTGGTACCACTTTACCCCAAGCCTTTGACATTGCTGTCAGGGCTGAAAATTATTTGATCCAAGCAGGCATGATAGCTAGAAGACCACCCATGCCTATCTTCCCTAGTCTTCAACCCATTGCACCTACACAAGTACCCCCATTTACCCCTATTCCCACAATATCAACACCTCAAGCTAGCACCAGTGGTCAAGAGTTAACAACAAATTTCTCTCAAGAGCCACAAGAGATGAAGAGTAGTCAGCAAACTAGTATGCAGGAAATGACAAACTTGTTGCAGACTCTAACCAAAGAGGTCACAAATTTGAAGAAACAAAATCACGGCATCAGGCCACCCTTCCAACAACAAGGCCAAGGTCCTAATCAACAATACCAAAATCAAGGACAATCTTATCAACAAAATAGGCCACCATACCAAGGAGGCTATCAAGGGCAAAGGCAAAATTTCAATCAAAGACCATTTCAACCATATGACCCTATACCTCTCAATTCTGCAAATCCAGTGAGGGATATGGTTCCTAGCCAAAATAATATGGCTATGGATTATGAATGGTGTTCCCCTTGCAATCAGCCTCACAATCAGGCTTCATGTTCAGATGGATGGATGAACCAAGCTTTAATGGTTCAAAATGCCTCACAAGTTCAACCAGAGGCCTCATCTAGTGGATCAGTCCCTCAACAAGAATCATAAGAGAATGAGACTGCTCTCTTCAATTGGGAGCAGCCAGACTTCAATGGAGTCAATGATGAAGCTACTTTTGTTGCCTACACAAGAGCCAAAAGGAGAGCCCAAGACATGGAGAGAGCAGATTCAGGTAACAAGGCCACTACATCTGCAGAACCATTGCAGCAAGTTGCCCCTATCACATCTAAGGAGGCCCCTGTCATCACAAGCAAAGAAGGCCAAGTCCCAAAAGAGGCAGAACCCATCATAGTAAAAGCACAACAAAAAGTACACACTGTGACACCTTATAATATTGTAGACAACATGAAGAAGGTGAATGTCACCATGTCCATGTGGGACTCTTTGTCTATTCTGGGGCAGTCTAACATTTTGAAGAAGGCCATGAGTGAGGCAGCAACTCGTCAACCTGCAAAAGAAGTTGCAAAGCCAGTGTTGGTCAACACTGATCAAGAAAAAGAGGCTCCAAGTAGCAACTCCAAAGCCAATACCATGTAAGGTAGGAATTCAAAGCTGCCTCCCTTTTATGTATCTTTAATTATTGGAGATTCTCTAGTACATAATTGCATGGTAGATAGTGGGGATACTAGTACTGTAATGCCCAAGAAAGTGGCTGACCAATTAGGACTGAAATATGAACCCTTCCAAAAGAATGTCACACAACTTGACAGATCCTCAGTCAGTACTATAGGTGTGGCCAAAGATACTAGTCTAGTTCTCCATGCTAGTCCTAATTTTTCCATCCTCCTTGACATATATATCATAGATCTCCCTGCATTGTTTGCTATATGTTTATCAAGAGAATTCACAGCCAAGATAGGTGGTTATCTATCTTTTGATTGGTCTCACATGTTATTTCACACAAGATATGGTACCAAAGTTACCATTAAGTCAGAAAAATTGGCAGCACACCATGTAGAACCTTATGTGTCTAATGCAATCAATGTAAACTACCCCATATTTGATAACAGTGATTTCCAAACCTTTAGTGAAACAAGCACTAAGATAGGAGATATCCCTGATATTTTCTTAGATGAAAGAGAATCAGAGCATTTTGTTTGGAATGCTGGTTTGGGAAACTACTTGTTACAAGAAAATGATGCTATAGAGCCCAACCTTTTCAAGGATGCTGACTCAGAAGATCAGAACAGTCAGGTTTGGGAACTATACTTTGATGGAGCTAGAAGTAGACATGGTTTCAGTGGTGGTGCTATGATGATGTCCCCAAAAGGAGAAAGGTATTATACTACCTTTAGATTCAGTTTTTCCTGCACCAGCAACACCGCAGAATATGAAAGTCTACTCAATGGACTAGAATGGGCTAGAAAAAGAGGGCTCAAGGCCTTAAAAGTATATGGTGACAGTGAACTTGTTATTAGCCAAGTGAGAGGGATGAGCGCAACCAAAAATGACATCATGAAAGCATACAAACATAGAGTTTGGGATGCAATTGAAGATTTCCATGCCTTCAATATTGTTGCTATCCCTAGAAAATTAAATCAAAATGTAGATAGGTTAGCTGCTATTGGATCTCAGTTTGACATCCCCAATAACATTTCAAAAGAAGAAAAGTAGCAACACATTAAGATTATTGTCAGACCTTTAATTCCCGACAATAATATTAATTGGCAAGTGTTTGACAATGATGAACAAATTCTGTAATTCTTGTTTGAAGAAGATGTCTTTTCAAGGCACAATCAAAAGAGGTTATCACATAACTATGGTGATCAAGTGATACAACTTAGATCTAATAAGATGCCTAAAGGTCTTGTCACCTTAGAGACTATCTTCAACAAGGATGATGAAGTCAAGAAAAATAAAGCTGGCCTAGTAGTCCAACAGGAACATTGTGTTGAATTAGAGTTGGAACCAGGTAAGAGCCTACAATTTGGAAAAGTAAACACTGATGCAGAAAGGCAAGCTTACACCAAATTATTCAGAGAATTCAATGATGTTTTTGCATGGAAATATGAAGATCTTAAAGGTTTTGATCCTGCCCTTGCTCAGCACACTATTGAATTGCAGCCTAATGCTAAACCAGTGAGGCAAAAGCAAAGGCCTGTTAATCCTAAGCTTGAGCCACTTATGCATAAGGAAGTGCTCAAGCTAATAGAAAGTGGCATCATCTACCCCATCAAACATACTAGTTGGGTTTCCAACCTTGTTCCTGTCAGGAAGAAGAATGGGGAGCTGAGGTTATGTGTTGATTTCAGGGATTTGAACAGAGCCTCATTAAAAGTCCGCCATCCACTACCCTCTATGGAACAAATTCTACAATGTGTCTTTGGATCTGAGAGATTCTCATTGTTGGATGGCTATTCAGGATACAATCAAATCTTAGTAAAAGAAGAGGATCAATATAAGACTACATTTACAACCAAATGGGGAACCATGGCATATCAGAAGATGCCCTTTGGTTTGTCAAATGCAGGTGCTACATTTCAAAAGGCGATGGATATGGCCTTTAAAAGCCTCATGTACAAGTTTGTGTTGGTCTACCTAGATGACATAACTGTCTATTCAAAGCATGCAGCAGATTGCATCAAACATTTGAGGAAGATTTTTGAAAGATGCAGAGAATTTGGGATATCCCTTAATCCCAAGAAGTGTGTGTTTGCAGTTCAAGAAGGAAAACTATTGGGATATGTAGTATCCAAAGAAGGAATTACAGTGGATCCCGAGAGAATTGCAGCCATCTTGGAACTATCATTACCACATCACAAGAAAGGTCTCCAATCTTTCATAGGGAAGATAAATTTTGTTAGGAGATTCTTGCCTAACATTGCAAATTTACTCAAGCCTTTGACAACCATGTTGAAGAAAGGTTTAGCTTTCAGTTGGACTAAGGAGGGAAAAGTTAACTTCCAAGCTATTAAAGAAGCCTTAACAGAAGCTCCTGCCCTGTTAAACCCAAATTTCAATAAGGATTTTATCCTTTATGCTTATGGAGGTTCGGATGCTATATCTGCAATGTTGGCCCAAGAGAATGCTGAAGGATTGGAACAACCTATTGCTTTCTTTAGCAAAGGTTTAGAAGAGTATGAACAAAGGTACTCCTTTGTAGAGAAACATGTACTTGTTGTGGTAAAGAGCCTCAAAAAGTTCAGACATCTATTGACCCATAGCAAGGTACACTTGAAGGTTACTCATCCAAGTGTCAAAGAGTTTCTGCTTTCCAAGGACCTTAATGAGAAAAGAGCTAGTTGGATCACTAAGGTAATGGAATATGACATAGATATTCAGACTACCAAGCTGGTTAGAGGAAGAGGTCTTTGTGAGCATCTGGCAGAGGATGAAAGTTCAAAGAAATTGGAATACATGGATGCATCTTTGGTTGTGCATTCCATAGAAGAACAAGCCAAGGCAACAAGCTAGTTGCCTAATATGGTCAATTAATTGAAGATAGGACAATGTCCTGCAGGTTTGGATTCAGCAAAAAGGAGGTATTATAGATTGTAATCTGTTCCTTTTGTGCTGATAGATAATGTTCTTTTTAGAAAGGATCACAATGGTGTCCTTTTAAGATGCATTGATTCATAAAAGGTAGGTGAGGTCCTATTTGAATTTCATGATGGTCCCTCTGGTGGCCACTTTTCTCCTAGGACTATTGCTTATAAAATCATGAGGGCTGGATACTATTGGCCATCTATCTTCAAAGATAGTCATGATTATGTTAGAAGATGCGTCAAATGTGCTATGTTTTCAGGCAAAGAGAGGCTTGCTGCTCTGCCCCTTCAACCAATCAAAGTAGATCAACTTTTCATGAAATGGGGTATAGATTTCATAGGAATGATTAACCCTCCGTCTAGTGCAGGACACAAGTGGATAATTACTGCAATGGATTATTTCACTAGATGGACAGAAGTGATGGCTTTAAAAGAAGCAAATGAGGGTGCCGTATTGAGTTTTTACGATGATTTAATTCATAGGTTTGGTACCCCTGATTCCATCATTTCAGATAATGCATTAGCATTCACGGGCCTCAAACTCTTAGAGTGGGCAGTCAAGAATAGCATCTGTCTGAATACAAGTTCCAATTACTATCCTTAGGGGAATGGTTTGGCAGAGTCAACAAATAAGAATTTGATTAGAATAATCAAAAAGACCTTGCAAGACAATCAAAGGGATTGGCATACTAAATTGAGATCTACCTTGTGGTTAGATAGAATTAATCCAAAGAAAATCATTGGTAATTCCCCATACATGTTGGTGTATGGAAAGGAGGCTAAGTTATCTATTTCAACTAAATTACCAGCTCTAGACTTAGCCACTCAGTATTCCCTATTTGAAGAAAGTGATCCTATGCAAATCAAATATGCCCAGTTGATGGAGCTAGAGGAGATTAGAGACAAATCAATGCAGGATATGGCATTTCATTAGAGTCAAACAAAGAAGAGTCTTGACAAAAGAGCCAGGATCAGGAATTTCAAAGTTGGTGATGTTGTCCTCAAATGGGATGAGTTCAAGTCAAAACCTGGTAATCACACAAAGTTTGATTCCTTTTGGGGTGGACCATTTGTTATAATAGAGTGTAGAGGATCTAACGCTTTTCAACTTTCAACTCTTGAAGGAGATGCCCTGCCAATATCAGTAAATGGTTTCCATTTGAAGCCTTGCTTTGAGGTTAATCCCTCTTTGTAAGTGTTCTTGTAAATTCTATAAATATGTGTTCCCTATTTTCTAGGTCAGTTCCCTACTTTCCAAGAAGTGCATGTGCATAGGTCCATCTTTTGGTTCAATTTTGTCTCTCCGCCAAGTTTTTGTGCTCAGTAGTGACCCCATGCCCAATGGATTGCTTCAAAGGCCACTGGTCCAATGTCTAGCAAGCTGACATCCAGCAGAAATCGCCAAAAATGTTGCCCAAAATTGCCTATTTTATACAATTTGGCCAGACTCTTTCCCAGGTCTTTGTTTTTGTCTTGCCAAGCACTCCTGAAATTTTCATGGCTGTATGATATGTCCTTTGGCCTCTGTAAGTGTCTTAGTCCCTACTGCAGCTTGTTTTGGCTTGCAAAGTTGATCCACAAGGTTTCATGCTTTGCGCCCTTAACCTTATGTTCTTCAATGTATTGTCAACCCCCAGTTCAAATCGCACGTGCTAAATCTCAAGGCCCTCAGAGATTTTCACGTTTTAATGTTGCAGGAAGCACTGAGGCCACAGAGTTTCAAAAAGTGTTCAGTGTCGAAAACTCTCTATGTTTTCGACCTTTGGTCTGAAAACTCTCTGTGTTTTCGACCGTCGAGTGAAAACCCTCCGTGTTTTCGACCGTCAAGTGAAAACCCTTTGTGTTTTTGACCCCTTCTTCACTTCGCACTTCTTCCTCTAGCGTCGGCTTTTCCCTAAGTGCGTAACTCTGACCAGGTGGGTCCCAGCTCCTCATAACCATTGCCAGTGCGGAAGATCTGACGGTGGTCACATGTTCACATGGGATCTTCCAACCCCATGCGATCATGCGACAACCGTCTGATTAGAATCACAGTGGGTCCGATGAGCTTCCGGTGGTGGGTCCTCTCTTCGCAATGTGTTCATGTTTCATTGGTCACCGTGTGCTGATGGGGATTTGTAGGTGGGCTTGTTTGTCAGAGGGTCCCAGCTCAATAGATCTACGGTTGTCGCATGATCTCATGGGATCTTCCAAGCCCATGAGATCACGCGCCCGCCGTTAGATTAGAATCTCAGTCAAGGTGGGCCCAGGGTTGGTAAAGCAGATGCGCGGTTAAGAGATTTCACGTGGTCACTAAATGAGCCCGGGGTTAAGGAAAAGTTCACGCGACTTAGCGACTAGGAAGAAATGAACCTGAGGTAAGCCAAGGTTAATCTTGTAGTGCGGTCTTGCGGGCCCAGATGTCTTACGTGGCAGCGGAGATAGTTTTAAGTGGCTAGTCGCATGATCGCATGCGGCCTTTTGGGCTCATGCGATCATGCGACCAACATTCATTTCAAGTGGTGCAACTTTTTCTGTGGGCTTTCTTCTGCAGGACGTGTGTGAAGTGGCAGGGTAGCTTGGAATTGATTTTTGAGGACATTTTTCTGGTTGCAAAGGTGATGATGGATGATCTGATCGTCGACACCATGGATTTTGCAGGGTACAGTGTGGTGTTCTTACGCCGATGAAACATTAAGGACCTGGCACCATCTGTATTTTAAATTCCAATTTTTGTGAAGATCAAACTTGGAGCCTTAATGGCTTAGTGGAGTTGCAGGTGAGTTGGTTGATCAGGGATGGTGTGTCTACAGGCGGTCCTGGTACAGAAAGATATGCAATCATGAGATTTTGGACCTGTTTGTCGACTTTTCTCAGAGCTTTTGAGGGTCAGTACCCTGGGGATGATTTTTTTTTATTGTTTAATTTGTAACCCCCTAGTTAGAATTTTTGACTCCTGCCTGTGTGTTGTGGAGGAGTTGTATATATCATTTTTTGAGAGCTTTTGAGCTCAGAATCCAGCAATTGTAAAAAGAAAGTTTCTTTCTCAGAGAGCAATTTGTGGCATTTTTGCCCCTTTGGCTTTCTACAATTGTAATTCCCATTGATTATTCAGATATTACAAAGCATATTGTGACATTCTCTTGTCCTTATGCTTTCTTATGTGGATTATCTCTTATTGAATGCAGTATATGCATGTTCAGTAACTCTTAGGTTTTTCTTGATTCCTCTTTCTTTCTGCAATTCATGTGTATGCTTGTGAATGATCTGATTCGAATGCTTTTGTGGGTATACTTCCACCCCTGGCAATCTGTCTCATTCCTATACCCAATTACAGAGATGAATGTTTGTCTGCAGGTTATAGTCTGTGTCTGACTCTTTAGGAGTACTACTGCCTTGAGAAATTCCTTTTCCCTGCATAGTATTCCTTTACTGCAGACCCCTTTATAAAATACTGATGCAGGCATATTCATTGAGTTGTAATCTCCTAGACCTAGGATCGTCTACTAGTTTCATCCTTTATACTACAATTCATACCATCTTTTTGGTGCATCACCTAGTAGGATAGATTTGCTTTCAGTCATTTCCCTTTTCATGCACTCTTTCTAACCCTTTCCCTCAAAGATTTACATTTTCATGTTAAGAAGCAAATCAGGGTGATAATCCAAGAGGAAATAGCCTAGAACCTGGAGGTTTCATCTCAGTTAGCATAGGTCCCACAACCTGGAGATGATTCCCAAGTTATACTGAGTTATCAAGACCAAGAGAGCTTGAACAGAGGCGCAAAACTCAGTGTATAACAGTATCAAGGGTGAGAATTTTTTTTTTTATAATGGAAAAGCTTATTTAATGGGAATTAGTTTACTTAAGAAGGAGAACTCTTTATTTTATGGATCCAATCTTAATGAAAAAGAATATGCTATATTAGTATTTGTGTTTAGACTCAATATTGTTGTGACTTAATTTCTCAGTCTAGTTCAAATCATATCATATCAAACTATGCTATTAAGCCTTTGGTGTCATTGTGATCTTTGGATATATGAAAAGTCCTATGTCAAGAAAGTGATTTATCTTTATCTTAGTTTCTGTAGTATTGAAAAAAATGAGGGGTTGGACATTACTGGTGGATCTATTCTCTCTTATCATTCTTTATAATCCCTTTGGTAGTTATTCTTTCTTGTAACTCACCTTAATCGGTGTGCAAATATTTGAGAGCAATCTTTTCCATGGTTTTTCCCTTTACAAGTTGTTCCACATAAATCTAGTATTTATTGTGTTTATGTTTGCTATTATTTTTGTGTTCCTATCCTTAAAAGGTTATAATTTCAAAGTAAGTTTGGTGGAACTAATTAAAGGTTTTTAAGGTTATAATTTGTGGATGACCGATTCACCCCCACCCTCAGTTAGATTCTTGCACATTCAACAATTGGTATTAGAGGTTTGGTCTGATGGAGAAGAGATTAACTTCTTAAGGAGGTCATGATGGCACACAAACTTTCATTACCTACATTTGATGGATCTGACTATGATTACTAGAAAGTGCAGATGCGACCTGATACTTGGTTTTTGTCATATATAAGACCTAGAAGGTTGTTGAAAGAAAATATGTGAAACTAACTAGTGAACTAAAACCTTCAGATGTTATATATAAGACCTAGAAGGTTTTTCAGTGTTATATCAAATGTTGAGTTAACTAAAGTTATATAATTAGAAATAACTCATGATGTTTAGGAAAATTTAAGAAGTTGTTATGAAGGAAATGATATGGTGAAACAAGATAAGTTGTAGAATGCTAAGGCTAAATATGAAAGAAGATGTACAACTGGAAATGGACAGGGAGCTCTACCTTGTCATACGCAGTGAGAAGTATTCCTAAGAAATGGGAATGCTAAGGTGAAAATGGCGGGTGGTGGAGAGTGGCAGTCTGAGAAAGCCTTTTAAAATTCCAGAGGATGTGAATGTGGGTGGAATAAGAGCCATCTTTGAGTAGGATTTGTTGTGTCTTTCTATGCCCAAACTCTCCCACAACACATTCACTCCTCACAGCATCCCCCTCTTTCTCATCGCCCACATCAACTCCACAAACAAGAAGAAGGCAAATAACCTAGCTAATAAATTGGGAGATTGGTTTTAGATATAATCTTTAAGTATTGTTTTTGTTGAAACCCTGCCCATTTGTTCCTAATCAATGGCCTTGAAACCACAATGTTAAGTCAATTGCCATATTTTCAATAATTGTTTTTTGGGAAATCTATACGTGGCTACAAAACAAACTTCTCCCCGACTCAAGAATCTACTGGCATAAAGCTCCAATGAATAGTGTTTTCATGGTATGTTATATGCTTATAGTGTCCTTGAAGCCATACTTGCAAAATATTGAAATATAAATAAGGAACACACAACTGTTTGACAAAATGCCTCGCATAAATATGGCCTCAAGGTGCTCTATGATGGAGAGGGTAATAATGGCCTTTTGAAGAAGATTTCACAAGTAAACTTTCCCTAAGATCAAAACTTGCCCAAATTAATTTGAATTTGGATTATAATTGTAATCTTATCTACCTTTAAGCATGTTAAAGAGTTAGTGGACAATCACTTCTATTTCATTATTGAAGGGTTGGAGGTTTTTGCCACTAATTTAAAATTAGTTTGAATTTTTTTTGGAGCAAAAATCACCACTAACTAAATAGGTGATTGAGAGTGAGTAATGTTGTTGAAAATAAAGGCATAGATGTAGATTGCTTAGTCATCTCCTATGAATGTCATTGAAATATTGTGAGGCTTATTCTTTCTTTTGTTCAGACTCAGGAAAATCTTTAGAAGTGGAAAGTTTTATTGAAAGGTTAATGACCTCGAGAAAGAACATGTTTGTGTGAAATAAGACAAAAAATGTGGTTTTATTAAAAAGAAACCTCCTCGCCCTTAATATATTATGCAGGTATATCTTCTTATTAGCGTAACCATTGCACCTTGTTGGGGTGCAGTTGCTAGTAATATAAACACTAGACTGTGTCTTCATGAGCAAAAAAGTGTCTATTTGTAAACAACAATGACATAATATTGTTGTGCTTAATTTGATAATATATATATTTAAAAAAAATTTAAATTTTCTGTCGCTTTTTCGACGGAAAAAGAATAGACTTATCGACAAGAGTGCTATATAGTCGATGATTTCTAGTCACAATTTCAATGACACTTGATTGTTATTTCGATGAGAATGGTATACAGTCGACAACTCTTCTGACCAACATTGGTCGCAGAGATAAATGGTATAGCCGATAACTCTTCTAGGTTGAAGTGATTATTTCGACGAAGTGGCCGTCGATAAAAAACCATTATGGTCATTTGGTCAACCAATTGGCATCTAAAAATTGACTAAACCTCATCGAAAAACAAGCTAAAATTTACTAGTGTGAGAGAAAACTCTACTCCAAAAATGAGAGATGCACTTCATGAAAGAAACACAAAATGTAGAAGAAAGGACTAAGAGACCACAAAAAAAAATGTCTCAAAAGGAGTAGGAACATGAAGAACATCCTCAAAGCAAAAAGAAGTTGCATACAATTGTTGAATGATAATTGCTATAGTGTTAAATGAAGAACCTTCTTTGAAATGAAGATGATGATTAGGATCAAGAAAACAAGAATTTGCATGATTGCCCCCAATAACACTACTTAAACATTGATTGGATGACAAACAAAGGGAAAACATCTATCGATTAAAAAGGCAAATGACACATGAATGTGCACTAGTGAATCGTTAATGTATTTCATGCTTAAAGCTTTATTCTCCCTAAGTTTCACTTAGGGGGGGGGGGGGGTGTTGGAGCATGCAATTATATTGCTTTGTAATAGTTTTGTTGCATTAGACACATTTGGTAGTGTTGCATAAGTCATTGTACACACGCTCAAGAATATTCTTATACATAATTGAGCACATGTTTGCACGTGAATGCCTAGCTTAAGTTCACATACTTAAGCCTAATTTAGTTTAGTTTAGTCCAGTCGGGATCCAATTTGCATATCATGCACCTCTATCTTGCATATCTAGCTCTATTTTGCTTTTTAGTTTGAGTTAACTTTTCCCCTAATTTTAGGGCGATTTCTTTCTACAAAAGTAATTCATCTATGCATTGTAATTTATCTCATAAGAATCCCAATTTCAATTGTGCAATCAATATTACATTATCGATTTGTGCAAATTATCTTGCTTTGATATTCTCTTTGTGATAGCTTGTGTGCTTACAAATGATTCTTGGCTTTTGGGTTTCTATCATCATTAAATACCATTCAAATAAATAACAATGATCTAAACATTTTTGTCACAAGCTTTGACAAAGTTGAATTTCACTAAAAGAGTAGTTTATGAGGATTGTTGAGTGTATTTAGCTACCTCCCAAGCTAGCACCAAGTTATCTCAAATAAATCTTCCACCTAAATTACCAATTTTCTTTTTTCAAATCATCTATTAGTTAATAAATTCGATTCACCTTGTTATGGCTTTGGCTACAAACTTATATGTAGGTTTAAGAAGCGTAACATGTTGCTATCTTGAGGCTATACTAGTACTTGTGAATTTTGGTATAAGTCTAATTAGCATCTAGTTATTTTGGGTCCTAGAGAACTTTTTCTCATATCATGCCAAGCACATAACAAAGAAGTCCATTCAAATGTAGGGCTATAGGGTCTTAACTTTTTAGCTAAGAGCCCATCTATATTAACACTTTACTCATTGGTCATGGCTTGTAAGTAACATAAATCTTTTGATAGATGGGCTATAAAAGAACAATTAATGTAATTCTCATTATCAATCTTGGTTGGAATGCATTTACCTAGAATGTCTTCCATAAAATCTTCAAGAGAATCACTCTTCAAATTATCCAAAAATAACTTTTGAAAATGAGAGAAAAATAAATCTTGAATACTTCCAACATCTAAGCAGAACTATTGTTCATATTTTTGATTGATTTGATGTGTTCTTTTTTCATGCTTTTGTCTAAGGATTTATAAGAAGAATTTAGAAATTATCTCCTTTTTCAACATGGGCTTTGATATGATCTCCTTTACCTCTAAATTTTCAAGCTAAAATTGAAGATTGTGTTAAGTGCTCTCTCTTTTCCACATGAGATTATAGCGATAAGAACAAAGAAAAACAACACATGTAAGAGTTTGTTCCCATAAAAGTATGTGACTTTCATTAGGGCTTGGACAAGGATGTTCATTCTAGATAGTGATAAGGGTTTCAACAAAGTTTTTATAAAAAAAGATGAGAGGTGTTAAGTTTGAAAGAAATAATACTTAGCTCGGGTTGCTAACAATAAAGAAAACAAATGTAAGGAGAGGGAAGATGGTAGGAAATGTTGACAAATAGATCTCATTGGACAAGTAAAGCATCATTAGAAGGAAGTAAGGGAATTGGGGAGGGTAAATAGAAACAAAATTATAAACAACTAAGCTTGTTAAGAGGGCCTTGGTAACTATAGGACTAGGAGAACAAATGAACCAAGTAGAAGCCTTTATAATCATTCACAAGTAAAGAATTACTACCAATGACTAAATAGATATTACGAATCAAGTTTAGTCCATTTGGAATGGTTTCATTTGATATCAATTTGCTAATTCTAAAAGTTAAATTTAAGAAAACGCATACACAATTAAAAGCAATATTAAAATCATACATTAAAAACATCCACTCAAAATACCTTTCCATGAAACTAATTCAAGATCTTCCAAGAAAGGGAAGAATCCTATTTTGTTTATATTTGCAAGCATTTCAACTTGCCTCTATCTTATCTTAGACTTTGTAATCCTAAGCATCAACAATAACCTTTTGTTTTGGTCTAAAATGACCCTTTTGTTCAAGTCAAACCATTTAGATATACCCCTCTTAAAGGACTATTACAATTCTCACTTTTATACAATTCCTACTTTTAATCTTTTACATACGTGACTGAATTCTATTGTCACAAACTTCTTAAAAAAAAAAACATCCTCTCAAAATAACATAAACAAAAAACACTTTTGTTTTCACCCATCTACTATATATATTTCACCATACAATATAAATCATTAGGAAACTTTAATGTAAACTTTCTAATAACCACATAAAGTAAACCCTATCATAAATTAGATAAATTAGAAAATATATTTCATGTGGACGTAGTCCTTATCATGACCAACATATAATAATATCATAATCATTTTCACTTAATTGAATCCCCCTTCTAGCTTTCTTTGCACTTCACTCAAAAATAATGTAAGAAAAAATCTACTCCACTAAGTTATGTCCCCTCCAAACGTATTCAAAAATCAGGCTAAGGAATCGAAGGTATCTTCCCTCTTAAAATCCAAAAATAAAGAAACAAAATTCAAAGGTTGTGCACAAAAAATCTGGAATAAAATATGTACCAACCAGATTTAATAACAGTATTGGAATCCGTCTACGTATAAACATCCACCAACCGAAGGCCAGGATCGTTGCAACTTATTGAGATCTGTTGCATATTTTAATACACATAATATTTTGATGCATTAATTCCAGAACCAGAATTAAGATGAGCGGGTAGAGAGATGTAGGTACGTCATGGCGTTTTCTTCACCCCTTTCTGCCATTCTTCACTCTGCAGATCTGTACGCGGAGTCCGTCTTATCCAACGGTACGGAATGTTTTTTAGTGTTTTGTTTTCATGCAAAATTTGAGCTGTTTATGAGCTGTTCATTGCGAAATTTGAGCATTCATCGGCACATATATGAGGTTAAATTTGAACAAAACTTGGATTCGGTTGACGAATCTCGTTTTAGGATGTTTAGAAATGGGAGATGTTCTATTTTCGACATTTTGCGAGGTTTTGCATTGCAGGATTTGCAGGCCGGCAGAATTGTAGTCCAAGGGTATAGTTTTGCCAATGGCTGTGTGTTTATTTTTTGGTTTAAGGGTTTTTTTCCCATTTTCAAATCTTTTTTCTCTTTTTCCCTTTCTAGATATAGGGGTTTGAGATTTCAGGGCTTATTGATTGTGCGTACATTAACGTGGCAGAGGGACTGCGCTTAAATCTCTGCGTATGCTGGCTTCCTAAAAATGGAATCAAATCGTCACTGCCCTGAGTAAGGAAACTTTGTTGTTTTTTCTCTTGTTCATTTGGTTTTACTTATTTTTCTTTACTTATTGCATTCAGTTCAAGCATTTGAATTTTATATCTAAACGATTGTTTTTTATTTTGTTGCCGAACATTATTCAAGATAAACCGGTTTGCGAAATGTCTATATTTCGTTTATTGTTTGTATTGAACGTCGAGATATGCCACTTTCTTTGCATATTGCGCATATTCAGACATTTTTATATTGATCTTCGTCGTAAGTGGGATTTAAATGCTGGTTTCTGTTATGAAAACCCTATTGATTCATCCCGCGAGCCCACTCCTCAACTAGAAGGCGAGGGAATAAATACTTGCAACCTTTGTGTGGCATGATAGGGAAGTTATTTTTGCAAGTGAACCCCCAAGTTTGGTTGGAAAGGTGGAATTTCTGGGTCGGTGTCAAACCTGGGCTGCCAGTTGTAAACTACCACCAACTTACTGGTGGATCATAGCCCAGCAGGTGTTGCATGTTGCGTGCCTTGTTGCTTTGAATTTGAGCTTATGCGTTAGAAAAGTGATCCTTGCTTTAGTATTTACTTGGTCAACAGAGCCTTGGTTTTGTCGAAACCTACATCAAACGCACTTCTTATCTCTCTATGTTTAAATTCTCTTGGTTCGTTTTGGTATCTTTCCATTTCAAGCCTGTGGCTATACAGTCATTGTGTGTTTACATGTTTTGTCTGTCTGCATGTCATTTGGTACCATTTATTGCATTGTGGTCTCTCGTCACCAAAATTATATATCTGTAAATTATTTTTCTTGGTAAGTTGTGGGTGAGATTGTGTGCCGCCTTAATTCAGCCGGGATTATTGGGTTGATGCCAAATTTATCTGGAAGTTAGTGAATTTTCTTGGTGAAACTTGGGTGAGATTGTGTACAGCCTTCAACAAGACGGGTATATTGATCCATATTCTTGAGAAGTGTAAACACGGAACACACTCTATTTTCCGTAACTCTTACAGCAGCATATAACTGCATGACTGCTCTTTCCTTCTCATGGTGGGGAGAATGTAAAACCAGGTCACGTGCTTATAAGTGTACCTCATTACTTATATTCCACGATTCACTGGACTCTTTTTAAATCATTTCTGAAACACTGTTGTAATTTTGGACCATATTCGTAAGGTTTCTGAATGCATATCATATTTGAATTTGTCAAATAATTGCTACACCTTATCAACATCACATGCCAGAGCTTAAGGTCATCTTATGGTGGCATGAAGATTTGAATCTGCGTCATCTTCTTGCAGTTTTGCTTCATTATGATCATTCACAATCCTTTGGACTCTGGAAGTTTGTTTTAAAGAATACCATAATATATTTGATGTACAGACTCACAGAGTGATTGCACAAAAAGAAAACTAGCATAGCTTTTGTAAACATTATGTTATAATTGTACCATTCCACAGCATGAGAACAGGAGTCCAATTTCTAATTCAATCATTGCATTTTACACACTGAAAAGTTGGAATTACATTTTAATTATTAAGGTGCCTCATTCACTGATGTCCTCACTCTTGAAGATCTGAAAATTTTAATTTTAACAAATTTTCTTCTCTCAGTATTTCCTGATATTGTTATGTTGTCATTGGAAAAATTGTATTGTTGGCATATGCATATACCTATTAGCACAAATTTGATTCTTCACGTGGCTAGATTAGCATTTGTAAATATTTTCAATTTTTGCCTACATAAGATTTTGTTTTTTTGTTCATATGCATTGGACATGTATCAAACTTCTTGGTTTTGGTACATTCAGGGTGTTTGGATAGGGAACCTCATTATCATTGACATTGTAGAGCCTAACATTCTGTGCTACATATGCAGCTGGTTTGAGTATGCATTTGCCTCAAGTTATTTTATAAATTGACTAACATATATCTGAAAACTGGCAAGAACAAAGAACTGTATGGCATGCTCAGAAGCTTAAGTTATTGGCAATGTTTTTGAAATGGTTTTTTGGAGGTTGGAAATGCTTTTTTTGAATTTTGGTAATCCCATTAGATCCGCTCCTGCAGATTCAAGATCCTTTTGTCTAGTTTCTTCCTAATAATGGTGTCTCTTGACTCTTGAGGTATGAGATTATCTTTCCCAATGTCCATGTTGTTTTATTTTGTTTAAGGCAAAAGTTAATGCAAATTACTAGTTCATTCCAAGCTAGGATTTACCAAGCCTATGCCGCCATGCAAAATCCTGAATGTAAGGTTTGAAGAGACTTCATTTTGATATGCCAATAAAAGAGAGATTGAGAAGAGGCTAGGAGGTGAATGCAAGGGCTAAAGGTTTTTTTAGCTAAGATACCAATGCGTCCACAGGCATGCTGGATGCGGAAGCGGATGCCTGTGGAGGTGGATCCGGGGGAAGATGCCACCCGGAAGCCACCATAAGCATCCAGATGCAAGTGGCAGGCATCCACTTGCATCTGGATGCCTATGGTGGCTTCCGGGTGGCACCCACAGGGCATCCGGGCACTTCCGGACGCCTCCACGGGCATACGCCCAGAAAACTTAATTTTTTCACCTTTTTGCCACTTAAATTTAAAAAAAAATGTGCTAATAACATTTTTTTAATCTATTTTTTGCTGCTAAACCCTAAAATGGCCCTAAAAGAGGCCATTAAACCATTCTTCATCTCATTAGTTATTGAACTTATTTCAATTTGAATATTTCTGTCTGTGAAGTTTTAGGTCGAACTATCAAATATGAAATATCGTGAATCTTGATCAATAGTGTAAGTATCATAGTATTAAATGATTTATTTTTGTATATTTCTTGCATTTCTTAATCTTTGCATACACACACACACGCGCGTGCGCATCCAAATGCATCCTCATCTGCATCCCCTAAAATTTTTTTTCACGCATCTGCGCACCCGAATCTTGCATCCATATCCACCACCTGAATCGGTAACTTAATTTTTTAGGTTGATAATGACTTTTAAATTTTAGAAATCTCATTGGGCTCTATGAATTTGTCTTTGTTGTTGTCTGATATTATTTTAATTTTCTCTATGTGGAGTTTAACCTGAATTGCTAGCTCACTTTAACTGAGAACTCTAAGCTGTATATTACTAGCCCAACTCAAACTGATACTTTTCTGTAGATGGAAACTATTTAATTAACCTTAAAATCTCACTCTAATCTTGGACTCTACGAGTCCACCCTAAACTTTATATGCCTGAATATGTATGCACATTATGTGACATGCCAATAAAAAAGAACTTTAGGAGAGAGTAGAAGAAGATAGACACAATAGAGGAATGCAATTGTATATCATAGATTCAAAACCCCATCAAGTCACAAATTCTAGAGAGATTTTTTGACCTTTTTTGACATGAGTTGAATAATAAGATCATCACATCAAGCTTGGTATTTTGACATGCATGTTGTAATCAAAGTGGTTGAGTTCAAACGGATTATCCTTCAAGTGGCGTTTGTAGCTTTTGTGAAAGACTATTAAAAGCATGACAAGTGACTTAATATAGGTGGAATTTTGTAACAGGATGTTTTAAGGAAGCTATGCAAGAGTAAGGAGCAAGTTGTTACTTGAAAAAGTGTAAGAGTCTTGTAGAATGTACATGATCATTTTATGAGCTTGCCTTCTTTTCCAAAAAAAGATAGGGCCGGCTTGATTTGAATTGTTTTCTTGAAGTTGGAGGAAAGATAATTATGTACCAACTTATTTCACTGGTTGTATATGGTGCCAACTTGTTGTTGGACAAGCTTATTTCATCAAAATGTGACAAGGAGAAAATCTCCTCATTATTTTGTTTAAACTGAATTCTTTTGAATATAGCATACCAACAGTTTGGAATGCTATGATAAACCCATTATATAGGTTGGAGAAGGTGTCAAGGCATCGCAATTACTTTCTGATAAGATAAGATAAATTAATTAATGTCCAACAAAAGACCACCAAGGGTCAAAGGGATTGCCGAATAAAAGTCAAAAGGCCAGCCCAAAGCAGGGATGCCAAACGGCGTCTGAATATTTTATTTATGGCTATACTCTCTTTGGAGACTTCTCAACGTCTCTTTTTTCATATGGTGGGTTTTCTATATTCAGCGGACTTCAGTATTTGGTTCTTGCTATCATTTCTTGCTCATGTTATTCAATCATTCTATGTAGATGAATTTCAAGGGGCATACTGCACTCTGACCATTCTGCTGATTTTTTTAATCTTCAATGGTTGAATGGTGATCAACCAAATAATCACAAATTGTTTTAAACTTCTAGACTAGTCAGGCTTTTTGCCTTGTGACTAGATTTAAGATTATGAGCTGACATCTTTGATTTCTCTTGTAAAATTTTAAACTTAAATTTTTTAGCACAAGAATATCAACTGATAAACTCATTTGTATCTCAACAAACAATTGTTAGATTTCTCTCTGATCTTTATGCTGAAATGTTTTTACCCTCCGTGGTTGAATCAGGATCGACTAAAGAGCTTCAAATTGTTTTAACTTCTGTAATCCTAGATGAGAAGGGCATGGGATTTGGAGCCACATTAGCAATTATGGTGAACAACATTATTGATTTCCTTTTTTTCTAATATCTGGTTATGTTTCTAAAGAAGAAATAGAGGAATTGATTGTTCAGGTTTGCATTGGGAGAATGCTCAACAAAAGGAGGAAAGCCTTGCAACATTCTCTTGGAGGAAATCTCTATTTTTTCAAAAACGATGTGTACAAGGATCCCTAGCTTATTTTTAAATAACAATAGGCATCGAAACCTTAGATCCAAGCAGCAACTGTAATTTTTTTGTTAACTTCTTCCCAAAAGGATGAGGTGATTGAGTGTTTTGGTTGTCACTGGGGATGCATTCAACTAAAAGGGGCATTCAACTAAAAGGGGAAATCTTGATCAGAAATCATTGAGTCGGGTATTAATTAAATATGGAAGTAAGAGACATTCCCAACACCCAATTTTTCTTGTAAAGGTTCATCACCTTCTAAAAAAGTGGAAAAAAGAAGATTTTTTTTAACTGGGCACTTCCTAGGTGAATGAACCTGCTTTACTACTAGACACTGTTACATGGACAACCTAAGGGTCAGGAGGATTGGCTCTTTAGGTATGGGTGGGCAACATGATCAATTAAGAGGGGATGTTCATCATCTTATAGGGGCTGCCTAGATTGTTTATGGTAATAATATATTGTGACCATTGAATTTTTAAAGGATCTGCTCTTTAATTCAATAGCTACGTGCTTAGCATTAATGTGCTCTTTATTAAAAATGTGATGAAATTTCTGACCACTTCCTTGCCTCTTAAATTGCTTGCAAAAGTGCAGGCAAAACTTTCTACAATGTAAATTTTGAACCTTGATTGTGTTTTTTCCCGAGGGCCCCAATTGATTCAATCATTCATGTGATGATTTTCATGACACCAGAACCAATTTCTGAAGATAGTGAAAGTCATTCAACAACGTTTTAAGGAATCATGAAATGCTTTCCAAAGTGCCTGAGAGTAGTCAATGTTAAGGATCTTGTACAAAACAAGGTGATTTATATAATATTCATAGCAGCTTTTGGATTGTCAAGTCTTTTGTTGCATTTTCCTTCAGTAGGTTATCTTAAACTCCTCATTTTTTGTTGTTGTAACTATTCTTTAATTATTTGTTTGTTGCATTTGCATTTTCCTTCGGTAGGTTATCTTAAACTCCTCTCTTTGCTGTAACTATTCTTTAATTATTTGATGCAGTTTTTTCATGCATTATTTTCATTTATTGATGTTGAAAATTTTGGAGACTCTACATGATGGTAATGTTTTTGGAGAGTGAGGGGGCTATAAGAAGGATGAAAGGCTTGTATTCAAAATGAGCAATTAAATGATAAACGTTATTCACAGTGAATGAATGGATTGGAGGTCATTTGTCCACGGCATGTCCTATAAACATGTGGACATGCTTTTTTTTCTGTTTAATATTGGTATATAACATTTTCTACCCCAATTGGCTCTTGAACAATCGTTGAAAATTTGCCATTCAAGTTTTTTTTGAAAAGGAATCATAATCATATAAAATACAATATATACTTTTGATTGTAGTGGAATTCATTGTAGATATACATGCAAATGCACAGATGCTCATACACATGGACACACATATGCATAGCCACAAATGCATGTTTACATACAACACAGGTATGCATATATATCTACAGGTTGAACGTAGAGGATCTGGCCCAAGGATACTCTATGTGAGGGTGGGAAAGTGAAGAGGATACTAGAAAGGATAAATGATATCAATTGATATTAGTACTTAGAAATTATGAGGTTATGTTTTCTAGAAAGATGATGTAGATAGTTGATGTAACACAAGGTCCATGGTCGCAACATAGGTAAAGTTTTAGGGCAAATTATGGTTGCATGTGTCGTGCCCACAAGATTTCTTTTTGAGAACCGGGGAACTTTCCACTTAACTTACATATATTGGATAATGTTTTCAATCTTCTGATGAAGCTTGGGGTAGACAAACCTTGTCAATCATCATTTGTTATGCCTTGTTTAATAATAATTAATAATATTGCAAGCTTTTTTGTTCAACCCGTGTATGTCTTTCAATTGATGTTTCAGGTCACACTCAGTGATCTGTCATCAGGAAGAGGAATATGTGTTGTAGGAGGGCAGATCATATGCATCCCTCTTCCTGATGATGGATCGCTGAATAACATACACAGATTAAACCAAAAGCTTGCATTATTATTTTTTGAACTGTGGAAAAGTCATATCGATATTTTTTTTGTGTCTGCACTCCAATTCCATATATTCCTCTTCCTAATGATGGATCGCACACTATTTAAACCAATAGGTTGCATTATTACTACATAGACTGTGAAAAGCTGATACCAATAATTTATAATCAAAGGATAATTGCGAGGAATCACCCAAATAATATTTATAATTCAAACAGCCACACTCGGCTTTGAGATAGCCGTATAATTTATGCTTATACAACTCTCTCAACAAAATTTGAAATAAAGGAAATTTTAGTAGAGATCTTTCTTTACATGAAAATTGACTTTACGCTCATAAAGAGAGAGTACCTGAAGCAAGATGGATGATACAGAGAAACAGGCTATCTCACACAGGATATCTTTATTGCATACCAGCAACAAAATGTGAAGCAGAACATCTGTTAATTGCAACGTTAAATTGAGCCTTCTATTTGTTATCTTATGTTCAATGTACAAAAGTTAAAACAAAGGTTGTAACATTTGTAGGTGCTTTTATTCATTGATTTTTGAAAAATGTTTCCATTTTAGAATTTTCTATATCTTTATTCATCATACTCCATCTTTTCTTAGGGCAGCCTGTGGTTGATTTTTCGGTTGATGTTTGTGTTTTTAAGTTGACCTAAATGCTCAGTTTCACTATGAGGTCATGTGTTAAGGTAAATAGTAGCTGATAAATATAGGTATTTGAACTGATCTATTTGATGTTTTTGATCTATGTTTTTTGGTTTTATGTTCTATATCCTACTTCATGGAATAACAGTGTGCTGGTGTATGTGCCATGCAGGTATGTACAGTTTTGTCATGGTAGCTTGCCGGCCGGGGTATTTGGCTGTATGAGATTTTGACTGTTCTTTGATGGGCTATTCGTCAAAAGTCATCATTCTTATCGCTGGCTTAAACAGGATTCTATAGACCTTGGAGATTTCTGTCTGGAGGTTGTAAGTACGACAATATTGCTGTCTGAGAGTGGTAATGGCATCAGGCAATATCCATTGTGCAGACATGCATGAAGTGCCAGAAGTTATTGACGCAACTCCTCCAAACCCTGTAGAGCATGATGTAGGTGAAGTGAAAAGCTCCATCCGTCTTACAGTCAAATCTAATATCACTGCTGCAAGCAGTGTACATGAACTACTGGAATGTCCAGTATGCACTAATTCTATGTATCCTCCCATTCTCCAGGTGTGACAAACTCTAAACCTTGATGAATTTTGTGATTCTTTTCTCTGTGTTTTTATTAAAGAAAAATTTTCCTTTACAAAATTTGTAATCTTCTAATTGAATGATGTTTGTATGCCTAGTGAAAGTGGTGATGCATCATGCGTCATGCGGAATTGTAAGCACCATAAAGATTTTGTTGTCGCACACTCTGGATTTCTCTAGTTCATAATTAGAACTAAACAACATCTAGAGTCCAAAATGTTTGACCTGAGCATAAAACAATTCTATAAGCTGCAGCAGTATTGATTACTATGTTTTTAGATGCGCGGCACCCTCTGAAAGTGTTTTCTCTACTTGAACACATCCATGCTTTAAAAAAATGAGCTGTGCTAGATTCTGAATTGACAAAACTGATGTGGTAGCCAATATTGTAGATTCAGACCTTGTATACCGAGGATGTTGCATGCTCATGTGCATTTGAGTCTAGATCTTCTGGGTACAAGATTTGGCTTCTGTGCCTGTCATGAACAAAACAAGGCAGGAATGGAATCTTATTTAGGATATTAATAGAGTTATTTTCACAAGCAGTCTGATAAAGAAATAATGAAGAATAATATGCTAATGTTCTATGCAGAACCTGGGATAGCTTTTATTCATATCTGGATGTTTGATTTTCGATAGGGTGGCAAACTGTGGAGGTTCACAATTATACAGATGGAATAAAAGTCATGTCTATTCGGTAGCCAGATCCTTCAATGCCTAGCCACTCAACAAAATTTTTAAACAGAACTGTCATTAATGTATGGGAACAGTGAGTTAATGTAGCTGTGCAGTTAATTTTTGTTTCATTCGCTCTGATTACATGCCTACAAGAATAGAGTGCCAACCTTATGAGTCCTTTGTTCCAACACTGTCAATTGAAGCTTTTATACATGGTATCATTTTTCAAATGATTTTGACAAGTGTTCAGTCCAAAACCAGAGACAGGATTTAGTCATTTCCAGTTATTTGATTTCCAATATTGTAGCGACCTGCTAAACGATACCTTTGGTGGCTTACAGATGACTGAAGCTTTCTGTTTAGTGTTTAGAGATGGCCAAAAAGCCATATGTTTGTTTGGGTAGCTAAATCCTTATATATATATACCAAATAAAAGCTATAAAAAAACATTGGCATTCCTCTATTATGGAATGAGTCAATATGACCAAGAAATTAGACATTTTTTTCATTTGCTCTTGATACGTGTATAGGAGAATCAAATGTGCTGATGCCACACGGGTGGGTGTGGTTGTAGATTTCTATGAGACACTTTCATTGTGAATTCAGCTGGTGATATCCTTCTCTATTTGTTTGAGGAAGTGTGCTCAGTAAGTAAATATTCTTATGAATTTTTGTTTCATCTTTGTCAGACATTATCACTCTCTTATATGTGATATCCTTATGATGAGTTTGCACATGCATTTTACCCCATACTTTACTTGAACAGGTAATGTTTTATTTTTTATTTTTAAAATAACCCGAGTTTAGATTTGTTTTCATTTTTTCTGAATTTTAGCTGGCACTTGACATTTGGGTAGTCTCATTTATCAGCACACACTCAATTGAGCTAACAGCTTTCTGCCTTATTCATGACGCTTTATAGTTGAACAGAAAATTTTACAACCTTATAACATATGATAAAAATAAGGATTCTTGCTCCTTTTCATGGACTTGAAATCTCATGTTGATTAATCATTAATATGCCTTATGCATTTACCACTATAAATATTAAATTCCAATTACTACACCTTTGACCATACACTTTTGGAACTGGCAGTGCCTGTTCCTTGGTGTTTTCTTGTACATTGATACTGTGCAAACTTATAAAATATGGCCAACCTAGTATCCCATTCATGAACAATAACATTGGAAAAGAATTTAAGCAAACTATGTACTGCTGTTCTCTTGTTGCACTAGGTGGTATTTGTTTACCTTATTAGCATGTAAGGTTTCCGTATTTGTTTTCATTATTTGCACCATGATAAAGCTCTAGAGAGAACCTTGGAAAATAATTATTGGCACATGCTCCTATGAATGATTGCATGCATGCACCCAGTAGATTGGTTAAAGTAACTCTACTACTATCTGAATAATGTCATAAAGCAAGAAATACAATAATGCCTATGTATAGGATGTTTGAAAAATGTTTCTGATGTGTTACTTGATGCAGGCAGAACATTCCTAGACATCTGCTCCATGTGGATATAATAATTGTAGAGCAGCAGTAATGCCATATTATCAAGTTGATAGTTATACTCGTGCTATTCTAATATTATTCACAGTTGGCAGATGCTCTACACAGTCAGCCTCTCCCACTCCCTGTCCAGATACAGATATGATACGGCCCATATATACCACATTCAGATGTATCTGAACACAGGCTTATAGCTGGGCTGTATCCAGCATGTATATATGCACTAGCAACCTGCCGTCATACATGTCTTTGTGTCAGATATAGATACCATACAGTCTATATACTACATTCAGATGTATCTGAACAAGGGATCATAGATGGGCTGCATCAGATATGCATGGATGCACTACCGAGTCCCTTCCAATTTGTTTCCAGTTTTAAGCTTTTTTTTCCCCAAAAACTACAAAAAAATAGAACTTAAGAAAAGTTGTTTTAAGTTTGCCCACACAGATTATATATGCTATTTATGATTTTTAAGTTCTATATATGGGCTGCATCAGAGATGCGTGGATCATAGTTACACCACCATCGGGGATAGGGTGATGATGGAATGAGGGGACGGGTTTCCGGGACGTGGGGACAAAGGGCCTCAATTTGGGGACAGCAGGGGGGTGTATATACTATATACTACACATGTGGTACTTAAAATGCTAGTTATGAAAAGATGTATAAGGCTATTAACTTTGCAAATGCCAAATACTAAATAGTAAATACTTGAACATTGAACAATGAAGTTTGAATATCGAACTACTAATTAGAAATTAGAATACTCAATACTAAATAAAATTTTAAATTGTCGAATCAGCAAATGGAAGATTTCTATCATATCAAAAATATCATAAAGATAATTACAAGTATCATGATATCAAAACAAATACAAAATGTCAAAATGTAGTGAAGGGAGGCCTCTGATCATCCCTTGGGGCGTCGGTCCTTAGGGCAAACTCCTCATTTCTGGAACTACTGGACTCCTCAAGGTCAAGATCTGCCAAAGGAACACCAACGAGCCCTACATCAGAAGCTGCTGCATCCTCATCCTCATCAATTTGTGATGGCTCCTCTGGCTCTACATCCCATTGTGCTGCTGGGCTCTCCTTGTACACACATGTCTTGCGGTTAGTGATACGCAAGGCACTATGTACAACCACTAGCTTCTTTGCTCTCCTAGAGGTAAGTATGTTCCTCTTAAGAGAGTGGATGAGTCTATAAGTAGACTAGCTCCTCTCAGAAGTTGAAGAACTAGAAACTTGAGATAGCAAACAAATGGCTAGTGTGGTAGTCAATGATTTTTGTCAATGACAGTTCCACCATAAAATCGGGTCCCCTTGTGCCATAGTTTTGATGTCCGCCTTTGTCGCAACCTTATAATCCCTGAGTGTAGCAAATTTTGTCCACTTAGTGCGAATCTTGCTAGCAGTTTCAACATCATACATCTTATCAATGCACTTGAAGAACCCTTCCTTCACCTCAACATCTTGAATAGGTGTAACTACCAGGCCTAGGCATGCACCACTTCAGATTCAATGCATAAGTAGCCATGTGCAAGGGAGTGTTCAAGCTGTCCCATTTGTGCTGAATAATAGGCCAAATGTGCTCATTGTAGAATGCTAAAGTGGGGTCCTCTGGCACAACTGCCCTCATCTCGTCAAGCATAGAATCGATGCACTCGTACACCTCTCCAAGGGTAGGTGCATCCCCATCCCCATATCTGATGACTTGGAAAACTAGAGTGATGATAGAAACTATGTATTTTTCATCACTCCAAAATGCATCACTCTTCACTATCTCCTTCACCCTCCCGTGCTTTGTTTTGGCCTCATCCCACCGATTCCAATCTTGGGTCATAACCATGAGTTGTAGTGGCTCTTGCAACTCATGCATTCTCTCCAAGAGGATGAAATAGTATGCATATCTGGTCTCAATTGGTCTCAAGAACTCCTTCGTGAAGCTCTTGAAGAGTGCATGTGAAGTGTGGTGGTTATAGATAAACATCTACACATCTTTTGCATCGCTGACCACTCCTAATCTAGTCAATCTTCCCTATGTCCTTGAGTGCATTGTTTATGCTCCCTCAATCAGCTTCCTTGCAACTCTGTGCACACGTGCTACATCTGTCACTAATTGGACCACATTTTATGGCCCAAGCTGCTCAATAGCTGTCTGAGGGATGTCAAACTAAAAATCAGCATCTTTTTGATGCCTTGAACAATTAATCGCCCTAAGAAAGAATGGGCTCTTTGTGCATGTAACTATGACATTGATGAGTGGATGGTGCCTAATGTCCGTCCACCCATCCATACTTATGCTTCTTTCAGACTCCTCCCAACATGCCCTCATCATCTCCATCAATGCATTGATCTTGGCATAGTTGTTATCCAAGTTGATGGTCCTCGATTTGTGCTTACATGATGACACATATGACGCTCCCTTTGCCACCATCGACATCATCTCCTTATAATAAGGAGATCAAGCTACATGAAATGGGATGCCATTGGCAAAGAAGAACTTGCCAATGGAATCATCTTTTTGTTCCCTCAGGTGCTCATTGAACATATCAGCTATGGGGTTACTTTGCATCTTGCATTTCCCCTTGCCCTGTTGTGATTTAGCCACAACACTATGAGTGGATGAAGGCCCTGAGGTTGACCCTGGCATTGTTCCTGCTCGTTGATGCAATGTATGAGTAGAAAATGTGACTGCCCTTGAATCTGCTGAATAGTCTGAATGTGTTGCTTACCAGACAAGGTAGTAGGCATTGCAACTCCAATGTCATTTGGAACACCCCAAAGCTTGTTGAACTTAATTCTGTAATGAAGAATTTTAGGCAGTTTCAAAAATTCACACGCTCCCACACCTTTTCCTAGCCAAAAGAGGAAGTGTGCATTAACTCTAGTGATGCTCCCAAACCATTTTTTACCGCAAATGTTGCATTTCCATTTCCTCATGCCATCACCTATCGGTGTTGGGGCTGCTATTCTTGTTGCAAACTGCCTGAGAGGAGATTTGGGGTCATAAGGACCTCTATCCCACTCTGCCAAAAGCTGGGAGGGGCAATCAGTAGCAAGTGGTGAACTAGCCATGTAACTAGTTCACCCTTCCGGATTTGGCCCATGCTCACCCCCCTCATCCTCATGCTCAGATTCATATTCTGATTGGCTTGCACTGTGAGAATGAATTTCCATCTCATCCTCACTCATATCATGACTATGGGAGCTCATTTTGACACTGTTTTTCACATATTGAAAAAAAATCAATAAGCACATAGTTTCAGCCTAGGCCCTACTTTAAAATTAAAAAAAATTAGAACTCTAAATTTTAAATGTTTTAACAAATTTCAAATTGTAAAATAAAATCTAAATTAATTGAGAAAAGAAACAACAAGAAATGAAATAACATTGAAAATCAGAAAATAAAATAAAAATCAGTTAAAAACCCTACCCTGTACTTGAAAAATCTCTTCAACAAGGTTAAAAATCTTCCTCCTCTTATTCTTGCTCCTTCTCACTCCTCTTTTACACTTGCAATCAGACTGTTCACTCCTCCAATCACTCTTTTCTCAGCTCATCACTTTTCTTCTTTTTGTAGCAAACAATTAGAAATGACAATGTGAATCAAAATGAAGCTTAGAGGGCCTTAGATGGGCCCCACATCCACTTAGGGTTTGAATAGAACCAAAAAAGATATTAAAATATATATATATTTTTTAAAACTCATGGCAAAAAGCGTCCTCCTTTGAGGGATGCTCAGGTGCCCCCCTCAACGTCTTGGGGACGTTGGGATGTCTCTGCATCCCGACAGTGATCAACAGCTGGCAGGAGGCGCTGTTGGGGACTTGGGGACGACGTCCCCACATTCCGGGGACATCCCCGTTCTGGGAATGCTAGGGTTTAGGGGGGGCGCGTCCCTGTGTAACACTGGCATGGATGCACTATCGAGCCCCTATCTGCATCCAGTTTTTAAGTTTTTTTTTCCAAAAACTACAAAAAAATAGAACTTACAAAAAAAGTTGTTCTAAGTTTCCATGTGCACATTATATATTCTATTTATGAGTTTTTCTTTTTATTTTATTTATATGTTTTTGATAGTTTTAAGGTGTAGGTATTTTCTAAGGTCACTGCCAATCAAGACATTAATTTGGTATAAATGGATTTTTTCATTTACCTCTAGTTTTTTAAGGAGAGATAAATTGCATCACACGTGGGTTTGAACCTGTGCCTTCTCTATGGAATACAGAAGCTTTCGCCAAAGAATCAGCTCAGGATGTATGCACATATTTGTGTTAGGTTCTATGCTTTTGATGTGTGTTTAAAGACTTAAAAGACTGTATTGAACCATATTTTAATCAGAAGGCCTCGATGAATGATTTATCTATATACAATATTAGATTTGTTAACATGCAACACACGGATTATTGGGTATTTTTTTCAAGGGGTAAATGCTTTTGACCCAGAGCTATGAACCGGTGAGGCTGCAAATCGGGGAGCTCATTGCCAACATAAATTCTCAACAATAGCAGCCCCAATGGGGTTTGAACCTTAGTGGCAAGAACTACACCACCACTTTTAAACCATCACAGTTTGCCAATACTAGCTAGATTATTGGTACTTTGGGGAGCTTTGGTTTCATGTTATTCAAATTCTTTCCATTGGATCTTCAATAATTTACCTGTTTATTTAAATCTAGAAACTTTGAGATTTCATCTTTTATTTGATGATCTGGCCATACTATTTAATCTTTACTGTCCTTTCATCGATTGGCTCAGTTATTTTGAAAAACATGAATGGAATGTGGACTTAATTTTGCACAGTGGTTATGGTTGCAGTGTCCGAATGGTCATACACTATGTTCTCAATGTAAAACCAGAGTTCACAACCGTTGCCCTACATGTAGACACGATCTTGGTAATATCAGATGCTTGGCCTTGGAAAAGGTAGCAGCTTCCCTTGAACTTCCTTGCAAGTACCAGAGGCATGGTTGCCAGGAAATATTTCCATACTACAGTAAAGAAAGTCACGAGGGCCGTTGTATTTTCAGGCCATATAATTGCCCATATGCTGGTTCTGAGTGTACTGTTACTGGTGACATTCCTTTTCTTGTGGCTCATTTAAGAGATGATCATAAAGTGGATATGCATTGTGGTTGCACTTTCAACCATCGATACGTAAAGTCAAATCCCCACGAGGTTGAGAATGCTACATGGATGTTGACTGTGAGTCTTAATCTGAATGCAAACCAATGTTTATGTACAGAAGATGTTTGATATTCTTTTTCTCATCTTTTTATGATACTTCTTATCTGCAGGTATTCAATTGTTTTGGGCAGTTCTTTTGCTTACATTTTGAAGCATTTCAGTTGGGAATGGCACCTGTATACATAGCTTTCTTGCGATTTATGGGAGATGATAATGATGCGAAGTGTTTTAGCTACAGCCTTGAGGTTGGAGCAAATGGTCGGAAATTACTTTGGCAAGGAGTGCCACGAAGCATTAGAGATAGCCACAGGAAAGTGCGTGATAGTCATGATGGACTGATCATCCAAAGAAACATGGCACTGTTTTTCTCTGGTGGTGAAAGGAAAGAATTGAAACTGAGAGTAACTGGGCGAATTTGGAAGGAGCAATAATTACTCTGGCATTTAACAGCTACTGCATGACCCCTGTGATTTCCTGCTGCTCATAGCAGTTCAATTTATTTTGAAGGGCAAAAATCTGATATATAAGTCATCAGTACCTTCAATACCTTCATAGAAGCTCCAGAATTATTATTTTTCAACTAGAACACCATAGCACATCCTCTGAAATGATTACAGAAAATCATAGCTGATGAGTATATCATCTGCGAATGATATGCACTTGATATCTTGACCTTCCTTAGAAATGAAGTATTTTCTAAATGTGGAGCTTCATTGTACATCAATCTACTGTTCTTTGATGAAGACTATTCATCAGAACTACAATTATTGTTGCCTTATTAGGTTAAATTATTGAAATATCATTTTGTGCCTATGATTGAATTGACTGCGATGGCTGCAGTTTTTGCATTGTTTAGCTAGAGAAAGTTCTTGATATTCAGAGGTTTCAACCCACATTAAGTTAAAGCTATAAGGTGTTCCCAATCTTTCCCTTGTGGCAAATGGCTTAAAAAATCTGCCATGTGGGTTGTATTTTCTTTCCTTGATTGCATTATATTTGTATCAGAATTATTAAGAAATATCAGAAATATGTAATTTTATAATAAAGACGATGGTAATGTTATCTGCGTTGCTATTAATCAATTGTGGTGGCAGTAGATGGTTCAATTTAATGAAAAAATCACATCCATAGATTAGGATTCACGATGAGAACCTCAGTGATGTCCCATCTGAAGGGAATATTGTAACACCATGAATGGAATATTAAGAGTTCACTTGTGGTGGTTAGAAGTTGCAGTACTTAATTAGTCCTTATGCTTTTTTCGCTTATGACAGTTGCTAGTTAGCTGATCTGGTTTTCTTTGAGTGGCGAAGTCTGCAAATTGATCAGGTCCAATTGATGAGACTACAAAGTGAAGGGCCTCATCCCCAAGTGTTAACAGAGTCAAAGTCCACAAGCTGAATGGCTCCGTGAGGGCTCAATCTCCCTGCATGTACTTGAATATCTGTGGCTGAGGCTGATTTGACTTTGCTACTATGTAGCATTGTATCATGCTCTTGATGGTGTGTTAGCTTTTCTAGTTACATATTGTGTACTTAAATTTATGTAGAAGTTCAATTCGTTTCTTTTTAACTTTTTAAATAGGCCTGGAAGTCATCTTACTATAACGAGTAATTTAATTATTACAATTCTAATAACATAATATACACAACTATCTTCTATGGTGTTTGATTTGCTTATTTACTCCAGCTTTTATATTTAAAGTGGTTAATGATTATTTAATCATCAAATAAACAAAGAGCTAATATGTTGATGGTTTTGATTGTGCTTTTGTATTCACTACTCTTTTCGACTCTTGATTATTAAGCCCAAAGTGTGATCTGAACATTGATGAGAATACTTGCAACCGGATTTAAGAGCACTATAAGGGAAAAATTATGCCTTGAATCACTGAGATTGATTTTGCCGTTGGAGAGAGATAAATGTACTATGAATATTGAAAAGTGGTTCAAACAAATGGAAAATCTACTTTGTTTGGTATTTACCCAAACTATTCAAAGATCTAATTAATAGTGGCCTAAAATATTTTGAATGCAACAGATGAAAATGTGATAACTGTAATTGGAATGTAATAGAGCCATTCCATAGTTCTCAAATTCTGAGTTTGGCCTGTGCTCTGGCACGGTGAGGTAAATTGATAACCTGATCTTCTTGGTTGTTTGGTATTTGCAGCAGAACAAATTCAAAATTCTTATTACAATATGGACAGCTGAAATATATTAGACATTCATAAAACTCTGAACAACTTGACAGAAATGTTCATATAAATTAGAAAAATTGTGGGAAAAAAATTATCAGTATGTAGAGTGAATCATTATGAAATCCAAATGGTTTAGAGGTGGTTAAGCTTGATTCAAAGTTATTCATATTTGTTCCTGATTGTAAAGGTAACGATGGTCACAAGTCAGGTTTTGTTATATCTGATTGAGGTGTAAAATGTTGAAGAGAGAGTTCTGTTATTCTACTTGTAAATATGGATCCAAAATTTGCTTAGTACATGATAGACACTAATGTACCCATCTATTCGCTGGATCAACATTCCTTCATTTTACAGAAGCTTTTCTCCATTTATGCTTCCAAGTTATAGGCTTTGTACGTGGTGCATCAATGGCATCAAAACTTATACATGGTCCAATGCTTTGTGGATTGCACTTCAATGTTGAGAGATGTTGAAGAATGGATTTGGGGTGTTGTTGGCATTGGAGTATGGCCCAAAAGTGTTATTTTTAGCCGACAGGCTTTTATGTGGGAGCTTCACCACTGGAAAGTTCATTTTTTGCTGGGAAAATGACAGCCTGTTTGCTTGTGTGCCCTTAAGAGAGGAAATTAAAGAGAAGCAGACAGAAGATGACATAAATCATTCACAACATTCGCAAGGAATTGGAGGATAATCAAGGTATGATTTCTGTGCGTTTCATCAATTTTCTACTTTGTGCAAACAAAACCTTGTTCAGAGCTAACCACAGAACAGGGCTTGTAAAGTGAGGGAGGGTTTCACTGGTTAAGATGTTGGTTAGTGATTGCCAGCAGAGAAAAAGCGTTGCATATCTTTTGGTCAAAGCTTCCAAGATGCAACCAATTCCTCTAAGCCCATCTCAACATTGCCTTTTTCTTTTCCCCGTCAAAATCTCTTTACATGATAAAGCTATTAGGAAGAGCTTTTTTAGTAGTTTTAGCAGACAATTTGGCAAACTTATCTTTCATTGATTGAGTATGCAACTGTATTAAATCAGAAAGAAATTGAAATCGCTAGTCACCTGCTTACAGTCCTTGTTATTTTTCTTCCTTGACAAAGTTTGGAGGAAGACTTCCATTGAAATTTGTTCGAGTTTTGGCTAAGTTACTTATCCTGGTTCTGATACAGGTTCGGGTTCGGGTACGTGGGTTTGGCAATTTTTTTTGCCTGGCTTCTGGTTATTGATATATTATAAAATAATAAATTTATATATACATCGTAGATTCATACATGTTCTTTCATCATTTGTTCAAAACTTCAAACATATAATAACAATAAGTTAGAAGTGCGATACTCATAAATTCATAAGTCAAAAGACCAGTGAGGAGAAGTTATTCAAAAGAAAGCAAATGGACCTTCCCTGAGTATGCATGAGAGATGGCCAAGAAATAGCACTAGTAATGTCTCTAATGGAGATGGTGTCATAGGAAAGTATCCATAACTGGCCATATCAAAAGGAAAGGAAACAATGCAGATTTAAAACAAAAATACTTTTTATTCGGAGCAGTAGCAATAGCAAAATATTTGAGGCAGACAGTGGAGCAAGAAGCCTTCAAGCAGCACCACAAGACAGTCAGGGGGCACTAAAACAAGATATATATTCCATAACACTAATAGCAACCTTCCAAGCAACAAGTAGATCTTCAACTGGAGTCTAAGGGCATTCAAACAGCTCCAAACATCTTTGAACATTCATGAGCAGCAGGAGAGGAAGAAAACTTGGAGGCCCAGTGAGGGGAACCCAGGCAGGACTGGCTCAGAACTGGAACCAGCATTGGATCAGAACCAGGTTCCAAGCCAAAAGACAGGGATCTGGTACCTTAGAGTTTTAGTCAAGTGAGATCAACTCAAGACCTTGTGTAAGGGGAATTTGTTTGCCCTGTTAAAGACAGCTCAATAAAACCAGGCTTTCTCATTATCTTCCATTTTTTTTAGAAAATTAGGAAATCTATGTAACATCACTTTCTGGAAAGGGACCTCCATTGCCTTCTCACCATTTTAGAGTTCTTTAAATTGGCCATTGAGTCTAATTGGTGACTATGGGTCATAGACCGCCTTTACAATTTTCCTTATTAGCCTTTTTAACCCAGTTCCTGGTGGGTTACAAGATCACCCGGGTATTTTTATCTTTTTCCTCATATATATATATATATAGATATTAATGAAGAGGGCTGCTATTATATTGTCTGTGAACAGGGAGGGTTTCCCCTACTATTTAATGTCATTGCCCACACATGGCCTAATTTTAGTTTTCCATAGCTCTTCCATGCCACTTCCGACCCTTGTTTTGGTGAATATATGTAAAATAGGAATTTCTCAGCATGGTAACAATGATCTATGCTTCATGATGCATCGAGCATCCTTACAAATTATAGAGCAAAATATCATTCCATCTCGATCTTACCAACAACTAGAAGTAATCTTAAAATTCCAAATATTGCCAAAACACTCGTAGGTAAACCTAATGAGAGTAATAAAAAAATACTGTCTTGGATATAGATTAATTCTAAATTGGAAAACTTTATGGACTTTTTTCAGGTCGGTAGGCCATATAAATGAAACAAATTAAGCATTGAAATATATCACGACATCAAGAAACCACAAAAGCACAACGAGTAAGCAAGGGGATACTGGGAAGGTTAGGATCCATGCTAATATATTTTAATATTTTTATTAAATTTTTAAGAGGAAGCGAGACAATAATAGAAAGTTTCCAAGGAACCGTGCTTTCTATTTTCCATTACAAAGTTTGTTTAACATGGTTATTGATGCTCTAAAATTAGGCGAGCCTCAAGCTGCAATTAAAATGACAACAAATGTTCCAACAACAGTCTTGATGAGGTCATATTTAATTGTAAACCTCTTTTGGGAATAAGTTATTACTCTTTGCATATCATATTTCGTAATCCCCTATGTTATACTTAGCAAATATACTCTCATGGTCACCCGGCTGTGAGACCATCATAATATAATGAATATAATCTCTGGTCAAACTTAAATATGGCTGGACTACATTGTGCTTCATCTACCCCTTCTACCAAACTTGCACGACAATCCACTAAATTATTAAGATATTTATGCTTTGAAAATCTTGAAATTGTATTGTTCTTTCCGTATATCTTTGTTCTTCATGACTTGCATTCTTAACATTATTCTAACCTTTTCATTTTTTAATGTTCTATAAAATTTCCAATCATCTAAAACACACACTACGATCAATAAATTGTGGAGAATGGAAAAAGTACATCGTCCCAGAGATCGGTTAAAATTTCAAAAGGGT
Organism: Chamaecyparis obtusa; assembly: GCA_027943335.1. NCBI lineage: Eukaryota > Viridiplantae > Streptophyta > Pinopsida > Cupressales > Cupressaceae > Chamaecyparis > Chamaecyparis obtusa. The sequence continues at coordinate 71,206 of BSBK01008943.1, forward strand.
GAACCTTTCCTTGTGCCACCTCACTTGTACTAGTGCGCAGAGCTAGGGGGATAAGTATTTTGTTATTGGAGAAATTTTTTATTGACTTAAAGTGCTTAAATGCAAGTGACTTAGATTAAATGAACACTAAATAAAGATGAATGTCAATAACTAAGATATGTCAAATGATAAAAATATTATGATTATAGCAAACAAAAGAGCTAATTACCAAGAACAATCACTGAGCTCTATAAGCTGACTGCCTCAGACACACATGTGGCTTTTGGACATCAATGCGGGACAACACAAAAAACTAGGATGATGTAGAAAACATAATAACTAGCTATAGTCTAATGTTACTAAACCAAATGAAAATAACATAAAGCAAATAGAGTCCAATTGTACTATGAAAATACAAAGAAAGAAAGAAGATATCACATGATTTGACATCTAATATGGCTATTCAAACTTACTTTTCCATAAACTTGCACCTACAGAAACGAGGAAAATGATGGGGCTGTTTGGAGACTTGCCTCAGTCAAGTCCCTGCTTTGGTGTTTCCACCTCCACAACAACTGAATAAACATGATGAATGGTAATAGATAATCATATGGATGAATTAAATAGACAATAATGTGACTAGAATTAGATGACAAATATGATTTGCTATCAAAGATACAAAGCAAAAGTGTAGACAACCTCCCCTTCACCACAACGAAGGGAAGCTTGACGAGATGAAGGCAAGACCAATCAAATGAATGTCAAACATGAGATGCTATGGGAGCTTGTAGTATATCTATCCAAATTGTGAAGAAGCTTTGGGTCTTTAGTGAGAGCCAAGTGTTAATGTTATTGTAGCTTTGGTCGGATTCCTTCAAGGCAACATAGATAATATAAAGGAGGAGTGAATATAATTATTGATAATATAAGTATTATATTGTCAACTGATAAATAATTATTATTATATTGATAATATAATAATTATATTTATTATTATAATATAATTATTATTGTTATATTTATTGAGATAATATAATTATATAATTAATTAATATATAATTAAATATATGAGATAATTATTATATTATAATTAATAGCGTCACATGTGAAGAGTGGTGACCCTTGGTGAAGGGGCACCACTAATATATATATAGAAAGAGTGAAAGCTTCCTCCTTGCGTATTCGTAGATACCTATTGGGAAAAACAACATGGTATTAGAGCGGGTTCCCTACCAGGCCTGTGAGTTTTTTTTAAATCTTTGTGAAATTGACAAGTATAAAATGGTCGTCTGAGAGTTCATGGTGAACGACGGTAGTACAACACAGTCATTTGGCACCTTGCGCTCGAGTGCTCATTCTGAAGCGCACAAAAGTTAGAATTGCAAGGAAACTTTGTCTTTCATTAATACATGCCAGACAAATTAACATCTGAATCCATGTTATTACAACCTCAAAGGTCATTGCATGTACTTTGGAGACAAATTTAGAAGAAAGATCCCAATTGACATGCAATAATGTTGATGAAGTGATGACCGATACAGATGGGATAAATTCTGTCAAATACACAAGTTGATTGCAAGTGAAGATAAGACGATATACAACTTAGATATGAATAACGTATATTGGTGACAACGAATTAATATGCATCATTGATTATATGGAGTGATAACCGGTCATCAATGTATGAAGAGAATTATCAATTTTGAATGTTCACATCTACTATGCGATACGATTGGTCATCAAAAGTAATATGCTAAAATAGCTACAGGCGACAGATGTGTTAAAGCGTCGTGTGACTGACATGGAGCTCATAGTTTAGTGGTAGTAATTACTCTTGAACAACGTTGGAATTGTCCTTTGCACTACACAACACTCCCATCGAATTAATTGGTGTGAGTCTTCTTATCAATGGCGACATGTATTAAGTTGTCTAAGTATTAGTCTGTAGTGACTCATTCTATGAAGTCAATTCAAGGCATTCCATTCCCCGGCGAGCTATTGTGGGACTCAAACTCATTAGAGGAAGCAGGACAAATTATTCGAGAGACTATAGTTCGTAGAAGTGAATGCTATCAAGAGTTGCGTAATATTAATATCACTGATCCAATACCGATTTGGAGAAACAACACAGGGGTTCATTTGTCGACATCTTCTCACCACTCCAGCATTAAGACGTTCATAGACTCTACCCACCAAGAAGCTATCCTCCAGTATTTACATCTAACGTGGAAGGCTTGAACTGTAGTGTTGTATCCAAACGCTGTAAGGAGTTCACGTCATAACTATCTGTCGAGAAGTATTGTATCGGGGTGCATTAGAGTGTCATCAAACAAACCAGAGGTATTCACCGCCACACATGGAAACAAGTGGTGTGGCTTTTCACCACGTTCTGTTGATTCATGACAACATACTTGATACATAAACCACCGATTGTGTCCATTGATCGCATTGTTCATAAGATGCCCCACACGTATTGCTTTACAAATTACGATGTCAGAAGAAGATTCATGTGGCATTGATAATACCAGGGAATTGTAATGTCAACATGAACTATTCCGAACACTATACAAAGAGTAATCCATCTGGAGATGATATTTAAATTATGCATCCATCAAATATATTATGAGTACCACACGCTGGAAACGGGCTATCAGGAGACAACAATTAAACTTGTATAGTGTCACAGTAATGCCAAAGATGATTCTTATTATCAGAGATGTTGGAGGAATCGGTCGATGGGGAAGGAGAGCTTGGGAAGAACAACCAAGTAGCGAATAAGATTGGTCAAAATTCAAGATCATTACACAACATAGAAAGCTATATATGAGCTACGATAGGAATACAATGGTTTGTGATTGGCATGATAATGGTCGAATGGGAGTACACGGTAAAACAATCAAATCTGGGTATGTGACTAACATATTTGCTGGCAACGCTCTTGTTGATGTGTATTGCTAGTGTGTAAAGACCGAGAAATCCACAAACACCACATAAGCATAAAAAGACAAAAATTTCTCCTATGTCGATTCTATAGTCATAGTTGGTCAACGCTAAAGACTAATCGACCATAAAGATCAAGACGACAATTATTCAAGAATACCAAAATCTATTTTATTTCAATTATTCGACATAACACAAATTTAATATTTCCAAAAGTAATCGACCATTTTGTTGAAACTATAACATTTCCATAATCAATAAAATTACAATGTTCAATTTCAGAATGCCAACTAACTTGTCGTGCACCTTACATCATAAATGGATTATAACATAATTACATTAAGAACAAAACTATAGGATCATAATAACATGAATGCCATTGGACAACTGTCCATCTGCATGCCCCTGTCTCCTAAGCCATTGGACACCTATCCATCTGCAAATCTCGAGACGGGAGTGTGGTTCAGGGGTTTAATCCACCCAACCACAGAGTGTTTAGCTCCCTCGGGGCTCATCCTAAAATGAAGAGCTCACCGACCCTGCCCAAGAAGTCTATCTCTTGGCACTGATAGATCAAAAGGAATCTGGTGTGTCTGTGAAACTAACTACTTTCCACATATGTCTAAGTAGAACTAATCACAGATTATAGGAAGATGAAACATAAATAACCAACACATTTAAAAAAAAGCATGTGTTTCCATAGCTTTGGCCAAAGCACTTTTAAAACCAGACTTCTACTGGCAGGTAATGCAAAATAAAATTACCCTTTCCTAGGATTCCCATCCTACACATTCCTTTACCTTTTAAAATGTTCTATAACTTAACAGTTATTCAATACGTTTCAAAAAAAAACTTCTTAATTGTTCAAAATTTTCCAATATACTTGATGTTGCTGTTTCTATTTTTCTAAAGGTGTTCTTAACAGTAAACAACTCTAACAAAAATGGACATAAAGACAACATGATAAAACTTATTTTGATTCAGAGTTCTTTTCTATTGATTTAATAATTTTTTTTTTAAAAAAAAGAAGCTCTAATTCTTTCCTATCTAAACCTGGTAGAAATTTGCTTCTAAGAAGAATTTGTGTATATCTACCCATACAGATTTTTATCAAAGTAATGATATAAAACCCCCCCAAAAAAACCTACACCAAGAGAAAGAATGTCTTCTAACGAGATCACAACCTGAATGAATTTCAAAACTGGCTTAAATTTCTTGTTTCCCCACCTAAATTATACCATGTTCAGATGACATTTCCTAGTTTATCATTACCTGGCAATATATTTAATTCAGACTTATACACACCTAAACAATTTACTCTACAAAACGTTAATATCACCATCTACACAAGTCTCCATCTTCCACTAAATTTTTATATTTGGAGTAAGCATAATTCAACTAATTTAACAACCCCAACCTACTTATATATGCCCAAATGTATAAGATTCTAAACTCATGTTTGATTCCATAACTTAATATACACATAGAATACAAAGGAGATACTATTCAATATAGGCTTGCATAAAATAACATAAACTAATGATTCCTGTATCTACGCCATTTATCGAGTAATAATAAACAATCTAAGAAAGGAGAACCTGAAAAAATAGTTGCTGAGTCACTATTCTATATGGTGCCACTGTGTCCTTCCCTTATGCTTTAATTTTTCTCTGTGGCCTTTCTCTCTATCTGATATGTCTCCCTCTGGTGCATGCTATTCTGGCTTGCTTTCCCCTGTCTTTTTTGTCTTTTTCTTTTTCTCTTTCAAAGCACTCCTCCCTTTCCTGTGCGCTGCTTTCCTTTTTAACTTCTCTGTTTTCTTGATATTTTCACCAGTCAAAGAAAAAGAATAGAACGTGCTTTTGGTTTTCCACGCTTCAGTGCTGTCCTCTTTGACTCTAGCATTCTAGAAAGGCAGTTTCAGGGAGCTTCCAGATGCAGCAGTTATGGCAATGGCTGGGTTGGTAAAGGAAAAAAGAAATCTTCTCTCCATGCATTAATCTCGTCAATCTTCTCTGCCAGCTAGATCTGGGGAAAAAGAGGGATGTGACATCCTTCCCCCCTTAACAAGTTCATCGACCACGATGAATCAATTAAAATTTGCAATTATATCCAAGAGTATCAAGTAATTTACATTGAAATGGCTAATAATTCTAGTTCCATAGTTCATGATAATGCATGTACCCACATTTAAATTTTAATCATAGAATTAACAATTTTTAAAATTTACTTATATAATTTCCAAATCAACTTTTAAATCTCCACACACACCATGCATTTACCATTGAGATAGAGTTTAGAAATAAAAATCAATATCAAGTATAAAAATCAAATACTACGTTGTGTGTGAAAACCCAAATTTTTCCGATCAACCATTACCAAGAAAATAAACTTCTCTTTCTGAAACACACCCCTGCCTTCATTCCTGTCAAATCCATCAAACCACTAGATTGATCATCAGTAGGTTAGTCCACAAATCCAAAACCATATTTAAATACCGTGTAATTAATCATCCATAAAACATCATAATATTCACATTAAGTCATAATACCATTTCTAAACATTCTATATCCCAAATAACATCAAAGCAATGCAATTCACATGATAATATATTTACTTCCACAATATCCATAATAATGTCTAACACATTGAACATAATCATAAAACATAAGTTCTTTGGTCATAAGTATTCAACCAAGTCATCAAAGTCCAAACTGTAACTAAGAGTCCAAAATAAAAAGAGTCTATGAAATTGGTTATGACAGTCCAATGTCTAATGAAAACATATAATAGTAACAATGTCAAAGCCTGTAGCATGAGTAACTGAAAAATAATAACATATATATGTCTAATAAAAAAGCTACGAAAAAGATCTATGCATGTCCTCCGCATCCTCCCAAGTAGCACTGTCAACAGAGAATTGGTCCCACTGGACCTTATACTGAACTACATCTCTATCACACACCCTGATGGTACGTTGATCAACGAGGCGGGTAGGTTGCACCAGCACCACCCCCGGATCCTGAACCTGCAATGCATGCCAATCTAGAATATGAGATGCATCTGGATGGTATGGTTTTAACAAGGAAACATGAAACACATTATGGATTCGGGCTAGAGTTGGCGGTAGATCAAGTCTGTAGGCAACAGGGTTGATAATCTCCAAAAGATCAAAAGGACCCACATATCTTGGTGCAAGTTTCGATGCCTTGCCAAAAGAGATTGAGCTTTTGTGTGGTCTCACACGCAAAAACACCTTGTCACCTTCCTGAAACTGTCTAAAAGTATGGTTCCTATCTGCATAACTCTTCTGTCTATCGGCTGCTTCCTTCAGTCGAGAACGAATCAGAGTCATCTGTTCCTCCATCTCTCTCAGCATATCAGGACCAATAATTAATCTATCCTCTACTTTATCCCAACTAATATGAGTACGACACTTCCGTCCATAAAGTGCCTCAAAAGGCACCATTCCCAATGAAGCATGGTAAGAGTTGTTGTAGGCAAACTCCACCAATGGAAGGTACTCTTCCCATTTATACTGTTGATCCATACAATACATCCGAAGTAAGTCCTCAACCACTTGATTCACCCTCTCAGTCTGTTCGTCTGTCTGAGGATGATAAGCAGTACTAAAATTCAACCTAGTTCCCAAAGAAGCATTCAAGGTTGTCCAAAATCTTGATGTCATCCTAGTATCCCTGTCTGATATGATAGTTTCAGGTACCCCGTGAAATCTGAAAATTTCCTAAACAAACTTTTTGGCCAAAGCCAAAGATCCATCTCTCAAACTTCCTGGAATAAAGTGAGCAACCTTGGTTAGTTTGTCAACTACAACCAAGATTACATCATGTTTACATCGAGTCATGGGTAAACCCTGGATAAAATCCATACTGATGACTTGCCATTTATATTTTGGTATATCGTGTGGATACAAAAGTCCTGCTGGGTGGACATGCTCAACCTTAACTCGCTGACATTCTAAACACTAGGCTAAAAAAGTGGTCACATCTCGCTTTAGCCCTAGCCAAAAGTACAACGGCCTCAAATTGAAAATCATCTTATTGACCCTTGGATGTCCTGAAAATGGAGTGCAATGCATTTCCTCTAAAACCACCTTCCTCAACCCTTCTCGGTTGGGAATATACATCCTGTCTTGGTATCTCATGATACCATCATCCTCAATAGTGTATCCGTCGAAACTATGATCTGATGGATCTACAACTAATGCTGCCTTAACCTTCTCATAATGGTCATCTCCTGAAAGATTCTCTAACACATGTTCTCTCAATCGAGTCCTAGAAGTAGATATAGCAGAAATGTGCCTTCTTCTACTTAGAGCATCTGCTACTCTATTTTCTTTCCCTTTAATATACTCAATGCCAAAATCATACTCACTCAGAAACTCCAACCAACGTCTTTGTCTAGCATTGAGATTCGGTTGTGAGAAGATGTACCTAAGTCCCATGCGATCTGTCTTCAACTCAAATGGTTTACCCAAAAGGTAATGTCTCCACATCACTAAAGCATGAACAATTGCTGCCAATTCCAAGTCATGAGGTGCATAGTTAACCTCATACTGTTTCAGTTTTCGTGACTCATAAGCCACTACTTTTCCATCTTGCATAAGCACACCACCAAGACCTTCACCTGAAGCATCAGTGATAACTGTAAAGTGTCCATTAGGATCTGGTATGATCAAGATAGGAGCGGATGTGAGTTTCTCTTTCAACAATTGGAATGCTCTCTCGCATTCATTAGTCCACTCATATCTTTTCCCTTTCCTCTGAAGAGATGTAATAGGTGCTGCAATCTTGGAGAATCCCTCCACAAATTTCCTGTAATAACCTGCAAGTCCCGTGAAACTTCTAATCTCACTCACACTCTGGGGAGTTGGCCACTCAAGAATGGCTTTGATCTTCGAGGGATCTACTGCAATTCCATCTGCAGAGATGATATGACCCAAATAATGTATCTCTTTCTTATAGAAAGAACATTTTGATAGCTTCCTGTACAACTTCTTGTCTCTCAAGTGCTGTAACACTATCCGCAAATGTTCCTCATGTTCCTCCATATTCTTGGAATAAATCAAACTATCATCAATGAATATTTCTACAAATTTATCTAGGCAATCCCTAAACACACTGTTCATCAAGTTCATAAATGCGGCTGGCGCATTAGTCAATCCAAAAGGTAAGACAACAAACTCATAGTGCCCATACCTTCTCCTAAAGGCTATTTTGGATATATCCTCCTCCTTGATTCAGAGTTGATGATATCCAGATCTCAAGTCAATTTTGGAGAGCACAGTTGCTCCCTTCATTTGATCAAAAAGTTCATCTATCCAAGGAAGAGGATATCTGTTCTTAATGGTCACCTTATTAAGCATTCTATAATCTATGCACAAACGTAAGGTACCATCTTTCTTCTTCACAAAGATTATAGGAGCTCCCCAAGGTGAAACACTAGGGCGAATAAACCTTTTATCCAAGAGTTCTTGCAACTGTACCTTCAACTCATACATTTCAGTAGTGGTCATTCGATATGGAGCCTTAGATTGAGGCTCACTTCCGGGCATCACATCAATAGAGAAGTCAAATTCTCTCTTTGGAGGCAACTCAGGTAAATCCTCAAGAAAAACATCCTTGAATTCCTGTAAAATAGGAAAATCTTCTAAACTAGGAGTGTCAAGATCTTTGACATAAGCCACATACATCATACACCCCTTCCTCTTTGCCTTTTTCAATTGCATGGCAGAAATCTAAGTTCAAGAGACCTTTTTCCACCATAGAGTATTACAGGATTACCTACATTATCAAGGCATTCTACTATTTTATCCTTGCAGTTCACTATGGCCTTATTTTCTATTAGCCAATTGATTCCCAAAATGACATCATAGGAACTTAAAGGTGCGACGTACAAGTTTACTTGCATTTGAAAATCAGGAAGTTCAATCTCGCTACAAGATAAACATTGCTCAACCTTATGCTCTGCCTTATTTCCATATTCTACCATCCATGGTTCTAACATATATCCTGCTCTAACTGGTAATTTAGAAGCAACTCTAGGATCTATGAAACATTCAGTAGCTCTAGTATCAATCAAAATAGAAATATTATGACCAAGAAGCTTACCGGCCATCTGAATGGGTGTTCCCTAAAAATTAGCTTGTCTATAATTCACAACTGCATGAATCTGGTGCTGAGTCTGAGGTCCCTTCCCATCTCTATGAGCTGATCTTTGAGGACAAACACTAGCATAGTGGTCACCTCCACAAGAGTAGCAACCATCTCGTGGTCCTTGTTTACCATCAGGTTTATTCCTCCTGTTATCATTCATGTTGTTTTTGTTCTAATACTGATTTTGAGGATTGTTATTGTCTTTGCCTCCACTTCCCTTTCCTTTACCTCTCATGTTTTGCACTTGTTGACGTCCATTGTTCCTTGATTTATCATTGTCATACTTCCTCTTGAATCCTTGCGAATTATTAGTTCACTGAGAGGTTCTGATTGTTGGTACCTGTTTCAGTTTCTCTTCTTGCAAAAATGCCTTAGCATAAGCGAACTCCATAGTTTCAGGTTCATGCATCTCAAACTCAGATCCATTCTCGAGACTTAATCCCAAAACAAACTTACGTGTCCTGAAACGTTCATCCTGCAGATATTGGGGAACATATTTTACCAAATGGCAAAACTTCTCATGGTAATCGGTTACTAACAAGACCCCCTGGATCAGATTTTGGAACTCAGACACTTTCCTGTCATAAAATAACTATGGTAACCATCATTTTCTGAAGCGGACAAGGAAATCATCCCAAGATATCTATCCTGGTCGTAACTTCTTCTCAGCCATTTCATTATTCCACCATGTAGCAGCTTCTCTAATCAACTGTAAAGCACCCCATAAAGCCCTTGACTGTCCAGAAAGATTCCGAACATGAAAGTACTTTTCCATGGATATGATCCATGCCTCAGCATTATCCCCTATAGTTTTTCCATCAAAGGTAGGCGGCATGACCTTTTTAAGATCCTTGCTTAATTCCTCAGCAATCTGGTCATTATTCAGATCTCTTGCATTTGCCCCAATATCGGCATCTCTCTTACGTCGTTCCTCAATCATCCTATCCTCTTCTTCTTTCTGAAGAGCCTCAAGCCTTTGATCTTCCACCTGTTTCCTACGAGCTTCATCATCCTGATGACCCTCATTAGGTCTTCCCCTTAAGTCATTTTCAATGACATTCATTCGATCATTTTGCTGCTGCAAAAGAGCAAAGATCTGATCCAACCTCTCGTTAGATTCACCATTCAGATCGTTGCTAGAACTATCCCATTTACTATTCCTAGTATCCATGGTGTCAGATTTAATCCTGCACCAAGTATAGGTACGCAACTTAGCAATAGTAGACCAAAGGTCCTGGTGTTCAAACACAACTCTGATACCACATGTAAAGACCGAGAAATCCACAAACACCACATAACCATAAAAAGACAAAAATTTCTCCTATGCCGATTCCATAGTCATAGTCGGTCAACGCTAAAGACTAATCGACCATAAAGATCAAGATGACAATTATTCAAGAATACCAAATTCTATTTTATTTCAATTATTCGACATAACACAAATTTAATATTTCCAAAAGTAATCGACCATTTTGTCGAAACTATAACATTTCCATAATCAATAAAATTACAATGTTCAATTTCAGAATGCCGACTAACTTGTCGTGCACCTTACATCATAAATGGATTATAACATAATTACATTAAGAACAAAACTATAGGATGATAATAACATGAATGCCATCGGACAACTGTCCATTTGCATGCTCCTGTCTCCTAAGCCATTGGACACCTATCCATCTGCAAATCTCGAGACGAGAGTGTGGTTCAGGGGTTTAATCCACCCAACCACGGAGTGGTTAGCTCCCCCGGGGCTCATCCTAAAATGAAGAGCGCACCGACCCTGCCCAAGAAGTCTATCTCTTGGCACTGATAGATCGAAAGGAATCTGGTGTGTCTGTGAAACTAACTACTTTCCACATATGTCTAAGTAGAACTAATCACAGATTATAGGAAGATGAAACATAAATAACCAACACATTTAAAAAAAAAGCATGTGTTTCCATAGCTTTGGCCAAAGCACTTTTAAAACCAGACTTCTACTGGCAGGTAATGCAAAATAAAATTACCCTTTCCTAGGATTCCCATCCTACACCTTCCTTTACCTTTCAAAATGTTCTATAACTTAACAGTTATTCAATACGCTTCAAAAAAAAAATTCTTAACTGTTAAAAAATTTCCAATATACTTGACGTTGTTGTTTCTATTTTTCTAAAGGTGTTCTTAACAATAAACAACTCTAACAAAAATGGACATAAAGACAGCATGATAAAACTTATTTTGATTCAGAGTTCTTTTCTATTGATTTAATATTTTTTTTTTTAAAAAAAGCTCTAATTCTTTCCTATCTAAACCTGGTAGAAATTTGCTTCTAAGAAGAATTTGTGTATATCTACCCATACGGATTTTTATCAAAGTAATGATATAAAAACCCCCAAAAAAAACCTACACCAAGAGAAAGAATGTCTTCTAACGAGATCACAACTTGAATGAATTTCAAAACTGGCTTAAACTTCTTGTTTCCCCACCTAAATTAAACCATGTTCAGATGACATTTCCTAGTTTATCATTACCTGGCAATATATTTAATTCAGACTTATACACACCTAAAAAGTTTACTCTGCAAAACGTTAATATCACCATCTACGCAAGTCTCCATCTTCCACTAAATTTTTATATTTGGAGTAAGCATAATTCAACTAATTTAATAACCCCAACCTACTTATATATGCCCAAATGTATAAGATTCTAAACTCATGTTTGATTCCATAACTTAATATACACATAGAATACAGAGGAGATACTATTCAATATAGGCTTGCATAAAATAACATAAACTAACGATTCCTGTATCTACGCCATTTATCGAGTAATAATAAACAATCTAAGAAAGGAGAACCTGGAAAAATAGTTGCTGAGTCACTATTCTATATGGTGCCACTGTGTCCTTCCCTTATGCTTTAATTTTTCTCTGTGGCCTTTCTCTCTGTCGGATATGTCTCCCTCTGGTACGTGCTATTCTGGCTTGCTTTCCCCTGTCTTCTCTGTCTTTTTCTTTTTCTCTTTCAAAGCACTCCTCCCTTTCCTGTGCGCTGCTTTCCTTTTTAACTTCTCTATTTTCTTGATATTTTCACCAGTCAAAGAAAAAGAACAGAACGTGCTTTTGGTTTTCCATGCTTCAGTGCTGTCCTCTTTGACTCTAGCATTCTGTGTGTGAGTGATTTACACCTTCATGAAATAACAAGATTTAAAAGACAATTACACTATTCAAAGCAAACTAATCTAAATAATGCACAATTAATCTAAATATCTCATGGATCTCTAAAATAAAGTGGTAAATGAGGCTCTCAGCTATGATCCTCACTAGTGACACTCTAAAGATGAGAATTAAGCTATATGATATGCAAATTTAGATCTATTCTATCAAATTCTAGCTCTATTTGATGAACAATCTACTATGATCAAAGCAATTTAAGCTAATTAGCAATGAAAAATGATAAGTGAGTGATGTGGATGAAAATTGCAAGAGCTTTGCTGCAATTCAAAGATATGGAGTGGATGAATTATGCTTCTAAATGCCTTCAATATATAAGATTTTCCCAAGGGTAGGGGGTAGAGTGAGATAACCATGGTTATGCTTGGGTAAGGTCAATTGGCTTTGCTTTGTCCATAAATGGGGGGACAAGGAGGGGACAATCATTTAAATGGTTTCAAAAGGCTGGACCATTTCAACAAAAGTGAGTGACTTGTGTCCATTTTGTCTCCTTTTTGCTTTGTTGAGGGAAATTAGTATTTATTAACTAATTAAAGTAATTAAATTTAGCCATGAAGGGTAAGATGTTCATTTTGATTTTTGCTTTCAACAACTATGTCATTAATTGAATTTAATCAATTTCGTAGTGTTTTTCCCTTTTCAAGCTTTATTTAATCATTTAATCATTTAATTGAATTTTCCTTTGATTTGAATTGCCTTTGTTCCATTTATTGATTTTTCGTGCTATTTTGATGATTTGTTGCACCTTTTGATTGATTTAAGCCTTTTGCCAATTTTTTGTGTCTACAAATGCCCCTCTTTGAGTTGATGTGCGAAGAACACCGATTCAAAGATTCCCTTGGTATGATGATCTGATTCTATTCTGGTTCTGTGATTCCTTGATACCTTTGATAGTTGGTATGATGATATGATACTGTCTCTGATAGTGATATGCTGCCTGATATGATATTATAAATTGATCTGATACTGATTTGCCTCCTGATATGAAATTGATATGATAACCTGATATGATATGCCCCACTGATAAATGTTTTTGATGCGATGCCAATTTGATACTTTGATGCCCCCTCAGAAATAAAACATATTGATTCCTTGATTTGAAAGATTTTGATTGATTGGTCCAATATGTTTTCATTTCTGAAAAATATTGTTTGATATGCCATGACTCACAATTTTCACATCCAAGATAGATAGGTCTGTTGTAGTTAAGCGAAACAAGTGATTAGGATAACAAGATAATGGTACCAATGAATGTGATTTGTCAATCTGATAGGATAGTTCTGATAGGATAAATCAATCAGTGTGAAAACTGATATGATTTGACACTGCTGCTTCATTCTTAGGACACAGAGACACAAAAAAATGGTACAGGGTGTGATTACTTGATACTTTGATAGGATTGATTGACGTAAGATGACTCACTGATATAGAATACTGATATGATTCCCTTGATTTGTGAAACATGCACATTTCCGTAAATGATATATATATACAGACCTTAGCTTCTTGGATATTTGGATTTAAGTCATGGGTTTGACCCAGCTAGAGTATAGGTTATTGAGATGATAGATTATGGAGCTCTTTCAGTTTGTTGATATTGTATCATGATATTTCAGTTATTGATCAGGACTTGGATGTATCACTTTGATGGCATTGTATCTTTGATTAAACAAAGTTCATGGATCTTTGATATTATGGACACTTATGATTTATGGACTTTCCTTGATTCTTGATCGAATGACCCATTTTATGATTGATCAAGATTTTGATTGAATGAACCCCCTTGTCCTTGGAAAAATACTACAAACAAATGCACATGCAATTAATCTAACATGATAATGCAATTAACCTTCCATGATAATGCAATGCAATGCAGCTAAGTGTCACTAGCTTTTAGCAAATAAATGCCTTGAGGATAAATTTTCATCATTGAGCATTTTGGGACCGGAAAATTGATACAATCACCACTGCCCACTGACATGATGATATGAATACCGCTTTTATATCGCTTTTGGTAACACCCTTTTGGAACTAGTACAACCCACACTAGTCGAATAAACCAACTATGAGGGTATGAATACCAATTTCAACAAATTCAATGTTGCATAAACAAGCAAAGGTCAACCTTCCACCCTATATGAAAGTCCTCGATGGTTCTTTGAGGACCATGTTGTTAGACGAATTCACATAAGTTGTTGGATATCCCTCAAGATAGTCACTCAAAGGCAAGAAAAATATCATGTCTCCATCATTGCCAATCTAGTCGAAACATCATCGATTAGCTAAAAAGATGTGATAAAAATCAATGCAAGTAAAGATCATCAAAAGAAAGCTTCAAGTGTTTTGCAATGTTTCATGATTTTCAAAAAGTATTTCCAAGCATTCTGATCTTTTAAAAGTGTTTTGTCAATTTTTAATCCCGAATAATAAAGTCAATGAAGGCTCATGGATCAAGTTGTGGTAATTGAATTCTTGGTTAGTGAACAATGATATCCATCAAAGGTTCACGAAAATCTCTCTCTGACTAAAATTCTGATCTCTCTCTTTGATGTGACTGAATATTGTACTATTGAATCCTTTTTGGGTTTAATGCCTTGCTTCATGTGAATTCATGCATGTTGTTGAAATCCACTGATTAAGATCAAATGCCCCAGTTGGATAGAAAAAATGTTGGACTTGGAAAAACTTCCAAAATATTACCAAAGCTCAGTTTATGCAAGATGTAGCTCAAAAGCACTTCATGCTGTCCTTTTTACCCGCTCTCAAACAAGATCACATTGGTTTGCCCCCAATGTCTTAGCAAGATATAGGACATGAAGGATGGATTTGCAAGCTGATGGATTAGAGATGGAAAGGCTATGATGGAAGAAGTATGCGAATGTGACCCATAGGACTATCTCCTCAAGAGTACCCAAGCTAAGGAAAAAATGATATAGCAATGTGAAGCATGTTTTTAGATAAGCCATGGAAGTCAATTGTGCAGGGCTAGATAGTGTATAGGATAACAATCTGCTGCCATGAAAAGGAGTGATCCAAAAGAGTGGACATGTCAAGAAGTTTTTGATAACAATTTTTTTTTTTTTTAATTTATAAAAATTTTAAGTTCTTCATTTTGATCAAGACCAAGGGTCAATTTGGGTGAGATGTGGATAAGATAACACAATCAAGATAAAGGAGTGATGGAGGCTATGAAGGGATGTTTTGGGATTATGAAAAGACTGTCAAGGAATAATGAAGGTGAATTTGGGATAAGCAAGATCATGATAGGGTAACATGGATGCAACAAGTACATAAGTTGATGGAAGGATAACGGATGTTAAGATACTCAATGCTCATGGATGTGTTCAACCTTTTCAAGATGAAGGTGATAGAGGAAATATGGATGAAAGTGAGGTAAATGATAGGAAGATGGAAGATGGCATGGATGAAACTTACCCCCAAGTGTAGAGTGCAAGAAGGAAGAATTACGCATGATGCCTGTTTGCCAGGTTTTCATCATGGTACTTGTCTAAGGCGCCACAAGAAGTGGTTTTCACCCTAGGTTTATTTCTTTTTATTTTTGCTACCAAGGTGCCTATTGCTAGGTTTTCACCAAGGCACTTTTTCTCTTTTTTCATTTTTTTCTTTTTTTCTTTGTTTTTTTCTTTTTTTGTATTTTTCAATATTTTCCCAACATTAGAATCTTTGGACAATGCTCCTTTGAAAGATATGTTGTAATAAACCATGGGTATTACTAGGATGCTCAAAGGTATTGATAAGAGGGATGGAAGTACAGAAAGTATGCATTGGAAAATGAATGTGAGGATAAGAAGAAGGTATGTTGAAGATGGAAATGTTGGCAAGATCAACTTTGACACACACTTTGAAGAGTGGTGGAATGATGGAGGAACAATAGATGACAGAGGTAAGGATCTTTTTGAGGTAGTGGATTTTGGGATGTAAGAAGATGAAGGATGTTTGGAAGGAGATGGAATGGAAGCCTTTGGAAGCTTGAATGTCAATTTTGATTCTTCTTTTGTGTGCAAGTCTTTCAACAATGACTTGGGAATCCACATATTCTTTGATTTTTCTTCCTTTTGGAATGCTTTTGAATGCATTTCTTCAATGAGGGATTTAGGAACCCACATTTTTTTTTTCTTTTTGCTTGATGGACCTTTGCGGTCTTTTGGATATTTCATTTTTCTTTTCATTCACATGTCGATTAGATGGGACATTGTGATTTTTATGCACATATGGATTCTTGGATTTATGATTTTTATGTTGCACATCAACATTGCTTCCAAAAGACTTAGGAATTGGGGATGAATAGGAATAATATGGATGGTTCATATGGATTGGTGTTTGGACATTCTTCAAGTATGTGTGTCTTTGTTGATCTTGATACATGGTAGGGTAAGTGAATGGATAGCTAGGGATGATAGGAATGGTTGATGGGGGAATATATGGACCTAATATGGATGGAAGGGATGAAGACTTTTGTTTTGGGACATAGGCACCCAAAATGGATTTGGAGGATAGTGGAGGTATGTGGTTGTATTTGAATGGAGGGATATAAGGTGTGAAAGGGATATCAATATCTTTGGAAGGAGCTCCATCGTCAGCGTTCTCATCTTTAAGATTTATCTTTATACTAATAGGCTCATGAGTAGCTTTGATAGGAACACATTTGATAGGATCAACTGAAGCTTGAAGGGATTTATTATCTTGCAAGGGATTTGGAAGAATGATGTTTTCTTGAGGTGAACATGGAGGAATATGACAAGGAAATGATGGGATACTTTGATCTTGACAAGGATCTTTGAATTGTGTAGCGAAGGTATTTTGCTCTTGATTTTCAATATGCTCATTGGAAGTTATGGAAGGGATATCTTGATCTTGCTTGGGAAGTGGAGAAGATGTGGAACTTGGAAGGGTACTTTGTTCTTGGAATGGAAGGATATCATCTTGAAAGACATGAAAGAATGCAAGGGGATCATCACAAGGTTCAAGGGATATGGGACCTTCATCAAATATGGGAGGGGTTTGTATATAATCTTGATCTTGATCTTTATCAATATTTGTTTCTTTTCTTTTTAGATTATCCTCTTGACATGAAGCCACTTCTAAGGACAAGGTAGATGTTTGGATATGTGTGGGGAAAGTTTGGAAGAATGGTGTAGGATCCTCTTGAATAGGTATAATAGGCATTGAGGCACATGAAGCTTTGGGTTCTAAGATCTTTGAAGCATGGAAACAATCTGCAGCAAGATGTGAGTTAGCTTGGGTTTCTTTTAGAGGTAGCCCTTGAGGGTATACATAGTTAATGGGAAAAGTGTCATCATTAGGCTCATTCTTTGATGGAGGAATTTTGGATAATTGTGGAGCTTTGGGAGATGAAGAAAAGATGAAAGGAATGCTAGCTATGGGAGGGTCTTTGCTAGATAGAGGTTCGGGAGATGGATGAAGGATGAAAGGTGTACAAGTCATCCAGGGAGAAAACTTGTTAGGAGATGGACAAAGGATGAATGGATTACTCTTGCTATATGGAGGTTTATTATCTTTCTTGAGACCGGTATTTTTCACTCCATACTCTTTATTATCTTGATCACAAATAGGTTGATTATGCAATTTCCTTTGATCTGAGATAACTTTGTTTCTCTGAAATTCTTCTTTTTGTGAGGAGGATGAAGATACAGATGGCCCATCATCATAAAGGAATGGCCAAATTGATCTTAATGATGGCTCTTTAGATAAAGTATCTTTTTGTTTTTCCTCATCCTTTCTCAAGGTTGATGTGTCATAATTGTAAGGAAGTTTAGCTCCTGCTTGAACTAACTCCATGAAATATGCTTCTTTATTCCTCTCCAAGACTAATTTCATTATTTCCATAAACATGGGATCTTGAATTGTTTCTAAAACTTCTTCTTCAGACACCTCATCATTTTGTTTCCAATGGACATTCTGATATGAGGACAATGAAGATATGGATGGCCTATCATTATAAAGAAAAGGACACATTGATCTTAATGATCGCCTTTTAGATAAAGTATCTTTTTGTTTTTCCTCATCCTTTCTTAAAGTTGACGTGTCATCATTATGAGGAAGTTTAGCTTTTGATTGAGCTAAATAAAGGGAATATGCTTCATTACACCTTTTCAAAGTTAATTCCATTGCTTTGATCAATTTGGTATTTTTGGATGCTTCTAAAATTTGATCGTCGAACATTCCCTCAAATAGGCTCCTCATTATGGATCAATCCTTCCTTCTTTAATTTCAATCTGGTTGGGTTGGTTTGGAATGTCTCACAAGTCTTGATCAATTTATAAGATTTAAAAATTTAATTGTATTTTGATCAAGTACTTTGGAACTTCTTGTTTGAAAAGTTGAAGACAATCTCAAAACACACATCAATAGTTCACCATATCCTTAGATCATTCTAATATGTATATTCTCGAATGTTTCCATGGGTTTGATCACAAGAAAGACTTCCAAGCAAGCTACCTAGCACAAATTTGGCTTTTAAATGGCTCTATTAGGTAGTTTTTGCTATTTTTACCGTTTTGTAGTGTGGATTCCATTCAAAATGGATTTCAACCGTTCATCCCCAAAGTATGTTAAGGGGCTTCCCACACGCATCGAAGTACAATTTTGCGCAATCCGTTAGGACTACTAGAGGAAGTTGGAAAGGACTAAAATCCTTTTGTCGTGCACCCCATTAAGGATACATGCGTTTCTTTTTATAGTGGGTTGGATTCTTGCGGCAACGGCAAGTGTATCCCACTTTGGGCTGTCCCTCTCACCGACCCTTTAAGGAAATCTCGGGAGGTGAGCCCACTAAGTTTTAAACATGTTCATTGAAAGCATGAAAAGTGGATTTCTCCCAAACACTTACAATCAATTTGTTCTTTTTCAACCCCGTGACAAAGGGGTTCTTATAATTGAAATGTTTGTTCTTTCCTCTTAATGATTAAACTATGTGTTAAACTTTGAAATGCCACAAGCTAAGGGAATGTGCAAGCTTGATGAGAAAAATACCTCAAACGATGCTAGCAAAGGCTAGGCGCATTTTTAAGTAGTAGTTTTTCTTGTTTTCTCTCCAAATCCTTCCCTTACCTTAGCAAAACATTCCCTCCACCAACAAGTTAGTCGGCACAATACAAACAAAGTGAGGGGAAACCAAAATCAAAGCTTAAAATGATCAAATTGATTATGCTCTTGATTTATTTTGAACTCAAATATTTGCAAATTAAATCCAAAAGGTGCAAGGTATACTCTAATAGGACGTCCTTTTTTGGTTCTTTTTTGCATGCAAAAAAGGATTTTTTTTTTTTTGGAGCACTTTTCTGCGACAGAGCATGTACCTGAGACAGAAAAATGGAGATAGAGTTAAAATTCAGTCATCATTTTAACAATTTGATAAAACATAAAAATATAGTCCACGCGACATTGTCCAGACTGCACGCGAGATCAAATTTGACAAAGGCGTGATTACTTTAACCGCGAGCGTCACCTTACGGGGCTCAAGCGAGATTAAAATAACCAGGAGCGATGTCTAATTTTATCCATGCGTGAAATCTTTACAAGACTGCGACAAATGATGCGATAAAAGCGATATCTAATTTATCAAAGGCGACATTTAAAATGAAGAACGTGAGAAATTAAATGAGTAAGGCAGAATACTCCCTTCACACTAGACGTAAAATGATTCCTCAGCCGTGACTTTTGAAGTTTGATTAAGCGACATTTAAATGACCAAAGACATCAATCCTTTATCCAAAACATGAGAGTTTAATTTTTGAACGCGTGATTTCTTTCACAAAAGTGTGATTCTGCAGGCTAAAACGCGTAAGAGTCCAGACTATAGGTGATATTTTAATTCGGCATCCGTGACATTTCTTTGCTTTAGGCGTGACTTCTTTACTGGCAGGCGTGATTTCTTCTCTGTAACCTGCAAACAGCGAGCAAATTCATGCAATTCTAGCCTAAATTTTGCAAATAACATGAAAATAATGATGAATTTGAGGCCTAGGGCCCCACGGTGGGTGCCATTTGTGTGTGAGTGATTTACACCTTCATGAAATAACAAGATTTAAAAGACAATTACACTATTCAAAGCAAACTAATCTAAATAATGCACAATTAATCTAAATATCTCATGGATCTCTAAAATAAAGTGGTAAATGAGGCTCTCAGCTATGATCCTCACTAGTGACACTCTAAAGATGAGAATTAAGCTATATGATATGCAAATTTAGATCTATTCTATCAAATTCTAGCTCTATTTGATGAACAATCTACTATGATCAAAGCAATTTAAGCTAATTAGCAATGAAAAATGATAAGTGAGTGATGTGGATGCAAATTGCAAGAGCTTTGCTGCAATTCAAAGATATGGAGTGGATGAATTATGCTTCTAAATGCCTTCAATATATAAGATTTTCCCAAGGGTAGGGGGTAGAGTGAGATAACCATGGTTATGCTTGGGTAAGGTCAATTGGCTTTGCTTTGTCCATAAATGGGGGGACAAGGAGGGGACAATCATTTAAATGGTTTCAAAAGGCTGGACCATTTCAACAAAAGTGAGTGACTTGTGTCCATTTTGTCTCCTTTTTGCTTTGTTGAGGGAAATTAGTATTTATTAATTAATTAAAGTAATTAAATTTAGCCATGAAGGGTAAGATGTTCATTTTGATTTTTGCTTTCAACAACTATGTCATTAATTGAATTTAATCAATTTCGTAGTGTTTTTCCCTTTTCAAGCTTTATTTAATCATTTAATCATTTAATTGAATTTTCCTTTGATTTGAATTGCCTTTGTTCCATTTATTGATTTTTCGTGCTATTTTGATGATTTGTTGCACCTTTTGATTGATTTAAGCCTTTTGCCAATTTTTCGTGTCTACACATTCTAGAATGGCAGTTTCAGGGAGCTTCCAGATGCAGCAGTTATGGCAATGGCTGGGTTGGTAAAGGAAAAAAGAAATCTTCTCTCCATGCATTAATTTCATCAATCTTCTCTGCCAGCTGGATCTAGGGAAAAAGAGGGATGTGACAAAGTGTAACATGGTGCAAGAGGCACGCTATGTTTTGATACAATGCCTGAGAGGAATATTGTATCATGGGCTGCCCAAATGCATATGGTGAGGAGACCTTGAAACTTGTTAGGGACATGCATATATCCTGAGCAATATACCTTTACTATTGTTCTTGTTGCTTGTTCCTCTCTAGCATTCTTGGAATATTGCAAGATGGTTCATGCTCACATAGAGAACATGGTTTGACACTAATTTTTCTGTGCAAAATGCCCTTGTTGATACATATAGTAAATAAGGAAGTTTAGCTAATGCATTGTATGCTTTTAATGCAATGCCTGTAAGGGATATTATTGTTGACTTGGTGGTTAGCACCTCCTTGGAGATTCATGACATGGCTTAACCGCCTCTCGTGGATCGGGTTAAATTTGACATTTGTATCGGGCATTGATAGTTTGAGCTTTTGGTGCAACGGCAAATGATTCCAACAATTGGCATCAGAGCCTTGGGTCATGGGTTCGAGTCTCCCTTTAGTGGGTGTTGAAGGATCAGTCTGTGCTGAGGGGGAGATTGTTGACTTGGTGGTCAACACCTCCTTGGAGATTCATGACATGGCTTAACCTCCTCTCGTGGATCGGGTTAAATTTGACATTTGTATCAGGCATTGATAGTTCGAGCTTTTGGTGCAATGGAAAATGATTCCAACAATTATATCATGGAATGCAATGATAGTTGGACTAGTGCAAAATGGCAGTTTCATGGAGGCTCCGAAACTATTCTATCTATATATTACTATGCACAACAATTCTACATAAATTTTTGAAACCTTGTTAGAAAAATTTGGAGAATTTGGTTGGAGTTCCATTGGGAAAATTACAGTGACAAAATCAATAGAGTAGGCTGATTCACCCACCATTGGAGTCATTGGAGACAATTTAGATTTGATTACATTCTTGGAGAAAGATATCTTCCATGATTGGGACCACATGAGCAACGTATGCTTCTGTGACAAAGGGAGCAGCTAGAGGATCTACTTCATGAGATGGAGTTCTATGTGTAGGCTAGAAAGCCTTTATGTGGACATATAGGTCATGATATTCATGGATAGATGGATACTTGTTGCATCGATGAGCATTCAAGAGAAGAGCTTAATGCATCCCGTGTGAAAGTCATGAAGGCCCAACTTGCTACCATGAGGTTGAGTTGGTGACACATATCTAGATCAATTTCTTCAAAGAGGAAGAATAAACATTAAAAAGGAGTTTGACAATCCATCAAAGGAAACCTTGGGTGAGGAGGTCTGAAGGTTGATATCAAATTTAGAGGGAGTCAGATATTTCATCAAAAACAACCCTGAACGAGGAGGTTAGAAGGTTGATATATGTTTCAGAGAGAGCTTGCTTAATGTATTCTTCTCTATGAGAGGAGAGTTTGAGGTGTAATCCCTTGTTAGTGAATTCTTCCCTGTGATGGAGAAGTTTGAGGTGTAGTCCCTTGTAACATTTTTCTCTAAGACTAAGAAATTTGAGGTGTTAGCCCTTGTAATGCATTCTTCTCTATGAGAGAAAAGTTTGAGGTACAATCCCTTGTTAATGAATTCTTCTCTACGAGGGAGAAGTTTGAGGTGCAATCCCTTGTAGCATTTTTCTCTGAGACAAATAAATTTGAGGTGTCAGCCCTTGTAACACATTCTTCTCTGTGAGGGGGAATTTTTGAGGTGAAAGCCCTTGTTCCACCCTTTGAGAGTAGCTATGGTGGATCCACCCTCTTGCAGTATCCGTGGTGGATGTCATGTGAGAAAATCCACGACTTAGCATTCTTCTCTGTGAGGGAGAAGCTTGAGGTGAAAGCCCTTGTTCCACCCTCTGGGAGTAGACATGGTGGAGGTCATGTGGGAGGCTCCACGACTCGACACTTGTGTTGATTCACCCTCTGAGAGTAGCTATGGTGAATGTCATGATAAGATGATGACATCATGTTGAGTGATTCTGTGATGAACACTTGTGCTCATTTATATTTCCATTCATGGGGGTAGCCATGATGGACCCACCCTCTGGGAGTAGCCATGGTGGGGGTCATGTGAATGACTCCATGACTAAACACTTGCATTGAGTCACCCTCTGGGAGTAGCTATGGTGACCTTCATTGTGACATGACGACATCATGTGAGTAATTCTATGATGAACACATGTTTTTTTGCATTTTCATTCATGGGAGCCGCCATTATGGAGCCACCCTCTGGGATTAGCCAAGGTGGACATTATAATATAACTCAAATATGAGTAGATCCTCCCAAGATAAGAGGGATTGTTGATGTTAGCGTCAAGAGGACGAACCAAAATCTATCAAGAAGGATTCCTCCCTAGCTAAGAGAGAGTGTTAATGTTATTGTAGCTATGGTAAGATTCCTTCAGGTCGACATAGATAACATAAATGTTGTGTGAATATAAGTATTATATTTATTGATAATATAATATTTATATTGATAATATAAGTATTATATTGTTGATAAATAATTGTTATTATATTGATAATATAATAATTATATTTATTGTTATGTTATAATTACTATATTGATAATATAATTATTGGGACCTAATATAATTATATTGGCAATATACTTATTATTCTTATATTTATTGATATAATATAACTATATATTAATTATATAATTAATTAATATATAATTAAATATATGAGATAATTATTATAATATAATTATTTTATATAATAATACAATATAATGATTATATTATAATTAATAAGACCACATGTGAAGAGTGATGATCCTTGGTGAAGGGGCACCACTAATATATACACACGTATATATATATATATATATGCACACACACACATATACTCACACACACACACACATATATACATATACATATATATGTATATATACACATATACTCACACACACACACACATATACATATACATATATATGTGTGTGTGTGTGTGTGTGTGTGTGTGTACATATACATACAACACACACACACACACACACATGTATGTATACACACACACACATACACAAATATATGCATGTACATACATACACACACACACACACACACACACACACACACACTTGAAGAGTGAAAACTTTCTCTCTACGTATTCATAGATACACTAAGTATAAGACAAGAAATATGTTGAATGTGTAAAAATGTCTAGAGAGTCAAATGAAGGTTCAAAAATGCATTTCTAATGGAGAGACTCAAATTTGTGTCGATGGGAAATGGATTTGGGTGTTACATTTTGCAAGGTGACAACTCATAACGCCTCAATGGCACTTTGCATGTCTGTAGATTCACGAACTAGTGAATGTTGCACCCCAATGACTCGCATGCATCCTATGCTTGATAGGCCGCATGATCAAGACTCAAAGTGGGTGATGAAAAAGTCATGTGAGTGAGCATGGGTGGGTGATGTGGAATTTTGAGTCTTAGGATAAGGTAGGGGTAATGCTTAAGAGAAAATTTACACTAGGGTGCAAATATGTGCCATTACATTTTGCCCCCACTTTGATGAGCATATCATATCAGAGAGATGTGAGCTAAAGTAAGAAATCTTACTAGACTTACATGCGGGGAATTCCTCACATGGGGTTGCCTCTAGTTAGGAAATCCCTGAGTTGTTGTCGAGATGCATCCCACACACAAGTTGCATATAAGTGTGTTGGATGATGAAGACAACATGTAGATTCAAGACCATCAATGGTACACCAATATGGGTGGTAAGTTGTATTATGCTAGATAACCATATAATGGAGAAATTTTGATAGTGCTTCGACATACATGTAGCGAATGTTAGATAGGAATTTGATAGGGAGGCTTTAGAGGGTGCACAGACATGCGTATCAAATGTTAGATAGGCATGTGATCGGGTTGCCTTAGAGGGTGTGCCAATATGTGTAGTGAATTATTGATAGGCATGTGATAAGGAGACTTTATATCATGTTAGTACGCGTAGCGTAAGCCAAATAGGTGTGTGATAGGGCATGATCGAGACACTAAGATAGTGGATTGGTCCCCACAAAGGTAGTCACTGAGATTAAAATTTAAAAAATTTGCAAGAAAAACTTATGACGTAGAGACAATATGATTGTTAGATAAAAGCCATATTAGAAATACAAAAAAAAAACCCACCTTAGAATCGACTATGCCACTTAGAGGAGAACATAAGACACTCCAAGGAGAGAAGAGACATCACGGCATATCAACATACAAGATGTTTCCATGGAATGCCACTTCATGATGGATGACACATGATTTCCACAATATCTGCACAGAAACAGGGGGATCTATTGGATTGATGTCAGAACCCAAAAGAGAAATATATACATGCTCTTAACAAATATTTCATCACTACCAACCATGAATTGGATCTAAAGAATGACACATGAAGATGAAGAAGAACAAAAATTTGGGTCAACATGGAAGGAGTGCCTAAATGCCCCCAACACTTTCCATCGTCTCCAAATATTGAAAATCAAAGACATAATAAATACAACAATAAGATAAACCATAGAAGAAGTTTCACAACAAAAAAACCTCCAATTTTTAGGTACCAATGAAGTACAAGAGTCCTCTGGGAGGGTGGGGAACACAAGAAAACACACTCTAATCTAAATATGTAGGAGTAGGTGCTACTCTCACTAGTCATCCAACAATAGATCATCATCCTCTTAATCTTGATCATATAGGGAGGGAGGTCGAGATTGAAATGGTACTACCACAATGGAAGCCCCAGAGGCCCCACCAGTAGCCAAAGCCAAGGATGAAGTCACCTCAACATTATCATCCAATAGCTCAACTATGACGAGTGAGAGGGATTGCATGAAGATCATTATTAACATTGAAATATTCTCCAATAAGTAAAATATACAAGCCTCATAGTTCATCGGGGACACATGTGGAGGTGTAGATAAAGAAGACTCCCTATTGACCTCTGTAAAAGGGGCAAAGATGGACTTAGGAGAAGCTGAGGCTTTCTCCATTTTGAGGACCAAAATTGAAAAGGGATATGATAGAGAAAATTTATGATGTCTAAACTTTGGGATAGGGCTCTACTCAAAATTTCTCTTAAAAGATGAAGGTGAAGGCATATAATAGCCTTCAGGACATTAGGGAAGTTTTCATGGTGGTCCTAAGATGGGGTAAGCATAGGCTGGGTAGACATAACTACACTAGATACCACTTGGGTGTGTAGCATATTCTTTGGCTTAGGGAATGGTGAGACCTTTGACAAAGTGGTGATCTAAGGACTCTTGGAAAGGAGAGATAAACACCTAGACTCACTTGGTGTGAGGCCCGATGGTTACTCCCGGTGTAGGGGGAGCATGACAAAAGAGGTAGTAGAGCTAGAGG
This sequence comes from Chamaecyparis obtusa, assembly GCA_027943335.1. Classification (NCBI taxonomy): domain Eukaryota; kingdom Viridiplantae; phylum Streptophyta; class Pinopsida; order Cupressales; family Cupressaceae; genus Chamaecyparis; species Chamaecyparis obtusa. The sequence goes on from BSBK01008943.1 coordinate 97,904, forward strand.
CAAAGGTTGAAGCGAAAAAAGACACAAGCTTGGAGGACACACTCTCCTCCCTTGCAACAACCTCACATGCTAATGTCCTCTCATAAATGATGCTTATGCTCACATGTAAGTTGGTTCCAATGCAGATGTAGACCTAACTGAGAAGTGTGCAAAGGTGTAGCACTATCTTTCTCCATGGGGGAGATCATTGATATTCTCATCAACAAAGGAGACAACCCTATTGATGGAGTAGGTGGTGGAGCTGACACAAGCATTTTTGGCTCAATCATGGCTTCCCTTCCTCTCTTTTCCTTATGAGTAGTGAGAAGATTAGAGGACACCCTTAGAGGATGAGAAGTAGGTACCAAAGGAGATTGTGTGGTCTTAGGAGATGTCTTACCCTTGCCATAAATGGTAGGGTGAGGTATGTATACTGATCACTTCCTATAAAGGCTAAAAAACTAGGTATAATTTTGAACTCAGGGATTGGACATCCAACCAAGCAGCTTATCCTCTTTATAGAAATTCATTTAGTATGTCATACCAGGGACATATTACTTGAAATGAGCCAGCAAGATATATGCACTAGGTATCACTTAGCCATACATTTTATCATTGTTGTAGGAAAGAAATGCTGAAGGGAAACTATGCTATGATTGCAGGAAATGAATGCTAAAGTAATGCTTAAGTTGAAGTTGCAAAAAAGTAAATGCTAGAATAGAAACTACATAAGTATAATTGCTAACAAAACATGAGGATTCTTATGAACTATGCCATAGTACTTCTACTGTTCCATGACTTTGGCTGCAGGAGGCATTAGCCGATCCGTGGCTTTGGCTGCAGGAGCAGTTCAACACTTAGCACCAAAATAGCAGAAATGCAGGAAATGATTCTAACTAGTATGAATCTATCTAACTGTGGATTTCTCACCAAGTGGGCCCCCTTGGATGAGTATCCTGAATCACAATTATACTAAACTAAATATCAACACTTCATTTATTTATTGATTGAATGACAAAGTACATAAATTCCATGAAACAATGAAAGCAAACTGTTGTTATATTAAACTTGACAATGCTCTCCCTCTCACACAAGAGTGGGGCTTTATTTAAAGGAAAAACTCCTAACTACTCTCCTAATTGTGCCACATAAATAGGTGGATCTTTATTACAACACTACTGACTAGAAAGGAGGAAAGCTTTTAAAACTAAAATAGATTAAATCCAGAACAAAGGAAAGAGTTGCCGTGACAACAAATCTAACTTCCCACTCATGCCTAGATCTTCTTAGGGAATTTAACACGCCACCTTGAACTTCACTGGAACTGCCACCTTGTCTTGTAGAAACCTTCAACTGGCACTGCACTGAATGCTTCTCCGTTGGAAGTTGCAGGAGGACCAGGTTGAACACTCCATGAATGAATGCACCATACCTGGTCAAAACAACATTCGCTATTCCAATGCGCTATGCGTTCAAGGGTAAGGATAAGACATTTATGACAATAATTATCAGAACATGCATAATCATTCATATTCAAACAACTATACTCATTTGAAACACAACAATATCTTTCAGGACAAGAAATATAATAACTCATCCAAGATAGCATATTTAAGTACGTTTAAACCATGTTAAATGTCTGTTGGTAGCATGCCATATAGTAGCAGAAAAAAATAGAAGTCTTAAGGTAAAATGTATCAAAATGGAGCAAAAGGTCTAGCAATTATCATCCTAGGGTATTCTAAAGTATGGCATTAATATGCCTCATCATTTTGCCCCTATGAAGACTAGGGCCTGTCCTCAGGCACTGAAGAGTTTTTAATCTTTGCTAGCACCCTGAAGTTGCCTTCTTGTGTTTGTCTGATCATCGAAGTGCACACCCTCCAGTAGAATCCATTCATTCTATCCACCCTGACTCACCAGCTTAGCTCTAAATCCTCATCCAGCTCATCATCCACACAACTATATAGTGGCCACAGGAGTATAGGAGGCTGGAATGTGAGAGGCATCCATCATTCTAGTCTTGGCTGCTGGCCCAATTCTATGTACCAGTGGACCCTTTTCATAGCAGCTCTAAGGTTGATGACACTGTGTGGCTCTTCCTTTTTCAAAAACATAGTCAATCTGGCCCACCTCTTCTGTAATCCATCTATAGCCCTATTCCCATAAGCCAAGGACAACCTTTCAAATTCTACATGCACTTGTTCTCTGTTTGCCAATATCCTTCTTCGATGTGTGGAATCATTAAAACCGTAGACAATTTCCAACCAGTCACAGTAAAGTCATCTAGGTGTTTTACTCTTAGGGCATAATGGAAGTGAACCATTACGTTCAAATGCCCTATACCTGGTCAATTGTTCCCCATAGTAGATTTCATTATTAACCCAGGAAAGTAGTGAGGACAAATGTATGTCTCCCACAAATAACATGGGATTCCATTATTTGTTTGATGGGATGACATAATGATGCAAATAAAGTTCACAAAGAAGGTTCTTAATGAAGTCAGGTGACATCTCATATGCGGCCATAAAGGATTCTATGTCAGGACTCAAATCTTTGATAATTCTCATAAATTGAAATAGTAAAAGTTGTTTCCTTAGGCATAGAGCATACACCCTGGGTGGTGGCTGACATTCCATAATCTTAGGAACCAATTTAACAACTGAGTCCACCTTATCCTGTAAGAGTGTGATTTCCTATTTTTGCTGCCCTATTTCCTTTTTTAACTTATCCCTCTCTATTTCCCACATTGCCCTTTCATACTAAATTTGCTGAAAATAATCCAAGGATAAAGAATGTATGGTTACCTGATCTTGATTTTTCTGTGGAACAGGGTGTTCTGGTTCTACCTTATAATCTTCTTATTGAATTGGCGCAGATGCTACCGAGACATCATATGTTTGCATATTCCCTGGATGGGAGGAAGAGACATCAAAAACATCCATTTTTGCTATTTCTTTTGGTACTGAAGCTGCATGTTCCTTCATCATATCATCACCTTCCATGGTTGGATTATTTTCCTGTGGGATCTTGTCCATAGGTTCCTCAATCGGAACTTCATGACTTGAGCCAGCCATCTTAGGTGAGTTCTTTGTCTTTTTCCTTGAATTCAAATGGACACTATGCCGTACTGGGGTTTCTTCTGATACTATAGAGAATTTATGCGAATTAGATTTTATCGAGGTAGACGTGGCTGTAGGATGAATAGGGGTACCACCTGCTTCATAACCAGACATTTCCCCTTTCTCTTTCTCATCTTTCTTGGCTTCCTGTAAACTATGAGTTTCTTCAGAGCCCCCAATGTTTTCACCCCCCAAATTAGGGTTTTGAGCTTCTACTATTTTGTCTTCTTGTTGTAGAGGAGGGTTTTCTTGAGCTCTCTCTAGAATGGATTTAGTAGGAGGATTTTCCTGTGCTTCATGATGCTCAGGTTGTGGCCTTACAGGCTTGGGTCTTTCTCTATTTAATTGAATATGAGGGGCGGAAAGAAATTCATCCTAGTTCATAGGAGAATTATCATGCAGGGCCTTTTCTACTTGTAATTTGATTAACCCATGATGGGTAACAAAATTTTTCCTACCCTTCCTCACTTCCTCAAAACTCAAATTTAATAGGGAATATAGAATATTTGGAACATTAATTAACCACCCATGCTACAAATGGCTCAACAGTTTAAAATGCACATGTAGAAAAGAAAACCTTCCTTCACAAGTAATGTATCGAATAATGTGAATAGTGAACTGAGGGTAATCATTTGTACCTTGTTTGCTACTTTCCAATGGTGTGTCTATGGGTAGGGAGAATTTGGCTCTGGCTATGCGGTCATCAAGACCATGTAGAAAAGGTTCTCCTATAGCAGGAAGTCCATAAACTTCTGCTATTTGCACTTCTGAAGCTTCAATTCATAAACCTTTCACATATGCCACGCCATTTCTGAATGTATGCAAGAATTCCACTATAATAGATTCGTCATGACTGTTTAATCTGATAAAATAGCTGAGCCAACCCACACGATTGAATTGCCAAACACTCGCTTGATCTTGCAACAATGAAGTGTGACTAGATGGTTTTGACCGAATAGGCTGCCCACCTATACTTGTTCTTAGCTCAATGTTTTACAATTTATCCTAATTTCCAAAGCTTCCTACTCCACTCTAATTCAGGGGTTTTTTTGTTTCTCAGTAGGGATGGAAGGGGAAATATCAGAGAATATGTGAAAATCGTAGCTAGCTTTGGTTTTTAAAAGAAGCCAAAATCTAAGGCTGTTGTATTAATGATTAGACTCGAGGCTTGTGCTAATAATGACAATTGAATCAAAATCTTGGCAAAATTTTTGATCTCATACTACATACTATCCCCTATGAAAAGGATGTAGGTGTCCTCACATGCTTGGTTGAAAAGTACAATAATGCTTGGAAGTAATTACTATATTAAATGAAGCATAAAAGATAATTATGTTTAAATAAGTATAGAGTATGTGAAAGAATAGATGATCACGTACCTGATGTGAAATTTCCATAAATGCCAAAATCCAAAAATATTTGATGATGTGTATCATGTGAAGAGAGGTATGGGGCATAAAAGATGTGACAGATGAATGAATGGTGAAGAAAAAGGTGATGGGATGGATTATTTATTATGGAAGAGAATATTTTCATGGGAAACAAAAACTTTAATATGACTACAGTCGTGCAGAATTAAAGTGATGATTGGAAGTTGTTTCTAGCTATAGGAGAATCACCCATAGGAGGAGGTTCATCTTCCATTTGAAAGTCTTCAATTGGAGGAGGTCCAAAATGTGTGGTGGATTCATTGGCTGCAGGATCGTGATTAGATGTAGGAGGTTTAGCTACGGAAGGAGAAATCTCAAACTACTGCAGGAACTTGGCCTTTGTTTGTGGTTTATGATACAGACAGAGTCTATGCCCATTTACCAATAAATTGAAATGTACTGGGTCAATGGTTGATAACTAAACAACACCATCAACATAGACATTTTCAATTTCATAGGGACCTAACCATCGGGTAGTGAGCTTACCTTGGGTTTCTTGATAGCGAGAATCATACAGGAGGGCCTAGTCACCAGGACCAAATCATTTGTTTAGGATATGTGAGTCATGCCACCTTTTTCATTGTATCTAGATCATCTCCATGTGCTATAAGGCTACCTTTCTCATTTCATCCAGTTGGTTGAGCTGCAGGACCTTGTCGCGTTGTGCTACTGGAAGATCAATGTTCAACTGTAATGCTGTTCTCAATGTTTTATGCTCAAATTCTATTGGAATTACAACATGTTTTCCATAAACCAACTCAAATGGTGTGAAATCAATTGTAGTTTTCCAGGTTGTCCTATTAGCCCAAACTACTTCTTGTAACCTTATGCTCCAGTCTTTTTTATGTAGCTGCATAGTTTTGGTCAAGATGGCCTCTATTTCCCTTTTGGTGACCTCAACTTGCCCATTCTCCTGTGGATGGTATGGACTTGATGTCCTGTGGTGAATGTTATATTCATTCATAAGTGTAGCAATCAATGTTGAGGTGAATTGAGCACCTTGATTAGTAACCAATTCTCTTGGTACACCATATCTTGTGAAGATTTCTTCATACAAAAATTTAGCAACCTTGTTATCTCGAGCATGTTTCATAGCACGTACCTCCACCCATTTAGTTACATAGTCAATACATACAAGAATGTAGGAGTTGTCATTTGAGGATGGAGTAATGGGTCCTACAAAATCTAATCCCCATTTATCAAATGGAGTGACTACCACCTGTGGAAAAAAGGCATTTCATCAAATTTTGTTGGGCATCCCATCCTTTGGCATCGGTCGTATTTTCTTGTATAGTTGACAACATCTTTATGGAGGGTTGGCCAATAATACCCTGTGTTCAGTATCTTCATGGCTGTTCTCTTGGCTAGAAAATGCCCTCCACAAGGCTCATTATGACATGCATGGAGGACATCATAAGTTTCATCCTCCCTTACACACCTCAAGATTTGGTCAGACCCATTATATAATAGATAATTAGCAATCCATGAAAAATTGAAAGTTTTTTCTATGAGTCTCTTTTCTTTTGGTGAGAAATAGGGAGGTACCTTTTGAGAGACCAAGTAATTGGCAATATCTGCATACCAAGGAGTTTTGGCTAAAATTGAGAACATGTGATCATCAGGGAAGCTGTCGTCAATGAGTTGTGGCTCATTCTTGTTCTGTAGTCATGAGAGGAAATCTGTAACCATGTTGGATTTTCCTAGCTTGTCCATTACGGTGATATCAAACTCTTGTAATAATAGAAGCCATCTAGATAGTTCTCTTGTGATTGCAAGCTTATTAGCAAGGTATTTAATGGCTGCATGGTTAGTGTGCACAAAAATATGATACCATGTTATGTAGTGGTAGAATTTATTGAGGGTATAAATGACTGTCAGAAGCTCCTTTTCTGTTATCGTATAATTCAACTTAGCTCCTTGGAGATTCTTACTAATGAAGTATATAGCATGCTCTACTATGTCATCTTTTTGGCCAAGCACGACTCTTATGGCATGATCCAAAGCGTTAGTATGTATATGGAATGGAAGTTCCCAATTTGGTCCTCGTAAGACTGGGCTGTTGTAAGGATTAATTTTAGCTGCAGGAAGGCTTCTTCACAAGTTGGGGTCTAGTTAAATTCTGAATCTTTAGTAAGCAGAGAGTGAAGGCGACTAGCCATTTTACTGAAATCTTTTATGAACCTTTTGTAATAGCCCGCATGTCCAAGAAAACTTCAGACATCTTTTTGCTTGGTTGGTGTGGGAAGGTTTTGAATGACTTCAATTTTGGCCGGATCCACTTGTATTCTTGTTGCAGATATATAGTGGCCAAGTACTATCCCTTCTTGCATCATCATGAAGCATTTATCATTGTTAAGAGATAGATTATGTTCTTCACACCTTTTTAGGACCTTGTCTAAGTTGCTTAAGGCTTCCTCATAAGTTTCACCATAGGTTGTGAAGTCATCCATGTAGATCTCCATACAGTCATGAGAGATGTTAGCAAAGATACTGATAACTACTCTCTGAAAGGTTGCTGGAGCATTACAAAGACCAAATGGAAGAACTGAATAGGAAAAAGTTCCCCAAGGGCAAGTGAAAGTTGTCTTTTCCTGATCTTCTGGAAATATTCAAATTTGATTGTACCCACTATACCCATCTAGGAAGGAAAAATACTCTTTGCCTACTAAGGAGTCCAATAGTTGGTCAATGAATGGAAGAGGGAAGTGGTCCTTTTTGGTTGCATTATTGAGTTCCCTATAGTCCACACACACACATCATTTGCCTCCTTTTTTTGGCATAATTACTAGTGGAGAAACCCACTGACTATCAGATATGGGATAAATGAATCCAGCATTGAGGAGTTTTTGCAATTATGTCTTAACGATTTCTCATAATGCTGGGTTCACTCGTCTTTGAAATTGCCTTACTAGAGGTTTGTCTTCTTTTAGATATATCCTATGAGTGCACAATTTTGTATCCAAGCCTTTCATGTCAGAATAGTCCCAAGAAAATGCTCTAGTATGTGCCTTTAGTATTTTAGTCAGAGATATTTGTTGCAGAGTGGTTAGTCGGCTATTAATATTCAGGCAGTGGCTAGGAGACACTTCTATTTGCTTAGTTAACTCTATCATGGATGTGTTATAAATGAGGGTACTTGTACCGCATGGGGAAGCAATTTGTGATAGAGTTATTTGGCTGTAGGAGAGGGCCATTGGAAATCTGGGTTTAGAACTTGTAGAGAGTAGTTGTTGGAAGAACAACCCAGTGAATCCAGGTTTGATCCATATTGGTTTTGCAGGATATTGGTGATTACCTTGTCTTCATCCTGAGCTGCAAAAAAGGGTCTCTTTTTATCATCATTAATTTTGACATTGAATTGATAACCTCGACTTCTTCTCCTATGTCAGGCCATATTGGTGAGGCTAAGTCCATTTGGGGTTGAGCAGGGGGATATAGGACGAGAGTCTTGGTATGTTGGCCATCAAAGATGGTCATATCCCCTGAGCGAAAACCTATGTGAGCATCAATAATCGCTAGCCAAGGTCTACCAAGTATAATTGGGTATCCACCTAAGGTAGCCTTTGGTGATAGGATCATGAAATCTACTGGGTACGACTAGGTTTCAAGGTCAACAACTATATCTTTAATCATTCTATCAGGTTTTACGGTTGAACTATCCACAAGCTGTAGGATAGTAGGAGTGGTTCAGAGGTTGTATATACCAAGTTGTTGCATTATATCCCTAGTCATTACATTTATAGAGGCTCCAAGATCTATCAATACATTTTTAATGGCTATCCCATTAATAATGACTTCAACATCAGGGCTGCTTGGGTTTGAATATTTTGGGATGGTAAGCTTGCCTAACATAATGTCAGCTAGCTTACCTAACAAATGTACTGTTTGAGGATCCTTTTTCTTGTGACTAGGCTTCTTAAAGTAGGATTCTTTTATGGCTTTGCTGTAGGTGGGAACATCCTTAATTACTTGAAATAAAGGTATTTGGACATTGACATTCTTCAACTGATCAAGGATGTTAAATTCAGTTTCTTTAGTAGGCTTAGGATTGTTGGGCTACAACCTTTGTGGGAAAGGCGGTCTGGTAGGGTGGTTTTTATTCGCTATAGGCTATGTCATTGGTAAAGGAGTAGTGTTTTCGATTGTGACAGGCTCCTCTTGTGGTACCTCAGTTATGATTGGATGTTCAGGAGCAGGAATAGTAGTCCCAAATAGAAGGTGTATATCATCAAGGGTTATTGCATAAGTAGGATACTGCATTTGATGGGTCAGTTTTGGTGGTTGATTATTAGCTGGTGGTGGTGGTAAGAGTGATTGCTACTGTGGTGCCTGAAGCGGTGGGTCCAGAAATCCTTGAGACTAATTGGGCCATTTTTGGCCTCCTCGCCACTGAGGATTCAATTGCCAATTACCTTGTGGTGGCTGCCATGCCCCCTGAGGCTGTTGCTAATTTCCCTGAGGGTTTTTCCATTGTTGACTAGGGAAATTTTGCCACTGATTCTGATAGTTATTCCATGGGGGATTTTGGTAACTCATAGAAGGTTGCCATTGATTTTTATAAAATGGATTACTGAATGTAAGTGGGTCCTAAGGCATACCTTATCTTTGTACCCATGGTCATCACTAAGCAACGAACAACAATTTCTCATCCACTGCTTTTACTGGCTTATAGTTAGTTGGCATCTGGGTAGTTTCCATATTTGCAACCATCTTACACCGACAATCTCACTTCTTTTGGCAACAGTGTGGACAAAATTTTGCCAACATGGCCTTGACTTCCTCATGCTTCTTTTTGGCTTGCAAGGTACCCAATTGCGTGACCATATTATTGATGATGTCCTATTTAAAGTTGGATAAGAGATGGGTTATCTCTGATCTGGAAGCACTTGTGCCATTTGTCCTTCCTATTATGGCTTTGTATCCTCTTCCCCTCTTACCAGCAGCTCTTGAATATTTGAGGCATATCTTCTTTATGTCATCCCAACTAGATTGAGTTACATCTCCTCCTTCCATCAAGTCTAAAGCTTTAGTGTATCCATCTTGTATGCCTCTTAGAAATAGCAGCTTCTGAGATTCTTCATTAAGCTCGTGCTTTGTATTCCTTTGTAGGCTATACATGAACTATGAGATATAGTCTTCAAGTGACTCATCCTCTTTTTGAGTCATTTTGAAGATATCTTCTCCTTGCATATCAGTTCCCCGACAATACTCCTTATACTTGGTCAAGAATGCTTCTTGCATTCCTGCCCAATCATGGACAAAATCCCATCCTAGGCCCATAAACCAACACAAAGCAGACTCCTTAAGAGTCGCAGGAAAGAGTTTGAGCTTGTGAGAGTCGGTGGTGTAGTCATAACTTCTGCATATAATATCAAACTCAAAGAGAAAGGTATTTGGGTCTTCTGCTACTAGACCATAGAATTTTGGCAGTGTAGAAGAAGGTATGTTTTTAAGATTGTTATTATCTCACTGGTCAATAATAGGGAACAAAAATGCGGGGGGATTAGCCATCCTGGTAGGATTTATAAGTCATGGAGGTGGTGGATGATGAGGAGGTTGGTATATGACCAGTTGTAAGGAGTTTTCTTGTCTGACATGATTTTTAGGAAAATGGGTTCTCAGATGAGAGAAGACTTCTGCAAATGCATTAATTTCAGGTTGCTCTTCAAAAGAACCAAACTATTCTTCTTCAGAAGATGAGGAGGATGACGTAGTTTTAGGGAGGTCAATGGTGGCATCAAAAAATGAACTCTCTTCCTCAAATGGATGATTGGATTGGTTTGGAAAGTACCGTTCTCTGGCATCTCTTCTTCGGTTATGCATACAGGGAGTAGGGAGTGATGTGATTCGTAGAGTTTGTCTATAAGTAATGTATTCTAGTGAAAGCTGGGAATGAAAAAAATTCTAAGAATGGCTTAGTGAGGACTTGGTTCAGCACCATCCTCGACAACGATGCCAAAAATTATCACTTCCTGTAAAGGCTCATAAATTAGGTATAATTCTGAACTCAGGGAGTGGACATCCAACCGAGCAGCTTATCCTCTTCATAGAAATTCATTTAGTATGTCAGACTAGGGACGTATTACTTGAAATGGGCCAGCAAGGTATATGCACCAAGTATCACTCAACCATACATTTTATCATTGCTACAGGAAAGAAATGCTAAAGGGAAACTATGCTATGATTGCAGGAAATGAATGCTAAAGTAATGCTTATGCTGAAGTTGCAGAAAAGTAAATGTTGGAATATAAACTACATAAGTATAACTGCTAACAAAACATGAGGATTCTTACGAACTATGCCATAGTACTTCTATTGTTCCACAAATTTGGCTGCAGGAGGCGTTAGCTGATCCGTAGCTTTGGCTGCAGGAGCAGTTCAACACTTGGTACCAAAATAGAGAAAATGCAGGAAATGGTTCTAACTAGTATGAATCTATCTAACTGTGGATTTATCACCAAGTGGGCCCCCTTGGATGAGTATCTTGAATCACAATTATACTCAACTGAATATCAACACTTCATTTCTTTATTGATTGAATGACAAAGTATAGAAATTCCATGAAATAGTGAAAGAAAACTATTGTTATATTAAACTTGACAATGCTCTCCCTCTCACGCAGGAGCAGGGCTTTATTTAAAGGAAAAACTCCTAACTACTTTCCTAACCGTGCCACAGAAAAAGGAAAATCTTTATTACAACACTACTGACTAGAAAGGAGGAAAATTTTTAAGACTAAAAGAGATTAAATCCAGAATGGAGGAAAGAGTTTCCGTGACAATAAATCTAACTTCCCACTCACGCCTAGATCTTCTCAAGGAATTTAACATGCCACCTTGCTCTTTGCTAGAACTGCCACCTTGTCTTTTAGAAACCTTCAACTAGCGCTGCACTGAATGCTTCTCTACTAGAAGTTGCATGAGGACCGGGTTGAACACTCCATGAATGAATGCACCATACCTGGTCAAAACAACATTCATTATTCCAATGCGCTATGCCTTCAAGGGTTGGGATAAGACATTTATGACAATAATTATCAGAACACACATAATCATTCATATTCAAACAACTACTCTACTCATTTGAAACACAACAATATCTTTTAGAACAAGAAATATAATAACTCATCCAAGCATAGCATATTTAAGTACATTTAAACCATGTTAAATGTCTATTAGCAGCATGCCATATAGTAGTAGAAAAACATGGAAGTCTTAAGGTAAAATGTATCAAAATGGAGAAAAAGGTCTAGCAATTATCATCCTAGGGTATTCTAAAGTATGGCATTAATATGCCTCATCATATAGAATGATAGGAATGGAAAAGGTGAATGCACCTTGATTTTGGGAAACTATACCATCTTAAAAAGTTACCACCCATGATTGGATGATTTATTAGGACCTATTATACTCCATTTTGGTGATTTTGAGGTCTGAATGCTAGTTATACTTGATCCTGATAACCTGTCCTTTCCCCCCCACTTATTTTCACCTATCCTGACATCCTCTCCAAATTATGGAACATTTTCTAGGGTACATAATGTCAATGACGTTATGTCCTTGAGGATTGGGGCCCAAATTTGGCCTAGGGCCCGATATCGGGGTATTAGCAGTAGATTTGATTTTGTGGGAAACTTGGATCATTTATGAATCCCAAAATTATGGAGTAAGTATAAAAACACCTTATCTCTCCTCATTTTTTATATCACAACCGCACTTAAGCATTTTCAATCAAGCTATCAAGTTTTTCAAGCACTCAAGAGCAATTGAGCAATTGGATTCAAGATTTAAAGGCAAACATCCAAGATCAAGATCTCCATGTCTCCAATTATTCAAGATCATTAAAGTCAAAGGCAATCTTGTCTAATTGATGTTGGAAACAATTGTCTGAAGGAAATTGCCACTCAAATTATGTATTGTCTTTGATGTCACACTATGTCATAGTCCGCAACATTCAGTACCTACCGAGCTCAGTCGGTCTGCCAGGTAGTAAAATTAGTGCTTATCGAGTCCACTCGGTTATCAAAGAAAATTTAGTATTTACTGAGTTCAGTCAGTTATCAAAGAAAAGATAGCATTTACTGAGTTCTGTCGGTCATCAAAGAAAATTCAGTGTTTACCGAGTTCAGTCAGTTATCGAAGAAAAGATAGCATCTACCGAGTTCAGTCAGTTTTCGAAGAAAAAGGATTATCAATGTTTACCGAGTTCCCTTGGCCTTCGAAAGATTGTAGAAAGTTATGGTCACTGAGCACTGTCGGCCCTTGAAGGATTTTTGCAAATAAAGTTTTCTTAATTCAGCCGACTGTTATACTAAGTAATGTCGATTTGACAAATCTAAAATCATATAAATAAAAGGTCAAATGTGAAAAATAAATAGGAAATACACAGCAGAAGATATATAGAAGAGAGACAGGAAAGGTGTGTGCGAATTTGTGAAGGATGATCAGATATCCTTAAGGAGCAGCAGAGATATATTCGATCAGGAAGGATCACACTTATGCAGAATAGAGATCTATAATCAGCAAGGAAGTTGCATTATTATACAGGTCATTTTCATTGTTACTTTCTTATCATTGTAACAGTGAATTGTAAATCTCTTAATCGAGTTGGTTTAACAACCATATTGTAAATCCTCTAACAAGGTGACAATTCCATTGAATTATTTTCAAGTCCTCTTACCAGGCCACTCCTAGTAGGGTGATTAAATCCTCTAACAAGGTCACACCTAATAGTGTGTTTTGTAACCTTTTACCGGGTTGGCTTCTAACCGGGCATCACTTCAGAAAAGTGAAAATCAGTATCTAGATACATTGGTGGTTTTTCCCATATTGGGTTTCCACATTAAATCTTGTGTCTCTTGTGTTCTTAATTGCTATCGTAATCATATACAAGTGCTGATGAATATCTAAAGATAATTTTGCTAATACTTTCTGCATCTACAAAGTTACTGCAATCTATTTACCGAGTGTTAAACAGATAATATTCATTAAGATATCCTAAGGGATCTAGAAAGAAATTATAGTGAAGTGTTTTATGGTTGACTGATTCACCCCCCCTCTCAGTCACTTCATCCATATTCCATCAATTGGTATCAGAGCTTTTGGTGCTTGCAGGAAGGGATTCAAGGACCTAAGCTAAAGATCAGGATGTCTTACAAGAGGGAAATTCTGAAGCTCAATAGAGATAACTTTTTAGCTTGGAAAGGTCTCATGCGACTTCATCTGGCTTCCATTGGTGATTCAAGATGCAAATACATTGATGAAGAATACACAGTTCCTACTGGCACATTAACTGTTGAAGACATTGCAGAGAAAAAGACTCATAACACAATGATAATAGACATTGCATCTGCTCTCAGCTATGAAGAATTTGATGATATTAAAGAATGCACTACTGCATATGAAATGTGGATCGCACTAAAGAAAATATATGGTGGTGATGAAAATGTGAAAAGAGCCAAAGCAGAAAGCCTAAGAGGACAGTTTGACAAGATGAATATGAAAGAAGATGAAAACATTGCAAAATATGTTGAAAGAATCAAAGCAAGTGTAAGTGCAATTAGAGCTTCTGGAGGAACAATCTCAGATGAAACTATTATAAGTAAGGTACTTAGAACATTACTCCCTATCTATGCAATTAGAGTATCAGCTATTCAAGAAAGAAGATGTGAAACAAACCACAATATAACTTTGGATTCTTTAGTTGGAAGATTGACAGCCTTTGAATTAGACAACTATGACAACTATGTTCCTAATTCCAAAAATATTGAGTCAGCATTTGAGGCAAAGGTTTCACTAAGGAAGAACAAGAAAATTAAAGAAATTCAGTCAGAAAGTGAAGAAGTATCAAAAGAAAGTTCTGATAGTGATCTTGAAATTGTAGAAGCATTACTTGCAAAGAATTACTCTAAAGGGAAAGGTAAATATAAAGGTAAAACTCCTTTAATCTATTTTTCATGTGAAGAAATTGGACATATTGCAGCTAGGTGCCCAAACAAGAAGGCAAAGGAAGAGAAGAGAGGTCACAAGTACTATGGAAAAAAGAATTTCAAATCATTCAAGGATAAAGGTAAGAAAACATATTTTATGGCTAAAGATTCTGATGATAGTGAAGAAGAAATTGTCTTTATTGCTATAAAAGATGAATTTGATGATGATGAAGATAAGATGGCACTTATTTCTCATATAAGCAAAGATGATACATGGATAATAGACAGTGGATGTTCACACCACATGACTGGTGACAAGACAAAATTTGAATACCTAGAAGACTGTGATAGTGGCAATGTAAGATTTGGAAACAATGAACCTTGTTGTATAAAAGGAAAAGGAAGAATCTCATTAACCAAAGAACTCATATGTGATAATGCTTATTGGGTTGAAGGACTAAAACATAATCTTCTAAGTGTAGCATAGCTAATCAATACTGGTTTCAAGGTTGAATTCATGAATGGTCAAGCAAGACTGCTGGATGAAAAAGGAAAACTCATTGGATCAGGAAAACAAACAAAAGGTAACTTATTTTATCTTGATCTCAGTGAATATTCATGTTTTATTGCTCAAATTGAAGAAAGTTGGCTATGGCACAAAAGGTTATGTCATGTGAATTTTGATAACATGATAAAGATAAGCAAATTCAAGAAGGTAAGAGGCATTCCTACTTTGAAGAAACCTGATACTGGTCTATGTAAGAATTGTCAGATTGGCAAAATGAGTAAAACTAGTTTTAAGAGTAAGAACTATCAGTCTACAAAAATTTTGGAAATTGTGCATACTGATTTATGTGGACCTATTGGAATACAAAGCTATACTGGAGATAAATTCTTTATTCTTTTCGTTGATGATTATTCTAGAATGATGACAGTTATGTATTTAAGAGAAAAGTCAGAAGCATTTGAAAAGTTCAAATGGTACTTGGCAAGAGTGGAAAAGGAAACAGGGAAAAGATTGAAATGCTTAAGATCAGACAGAGGTGGTGAATTCATCTCCCATGATTTTAACAACTTTTGCATTGAAAGAGGAATCAAAAGGCAGGTATCAGCTCCTAGAACTCCTGAGCAGAATGGAATAGCAGAAAGAAGAAACAGATCTATTATGGATTGTGCAAGGACTCTAATGATAGAAAAGAACATCGCTATAAAGTACTGGAAGGAAGCTATCAGCACTGCAGTTCATACCTTGAACCGAGTACAATTGAAGAAAGACACATTCAAAACTCCTTATGAATTATGGTATGGCTATAAACCCAATGTAAGTTACATGAAAGTATTTGGTAGCAAATGTTATATCTTAAAAGAATCTAGAAGAAATAAATTTGATGTGAAAAGTGATGAAGGAATATTCCTAGGATATTCTAGCAAAAGCAAGGCATACAAATGTCTGAATTTGTCTACTCACAAAGTCATAGAAAGTATACATGTAAAATTTGATGAGTTTGCAGAAAAGACTGAAGAAGAAAGCAAAAGGGAACCTGAAAACTACAGAAGATTCATTTACATTGAACCTGAGACATTGGCAGACACAACTATCAATGAGGAAACTATATCTACCGAGCAGAGCACAGTTACCGAGTCACAGGAAGAATTTCAAACCGAGTCACAGGAAGAAGTTCAAATTGAGTCTCAGCCTGAAGCTACCGAGAAAATATCTACCGAGCCTGAGCAACCTGAAGAAGAGATCCTAGAAGACAACAACATGAATCATTCAAAAAGAAAGGAACCTATACTAGCCAAATATGTCAGAAGGAATCATACACCCGATCAAATTATTGGAAACAAATCAGATGGTACTATGACAAGAAGCAAGCTAAAAGGTACATGTTTGCTTACTGATTTTGAACCTAGAAATATCAAAGATGCATTGAAAAATGAAAGTTGGATTGAAGCAATGAATGAAGAATTAGAACAAATACAAAAGAACAAAACATGGACTCTTGTACCTAGACCTAAAGATAAGAATGTAATTGGAATAAAATGGGTATTTAGGAATAAGCTGAATGAAGATGGTCAAGTATCTAGAAACAAAGCTAGATTGGTATGTAAAGGTTATTCTCAAGAAGAAGGTATAGATTATGGAGAAAATTTTGCTCCTGTTGCAAGATTAGAAGGTGTAAGAACTCTACTTGCCTATGCAGCACATAAAGGATTTAAGGTATATCAGATGGATATAAAATCTGCATTTCTCAATGGAATTCTTGATGAAGAAGTCTACATTGAACAACCTGAAGGTTTTGTTGATCCAGACAAAAAGGACATGGTCTACAGGTTACACAAAGCATTGTATGGTTTGAAACAAGCTCCTAGAGCATGGTATGAAAGACTCCATAACTATTTGATTCAGATTAATTTCAAAAGAGCAAATGATAACAACAATCTGTATATTAAAGAAGGACCGGATGACAAAATTGTATTGGCAGAAATATTTGTAGATGATACTATATTTACAGGGAATGAGGATCAGTGCAAAGAATTTTTAGAGCAAATGAACAAAGAATTTGAAATGTCTATGTTTGGTTTAATAAAATTCTTTGTTGGTCTTCAAATTCAGCAAAGCAAGAATGGTATATACATTACTCAATCTAAATACATTAAGGAAATACTTAAGAAGTTTGGTATGGAAGATTCAAAACCAGTTGGTACACCCATGTGTACTGGACTGAAACTTACCAAAAATGATGATTCAAAAGATGTAGATCAGACCTTATACCGATCTATGATTGGAAAATTGCAGTATGTAGTACACACAAGACCTGATATTGCCTTAGCAGTCGGTATAGTGGCAAGATTCTCAGCAAAACCTAAGGAAAATCATATGATGGCAATCAAAAGAATCTTAAGATACTTAAGAGGAACTGAAGAATATGGTTTGTGGTATAAATTTGGAGGCAATCTAGACTTAAAAGTATTTACTGATGCTGATTGGGTAGGGAACATTGATGACAGAAAAAGTACAAGTGGTGGAGCATTTTTTCTTGGAAAAAGACTGGTATCTTGGACCAGTAAAAAGCAAAATTGCACATCTCAATCCACAGCTGAAGCAGAATATGTTGCTGCTGCAGTAAATTGTTCAAATATTGTTTGGTTTAAACAGTTATTACAAGGTATGAAGGTTGAAATCAAAGAACCAGTTGTTATATTTTGTGACAATACCAGTGCAATAAACATTTCAAAGAATCCAGTGATGCATTCCAAAACCAAGCACATTGCTATTAAATATCACTTTGTCAGAGAATTGGTGTAGGACAAGGAAATCAGATTAGAATATATTCATACAAAAGAGCAGATTGCAGACATTTTCACCAAACCATTACCTAAGGATGCATTTGTGTATCTAAGAGGTAAGTTAGGGGTCATTCCCCTATCCGAGGCTCACTAAATACAGTTTTAATGATGCATCAACCAAAACATGATTGAAAATCAACCAGTTGATGCAGCATATTCAAGGAATCATTGCATATGAATCAGTACTTGAGGTACATTAGTTTACACCGGTAATATGTGAATTGTCTTTGGCATGTGTTGTCAAAGAGGGAGTGTTTGCTATGTCTTTGCTATTACTTCAAGAAATTTTCAATAGTCAGAGGAAGAGTTTTCAAGAAACAAGAAGTTTGCTGACAGAGGAAGATTTGAATCTGAACCGAGCTAATTCTTTCAAATTTCTTATGCTATGACATATTGTGTTTCCATCAATGCCAAAGAGGGAGATTGTTGGAAACAATTGTCTGAAGGAAATTGCTACTCAAATTATGTATTGTCTTTGATGTCACACTATGTCATAGTCCACAACATTCAGTACCTACCGAGCTCAGTCGGTCTGCCAGGTAGTAAAATTAGTGCTTACCGAGTCCACTCGGTTATCAAAGAAAATTTAGTATTTACCGAGTTCAGTCGGTTATCAAAGAAAAGATAGCATTTACCGAGTTCTGTCGGTCGTCAAAGAAAATTCAGTGTTTACCGAGTTCAGTCGGTTATCGAAGAAAAGATAGCATCTACCGAGTTCAGTCAGTTTTCAAAGAAAAAGGATTATCAGTGTTTACTGAGTACCCTCGGTCTCTGAAAGATTGTAGAAAGTTATGGTCACCGAGCACTGTCAGCCCTTGAAGGATTTTTGCAAATAAAGTTTGCTTAATTCAGCCGACTGTTATACTAAGTAATGTCGATTTGAAAAATCTAAAATCATATAAATAAAAGGTCAAATGTGAAAAATAAATAGGAAATACACAGCATAAGATATATAGAAGAGAGACAGGAAAGGTGTGTGAGAATTTGTGAAGGATGATCAGATATCCTTGAGGAGAAGTAGAGATATATTCGATCAGGAAGGATCACACTTATGCAGAATAGAGATCTATAATCAGCAAGGAAGTTGCATTATTATACAGGTCATTTTCATTGTTACCTTCTTATCATTGTAACAGTGAATTGTAAATCTCTTAACCGAGTTGGTTTAACAACCATATTGTAAATCCTCTAACAAGGTGACAATTCCATTGAATTGTTTTCAAGTCCTCTTACCAGGCCACTCCTAGCAGGGTGATTAAATCCTCTAACAAGGTCACACCTAACAGTGTGTTTTGTAACCTTTTACCGGGTTGGCTTCTAACCAGGCATCACTTCAGAAAAGTGAAAGTCAGTATCTAGATACATTGGTGGTTTTTCCCATATTGGGTTTCCACGTTAAATCTTGTGTCTCTTGTGTTCTTAATTGCTATCCTAATCATATACAAGTGTTGATGAATATCTAAAGATAATTTTGCTAATACTTTCTGCATCTACAAAGTTACTGCAATCTATTTACCGAGTGTTAAACAGATAATATTCATTAAGATATCCTAAGGGATCTAGAAAGAAATTATAGTGAAGTGTTTTATGGTTGACTGATTCACCCCCCCCCCCCTCTCAGTCACTTCATCCATATTCCATCAATTGAAACAAGTTTCTCTCCCATGATGGCCAAGTAGAGGAATTATCAACCAAACAAGAAGATCCTTCATCTACATTCTCTCTCCTTCATTGCAAGTAATTTTCAAACATAGATCCACATTCAAGATTTATGAGTGAAATTCATAGATCTATGCATTTGTGAGGGAATCGTTGATTTTATATCCCATTCCAAGGTCAAATCTTTGGATTTCAAGCACATTCAAGAATCTTAATTGGTATGAGTGATTTCTACATTTTCCCGAGAGGGTTTGTGCAAGTTGAATCAATCATTTTCCCTTTTACACGCTTTCCTTTATGCAATTTATTTTCATTTTAAAAGTTGATTCCTAAACAGGGGTTTGTCTTATACAAACCCCTTCAGACAAAATTTTCCCCATTTTTTCTATGTGTAGGAATAGGTTAGGGAGCTATCAGACGAGATTTGGAAAGATTAGATATAGTTGGAAAGATCCAAAAAAATTTAGTCAAAATTTCTAGGTACAAAACACCATTGACATTCTATACCTAGGTACACAATTAGTTTCACTTTTTACCATGCATTTTCAGACCAAATTTCACTCACATGTCATATTTGAGATTTGGTCTCCGTTTATGTAATTTTCTGCTCATCAATTTGTATAGTCAGTCATTTCTAGTTTTTAGTAGCTTATATATTTAATTATTTACATTGCATTACTACATCATTTCCATTTCATCATTACATATGTTAGTGAAAGATCATTTTCCCACTTAATGTTTGAGTCTCCTCTTGAACCTAGTAGGGCATCTTCCTTCTGAAATGTGCAATACATGAAAAGGGGAAGTGATTTACCCTACACATTACCTCCCTTTTCTTTATATACATTTTTGGTGAACCTGACTCATAACACTTCAATTCTAATTTGGTGTTTAGATCTACTTTGTATGCATTACATACTTTTCATTTTGGTAGTTAGATCTAGATATATTTTGCATGCTTTACATTAGATCTTTCTATATTTGATGATTAGATGTGCTTTTTCATTAAATTTGCTATTTTTCTTAGTTGAAATGCATCTTTTTCAAAGATTATATTTACATTAGATCTGTCATTCTTTCAATTTCTTGTGCACGAGTGTTATTACTTTGAATCCTACTTATAGCATTTCAATTAGGAGAAGTTGTAGACTTAAGGGTACCTTTGATCCCGAATCCTCTATTTTTATTAGGAATCTTGATGAGACCAACATGCCTACCAATAAAACTAATCCTATTATTGAGAATAACTCTTCCCATTCTTCCCATGATGAAAATGATGCCTTAAGAGTCCCTCCTATTCAAGTTCAAAAACTTTCCCATGAATTTGAAAAAAATGAGTAATGGTTAGGGAAAGAAAACTCTAATCTTGAGGTCATATTTATTGTAGAAGGTTTGAGGAAGATAATTCGTAGTGATGAACATGGTGTTAATATCTTTCATAGTATCTCTAATCTCATTGATAACAATGTCAATCCTATTAGAGATTATTATCAAGAGCTAGGTTTTATTCCACCTACTACTAGTTTTGAGACTTCTATGCCTATTTCTACCTCCATTCCTAGTGTGTACACCTATGTTCCACCTATTATAACCACTCCCTTGCAAAATTTCAATCCTACACATGTTTACATTCCTAATCCTATTGTTCCTACTATTCCTTCAAGTGTTCCATATGTTTCTTTACCTTCATCAATTTCCACCTACAATATTGTTCCTTTTTCATACTCCACCATTCCTTCCATTTCTCATAATGTTCCCATTTCACACATATCCCCTACCACTATTTCTACTGATTATTATTGAGAAAATGGTGTTGTACACCTTGCATAATAATGTTTATTATTATATTATATTATTTATTATGTAAATGTGGCACCTAGATGGACATGCAACGTGTAGAGATTCCCATGGAAAATTCTTTGAGAGTTGTATTGTAACATTGTGATATTATTTGATGTATTTTTTTAATATTGGAGAAATAAAGTAAATAGAGTACCCAATATTAAATGTGGGTCAATAAGGTTAGGTAGCACATGGTTTATGTAATACCACTTGGTGGTTTTGTGGGAGCTTGTTTCTATAAAAGTAACCACAAGGGTAGTTGTTGAGGTTAGACAAGTTAGCCAAATGTAGCATTTGTGAAGGTTGGAAGAATGACATGGGATGTGTGGATTCATGCTTGTTCACATGGATTGCTTGGTAGTGGCTAGGGCCTTGACGGCTTCCATGGTTGTATTGCAATGGTGTTTTGCTGAATAATACATGGTGATGGATGCTTTTGGAGATTGGGTTTTTCCCTCATGAGGGTTTCCCAGTATATATCTTGTGTCATAGTTTGTGGGTATGTTATTTTTTTCTCTTGCATGTGGATTCTAAGTGTTTATTTGCATAAGATCTATAATAGGTTATGTGAAAATTGTCATATAGTTGTATGCAAGTTTCCTAACAAGTGGTATCCGAGCTATGGTTGTGGTGTTGTAATCCTAGGTTGAATCCATGAAAGAATGTAAGAAATGATAATATATATGGGTTTTTTAGGTTGGTTATTACATATGTGATGGTTTTGGGTTTGCTATTATGATGGGTTGTTGGCATATTTTTGGGCATGAGAAATTGCTGGTCAAAAGGGGTTTTGAATGTTTTATTTAAATGAGTGTTTTGGAGGGGAGTTTGCAGAAATGACCTCCTAGGTAAAAATGGACCTCACTATTGGATCCGGGTTGGCCTTTCCATAAATTTTGATATAAAATTTGCCCTAGTTTGACCAAGTTGAAGGAAAATGCAATTTTTTTAGTTGTAGGCCGTGACGGCTATCAAATTTTATCTCGCCGGAATTTCGTCCCTGCAAAAAAAAAAAAGAAGGCACAATGCACATGTGCGTGGGCTTGTCGATTTTTTTTTTTTAAATAATAATAACAAAAAAATAAAAAATAAAAATAAAAACAATGTTTTGGGTGGGTCTGGGCCACCACCCCTGACCTCGTACTTGTCTGCAGATTTGTGGGATAGGGCCTGTCGGTAGTACCACTGTTGGTAGGGTACCCCCGACCTGCAAACCTGTGAAGGGTGCAGGTCCACACCCACGACCCCTCATGAGGGTAATAACCCCTTTTTTAAAGAATTAAAATAAAACTTAGTTATTAAATTTTTTTAAAAAAGTTTGCTAGTTTTTTTTATTAAATAAAAAACTTTGAAATTATAATTATTTTTTTTAATTTGTTGTTGTGGGTTTTTTAAATATGCCTGAGATTATATGCCATGTGGGTGAGGGGTTGGGTCCCACCCATGAATATAGAAAATTATTTTTGGCATATTGGAAAAATTTTAAAAATATTTTGTATGGGCATATTGGCATTTTTTGGGGGAATTTGTTATTTGTATTTATGGCCTAGGAGGCTGATTTCTTCCAACGAGCATAACTTCAACATATGGAGTCAGATTTTTGACCTCAAATAGTTGACGAAAAACTCTTGGAGAGCTCTACACATTGGTTCAGATTTGGTGTAGGTTTGACATGATTTATTTGCTGACATATTGATCTGAACATTTTTATGAGTTATATTTGACTATGGTGACATTGTGAGTTTATGACATGGTTTATTTTGGAGAATTGGATTTGATAACATTGTATACTCAATTTATACACTAGTAAATTTTACCTCAAATTTTGATGAGAATTGGTCGAATTTTTGACAATAATTGGTCGAATCCATGACTAAAACTTTCATCGAATTTTCTACGTATTTCTTATTGGTCAAAATTTTGACCATAGTATTGGTTGAAATTTTGACTGCAGCTCTTGCTTGAAACTGGAAGAATCACCGTCATTTTTTTTGTCCAATGGTCGAAATTGAGACCATTCAATGGTCAAAATTGAGACCATATTATCCACCAACTGTCGTCGATTGTTTGGCTCCAATGGTCTCAATTTCGACCATGGCATTGGTCGAAATTGAGACCAATGCTAAATTTTTTTTTTAAAAATGTCTATTAAAAAGTGGTCCAGCAAGAAACCGCCAGTGTCTACAAACAAAAAAGTTTTTGGTGACCAAGAAAGTTTTAGCACATCATATGGGATTTCATATATAAAGATTAATTTTTTGAAAATATTAATTACACTCTTGAACTTGGATTAATTCTTTACGGGATATTCCAGATTGTTTACCAATTGTATGTGCTCAAAGTTGGGCCAATCTCAGCCTGTTTAGGACTAATAGCCAATTGTAATAGTAGTAATGATGAAGGAATTGTTTCCAAATTCCTTTCCGTCCAAGTCTAAAAACTATTGAATTTCCATGGGAATGTTTGGCTATACATTAGATGTTTGATGTAAAGGTTGAGTAGTAAAATTATCTGCCACTGTTTCATATTAATCTGAAATGAATATGACAATGATGTGCTTCTTTTGTGCATAAATTGTTCCCATAGAGATGGCTTTTAGATCTACATATAAAATTGGATTCATTACACACAAGTGATAATAATTTTTAAATTTATCAATATCATTATCTACTGCTATTCAAGCAACATATCCCACAAATTTTTCATTTTTTACTATTACTTTGGAGAAAGTAAAATATAGTTTTGGAAGATTTAGGTAAGGGTTGGTTGGGTAAATTTTTACTCAGATCCAATCTTGCGAGTACTTCTAGTGATCTGCCTTCTCAATTTATTCTTAAATGTTAATGCTTGTACTGATCTCAATAGGATTAACATCCACACTCATCTCAGAAAATTCGATGGTAAACATTGGTTGTGTAATGGAGGGGGAGAGCATGGAAACATTATAGCCAAAGACAACACTAACACCTCACATCTAGTTTGAATCTCAACCATACCAAGGACCATGGAATGTATAAAATAATCAAAATAACAACTTCTAATCATCCACCAAGTTGCATTGTGAGAGATTGGATCATGCTTGTTGCTTTCAAGTGAAAACTTGGGCCAGCTCTTCTCAAGTGCCATTAAGGAATATGTTTGGTTTAAATTATTTGAGACTAAAATCTGGGCATGACAATGAAAAATCAGAGAATTCCATGGATGATATGTTAAAAACTTAATTTACTTTGATATATACAAGGACCTCAACGGATAATTGTGCTGCATATCCCTCCATCTTGGTAGTTGATTTCATCTATGACAAATCAAATGCTTTGGTTGGATATTCCTTGAAAATTATGTCGAGTAATGACAAACACATATGATGTTTATGTTTCTGGCAATCATTGTATATTTTGCCTTTCATCCATCCTGTTTTATCTTGCAATATATTTTATTTGAAGGCCTTTATAATGTCTACTATGCTCTTTAGATATGCAAAATTCTGGATAATAGTTTCTCAAAACTATTGTAACTTTCAGCTAACATTAAAGCATTATTGAACTATATTCTAGAAGTGGAGTTGTTACTTCAGAAAGGGATAGATATTATATGTCTAGTTACTCTTTGTGTCATTCTTGTTGAAGCCATGGGTGCATGTAGGTTTGAGGAATGTACTTGCATATATGGACAAATAATTCTTTGTTACATCATCCTGAAAATATTATATTGTCATTTGTAGATGGGAATCATTACTCCAGGATTGGATACCAGTTTGTCTAATTTGAAGTACACATTTACAGTGAAAGAAACAGATCTGGTGTTACTTGTTTTTTGATAGAATGTGAGGCAAATCCATTATCTCAAAAAACCGTTCTAACTAATTGTGGGAGAAATTTTTCAATAAAAACCATCTGCAATTATTTGTTGTTTGTAGATAGAAATTATTACTTCAGAAATGAATGGTATTAGATGTCTAGATTTCAAGTACTAAACATTTCAATCAGCCAGTCTTGAAATAAAAGGAAGCATCAAAGGAAGCAGTACATAGTTGAGCATAATACTGCCTAATAAGATACATCAAAGGAAGTAGTACATAGCTGAGCATGCACCAGTTACAAAGACAAATAAGATAAAAAAGGTAAATCTATAATAGATATAATTAAATATCAAAATCTGCATAACTTATACATGGCAACTATCAATCAATACCTTTTGTAAGACCAGGAGAACAATGAGGGTAGAGATTTTCCTCTCAGAATGGTCAAATGATCTGTTACATCTACAAATATAACAACATAAAGAAGGGATGATTCTAAATCATTGCTAGTCTCAATTGAAACAACAACATATTCTCCATGACACACCATCAGTAATTTATGTAGTTTTGGAAGAGTATTTTTGTACTAACACTTTGATGATGATGGATGGTTGAGTGTAATTCAAAATTTTGATATACATAAGAATTTAGAAACAATTTTTTTAAAATTATTACATATCTACAATACATGAGATTACTGTTGTTTTTTTCTTTTGGTAAGTTTCTTTGAGTATCAACATTTCAGAATGCATTTTGTGATCTATCATCAGAATATTAGAAAGTTGAAATCTTGATGATAGATCATGAAATGTGATTCAAAATATTGATACTTAAAAAAAGTTACACAATTAAATCTAGATGGAAAACATAGTTGTAACTACATCTATATTAAAGAGACCATCTTAAACCAAGATTAAGCTTTTATTTCAAATCTATGGTACATTGTTTTAGGAAAAAGAAGCAGAAAACTGGCGACTGAAACTTCTTAAGAATGAGCTTACCTCTCAATCATAGCTCTTGATTGTAATGCAGGACAACTTCCATGAAGTGGGGGTGTTCAAGCTAGCCGCCTCTACTCAAATAATACACCACTTGCATTTTCTTCATCTCTTTATGTCTGGGCTGAATGGAGACCTTTGCTAGGTCAGGGCTCAAGGCTCTGTTAATCTTCATCCTCACATCCATGTCACATACCTTAAATGTAATACAGTCCGTTATTACATATTTGCAAACACAGTCCTAGACATAAATAGGACCTCCAACAACAATCTGACAGGGGCTTCAGACTTGGGGACACAAGTACTTCATAAAGAAAAAAGGCTACAGATTACTAGTACATGCTATTTGCCTTGCTCGAGTGAGAAATCTATGGATCAGAAGAGGCCTGCAAAAATGCAGAAGACTTAGAAATTTCGTATGGGTTAAGTAACCTGGTGCATGTAAGTGGAAAAAAAACATCCGAAGTAATGAAAAACATTGTGGATAGTCTACAGTATCGAGATAGGGGGTTAACTTTGTCAGAGACAGTATGAGTACATACAACATCCAAAACAGTCACATTGTTAAATTGTACAACAAACCTAGAGGCTATAATAACTCTACAAATGATAGAGATGCAGTAGGCAAGAATTGAGCTGCTTTTCTTTTCAAATCTCAATCACTCTATGCATGGGTATTGAGAAGCATTCAAACCCTAGCAGCTCCTCTTCAAGCACTGTCATGACATACAACCAACTTGGCAGTTGCATATGCAAAGGAGAGTTGAAATTCAAAGTTGAGTACCTTGTAACCCATCCCAAAGATGCTCCAAGTACCAACGAGGGGCATTTATGTCTATAATTCTTATCAGTTCACTCCTTTTGTGACCCAACCTTAAATGAAAATTTATGCTTTAGTGGATTTCAAAATTTAGATTCCTTGCTTTTGGGGGGGAAATCTTATTGTAGGTTTGGGTGTTTTTCCTATAAATATGCAGCCGTGTGCCTATTTGTAGTGGAGAACCTAATTTATGTAAATGAGCTATTGAGTCTTGTACACAAGACATTTTTTACTTCTTTTGTAATCAAATAGAGGATCTTTTGTGGATATGTCCAAAATCAGTTATATTGCATTGTATATGACTATTCAATACTATCATAATATCAAACTAAGGGTCTAATTTTCTTCAAATTCTAACTCTTGATTCTATATATGAATTTGTTTGATGAATATGTGTTTATTGCTATTATTTCTAATACTATTGTACAAGGAGTTGCAAAGCTCTCTCTCAGTTGTAAGAGGAAATCTATTTGGTGCAAGCTTTTTCATTTGTTTTATTTTCTCTCTTGCTTCTCTTTCCCTTTCCTTTAGAATTAACTTATTTTATAATAGGTAAAGAGCTGGCCTTGTATTCTTGGAGATTGACTGATAGACCTGTCCCACATCTGTGAGGCTTTCCATGTTTGATAGTCATGTGCAGCACATTCATCCTGAACAGATATTTAGACCATCAACAAGTTGCATGCATCCTTTGAAAGTTGAGATAAATAAGATCCAGAGTATATATATACTAAAATTCAGACAGTTATGGATGCCATTCACAAGGAAAAAAGAAATACAAGAAAGAACATGGAACAAGCCATTGACAATTATCCTGTAATGAGAAGTAACTATTAAATACTTTGAGGGTACCGGTTCAGACCAAGATAAAGAAAGGATTTCCCTAAATCTAAAATGTATTGAAAGATTACTTATGATATCAATATCAAATATTACTGATGGGGATCATTATTTGGTGACATGTTCTATTCAATTTGGTCAGCATTTAAATGAGATTGTTGAGTTGTCAAAAGGCCTCTTTGTGATGGCATTAAGAGACCCTGAAGAAGATATAATGCTATCGAATGATACATAAATGTTCATGCGAAGTTGGTTTTTACATAACTTTATTTGGCTATCCCAGACTAGATTTAGCCATTCTATTTGAATATTTTCTCCTCATATTTTTGCCATTCACCATCTATGTATTACAATTTTCAACAAATTAGGTTCCCACTTCTATGTATTTTTTCACTTGTGGTAGTTCTGTACCTAAATATTTGAAAAACCTATGTATTATTGAGTTCCCTTCTTAAATTTGGGGAGCATGCAAGAACTACACAAAGCACACCCACAGACAGATCCAGGCTACTGGTTGATGTACTTCCGATAATGAAAAATATGTCTCATCCTGCTCACCTGGGTTCCCAACAGTTGCAATTGATCTTCCTATCTCCACTGATGAAGACACTTCATGTTCACCTAGGGATGTTGAAAGTTGAGTCGATTCCTCAATTCCAATAGAAGACTCACCTTGCATATTTCTTGACTGCACCAAGTGAGTACCGGTTGCTTCTGGACCCATTGAAGTTGCTAACAAAGGCATGCTAGTGGTGCTAGAATGATAACTATCTTTGTTTGCACTTGACTCTCCTAAACATTGACCCTTAACTTCCAGACAAGAATCTGGGGTCTCGCTGCTTCTAGAATCCCACTCCCTCTCAGAACACCCAGTCATACCATCTCTGGATGAACTGTTGCTTTGGCTACATTCACCAAATGCAATTCCACTGCTTCTTTCTCCATTTTCATTATTTGGTGCAACTTCACTTCCATAAGTTTCATCTTCATATACTGTAAAGCTTCTCAGGCTTGTAGATGGAGGTTCCTCGCCCTGCAATCAATATACACTTCATATCAGCAGGTCCCAAGTCAATAGCAAAAGAAAGAAAGATCACATAGGATTAAAATTAATTCTATAATAATAATAGTAATAAAATGTGCAACCTCCTCATAAGGACACATCTCTCAGATAAGTTGGGTCATATAGAAGAGGAACACTTTGCTTTGATTAATTGTACCTTGAAACATTCTAAAATATATGCAATATACAGAATCATAAAAAAACTAAATCTACACATCATTTTGAAGCCAATGGACAAATAGAAGAGTAATAACAACAAAAAAAATAATGATTAATAAAGTGAAATTCAGCACCATTATAGAATGCATCCATGCAGTCTTCCAACACCTAAGAACCTTCATCAAATGAAATAGTTCAGTTATGGATAGTGGCAATGTAAGCAAAAAGTAGTTGTGTCAAAACAATGGCATTAGCTTAGGCAATGTTCAAATGCCAGAGATTAAAGCAAACATTTTTCGATTGAGATCTTGAGTTCAGCTATAATTTCCCTACCGTTGAAGCAAATTCTAAATTCGTCAAGTTGTGGACACTAGAACTCCTTTTTGCTAGTGAGATGTTTAAGTTACATTTAAAATCATCAAATAGAGTAATTAAAAGAGAGATTCCACATCCAATAACTATACTTTGAAGAACCTTAGGTTATAAATTTGCCACATGAAGCTTCCTAGTTTGTGTACTTTTCAATCATACTCATCACCAGTTGGAGGTCCATGTTGTTAATATCAAGGTCGCTATGAATGTCTTCACAATTAGACAATCATTGAACAAATGAATCATATAAGTATATTAGTATCCATCCCCTTGGCACTATTCCTTGGAGGTTCTCCATGGATATCATAGTTACTATTGCATCTCATAATGATTGTTGCACAAGATGCTATATGTGATTTTATGATATTAATGTAGCAGTGGAATAATTTCCCAAGCATGATCAATCATAACCTCAGAGAATTTTATTTGGTAACTCAGAAGCAGAAAACATTTATCATGCAAAAGGAGTAACACGATAAACAAAAATAAAAGAACAACTATTTAATAAAGACAGATATGATGTTAATGCTACGTGTGATATGCTAAGTCTATGGTACGGATTATCTCAAGAATAGTAAATGAGATGCAACCCCTCAACTTACATACTCTGCAATGTGATACCTATAACTCCCAGGATAACAAAAATTAATCTTGATGACATGTTTCTTCTAGTATCAATGCTCTTGAACCTAGGAACAATCTGCATCTCTTTCTGCACACTGATGTTTCATCAAGGAATAACTTGAATCAAAAAAGTTCTTTGTAATGGTACTGATTAAGATGCAAATGCAGAATGTAAAAGTACAAAAATATATCAGCAACATTAACAAAGTAACTTTTACTACTCTATTAATGAAAGTGCAAATTTATTTGGAAATGTATTTTAGATAGATTCCCTGCTGAATATTGATCATACTACAAAGCAAAATGCTGCATATACTACTTGAACCATCCTTGCAACATACATAGCTAAAGCACAGACCACCTAGAATGAGGAGCCAAACAAAGGACAAAGCACCAAAACTGGACATAACAATATGAACAATTCAATAAATGGGAAAAGCTGTACCAAAGATAACATATCAATCTACCTACAGAACACCTAGACAGAAATAAAATGCCATGAACAACCCTATAAATGTGCTAAGCTGTATCAAAAATATATCTACACATATACCTTCCATAGTTAGACCCAAAAGCCAGTTACATAAATGTGTACCATTTGATTATAAATACATATTGAATTTTGTATCGTTACATTTGTATCTCCTAATGTGTACCATTTGATTATCCAGGCTCTCCCCCATCATCTATGGCCTAGAATTGAAGGAGGCTATTTCCAACATTCATGAGCTTGACTGTGAACATGATTGACAGACATTTTTACCGATTCCATAGGTAGCACTTTTGGGCCTTTTGCAACATCCAACCCATGTATTGTTATTCCTTTAAGAAGCTCCTCTGATGATGCATTGCTTGTTATATAATTTTGGTAATGTGATCCCTTGCTACCTTTATCGATTTCTTTGAAACGTTTAAACTTTAATACATTCAACTTCAAAACATTCAACTCCTTCATAAGATAATATGCGGTTTCTCCAAACCAAGCAACTGTCATTCACACTAATGTGACTGATTACTAACTAGTTTCATGAATTGATTATTATGAAGTAATATTAACATTTGATATAACCATTAACTTTTCCCAAATACGATTCGATACATGTCACAGTTTCTTAAAAACAATTTAGGTATTTGGCTTCTCAATTACAAAACCGATAATATCTTAACTTCAATGCATACCCGATACCATGAATCAGCAAAAAAAGCTCTTTGAAATTGTATGCATTTGATATGGAATTCAAAAAAACTTGATACAAAAAGATAGTAATGGAAAAAATACCTATTTCTATGCCGAATACCAAAAGAAAATCCTCGAAGCAACGATTCACTATATACCCATCTTCTTGTCAAACCGATTGAATCCAACTAACTTGATCACTTAGAGATTCTCAAGGATAGTCGAAGGTGCTGGAACAGGGGAACCGAGTTGTGCGGAGGGTTTTCAGACAAATCCCCAAATCGAAGTTGAAAATCTCCAAATCAAAGTTCTCAAATGAAGTTTCATTTTGTTTTTCTTTACTTTTAATCCCATTTTGGTCTCAATTTCAACCAACACATCGTTGGTCAAAATTGAGACCAACACGGGATTAAAAGTGAAAAAAAAAGAAGTTTTCCTTTGTAATGCGACCAAGCTAAACATTTTTATGATATGGTTGAATTTTTAGGTCAAAATTTAAGGTGAAATGTACTAGTGATAGATCAGATTGGTCTCATGTTGACATGGTTATTAGTTTGATTTGGATATTTATGATGCTTTGTTGGGTCTACAAGTTGTGCATTTGTGTAAGCAATCTATACTTATAGATTTCATTTATGGCTTGGATATGGGTTGTTTATGCCCATAGATCTTTCATTATTGATACATATTTAGATTGGTGGCATGGTTTTGTCACATGATTTTTTGATTTGTCTTCATGTAGAGGGGATGTGATGTTGTTACGAGGTACAATCATGGTGGAGGATTATGGTTGACTATGTTATGTTGACAGGTATTTTGGTTGATGATTATTTGATTGGATTCCTATTTTGGTTATGGCAACATATCTTCTTGGTTGAGGATCATGGTTATTTTGGTTTATTTTGGGGAGCTCATGATTGTTAACTTTGAGTTCTTTGATGGTTTGATGGTTTGGTTGATTCTCATGTTAGAGGATGGTTTTATCATGATATCATGGATATCTTGGATACATAGTTTAGTGGGAGCTTGTGACAGTGATGGTGGTATGGCAGTGCAGGATTGGTTCCTAGTTTGGTTGTTGGCAGTTTTGTATCTTCTTGGTGTAGGAGATGGATATCATGATGCCATGGTTGACTTAGTACCATAGTTGAGTTGGAGTTGTTGGCAGTGATATGGATTTAGTGCTTGCAGATGTTGGAGGGTGTCTTAGATCCCATTGTTGCAGAAGAGTCTTTAAAATTTGTTGGCGCACTTGGAGGTGGTGGTTATCTTCATGGTGTGTGGAGATGGTTGCATCTTGAGGAATCATGGAGTCCTTGGTAGAGGTATGGTTTATGCTTTCATTTGACATGTTATCCTTAGTTTTAGGATGGTTTCATTATTATGACATGGTATACTCTTGATACACGTTTAGAATTTTGGCATGTTATGGTATGTTCATATGGAGCATGGTATCTCTTTGGTTGAGATCATTTAGATCATGGTTGTCATGTTTATGATCCTGATTCCTAGGTTGGATTTGTGACATTGATCTTGGTTTAGTTTCTTGGTATTGAGTACATTAATCATTTGATGGGTACTTCATGACATTGCTATGTTGCATTTGGAGTTGGCATGGATTGATTGGTTAAAGGTGCTCATGGATACTTAGAGACAAAGGTGATGTTGATTTTATCTTGGGATTAGAGATGTTTGTGTTGGGACAGTTGATGGTTTCAATAGGAAGACCAAGGAGCATTCACCTAATATGGACTTGAGAGGTGAGTATTCTTAGATTAGTCTTGGTTGGAGACTTGGATATCTTGATGGACATTCTCATTTCCCACTCTTGGTCTATTGGATATCTTTCATGGATATGGATCTTGAGGTATGGTGTGAGTTAGTTCTGGAGGGTTCATTTGAGAGATGGTTTTGGCATTGGTTATCTCCTTGTGCATATGTTGTTATTATGATATTTTAGACACCTAAAATTGTCATAACAATTACCCTTATCCTAGCCAATTAAATAGATATTTATTATTTATTTAATTTTAGCCTTATTCTACCTTAATTAAATAAATTCACATTTATTTAATTACACTCCTCTTTATCCCTTGTCCTTGATTAAATAAATTTACATTCATTTAATTCTATCCCATTTCCCCTCATCCTAATCCTCCATTTAATTAAGTAAATGATCTTGTTTACTTAATTAATCCCCCCTTAACCTACTTGGAATTAAATATTACATTTAATTCTATTTGAGCACATGGTTTCTAACCTTAACCTATCTCACCTAACCTCACTTCCTTAACCTAATCCATCCTTATAACCTAAGTCAACCTACATTCCCACTAATTAATCTTAATCTTCCACCTAATCAATCCCTAATCGTTTGCACAACCTTAATCTAAGGACTAAGGAATCTTAACCCAAACCCAAGTCACATGTGACTCTTACACACTTGTCTCCCACATGTCATTGACATGTCACTTTCCAAACCTTGGTTCTCTCTTTCTCTTCCACCTTTTGACCCATGTCATTGACTTGCCATTTTCCAAAGTTGCTCACACATGTGTGAGCAACCTTGGCTCTCCCATCCTCTTACATCTCTTGACCTTTGTCATTGAGCCATCACTTTCTCAAGTTTCTCACACATGTGTGAGAAACTTTGGCACTCTTACACCCTCTTACACCTTCTTACACATTGTCATGGACATGTCACTTTCAAATGTTTCTCACACATGTGTGAGAATCTTTCCCCCTTTGAATGGTCGAACACTAATCCACATGTCATCTAAATGACATCTACTTGGCCTCCACCTCATGACCACCTCGTTGATCCTAAATAATCCTAGCCCTTCTTCCAAATTTCAATCTCAATCATCTATTTCCCTCAAATTCCTATAAATTGAGAGCTTTTCTCCTCATTCAACAAGCCTTTTTCACACATTGTCATGCTGCAGGATTTGTGAGCAACCACATACCCTCAACAAACAAAATCATCAACACTTAGTCATTTTGGAGGTTTGCATTTATGTTGAGTAGTTTAATCTTGTTTCTTACTTCATTTCTTCATATATGCATGTTTGAAAAAAATAGTACAAAAATATATGTATACATATTAAATATATATATATTAAATATATATATATTAAATATATATTAATAAAAATAATAATAATAAAAAATCATAAAACAAAATTCTTTTATAAAAATAAAAATAAAAATAATAAGAATAATAATAAAAAATGGTCCCCACGGGACTATGTTACCACAACCCCCGCGGGACTGTGGTAACATAGTCTTCACAGGACTGTGGATACCATAGTCCATGCAAGACTGTGTAGTCATAGAACCCCCGCCTCCCCAAAAACAAAGCAAACAAACAAATTTCAAATTTACTTAATATTTTATTAAACTTTCAAATCCGTTTGTTTTTTATTTGATTTTTTTAAAATGTCATTTATTTTATTTTAATAAGTGTTTAAATTTTATTTTTCTTAATTCTTGCAGGTCTTTATCCCCTGGTCATATGGACAAGCAGGGGCTTTGCTATAAATTTAGCCCCCTCTGTCTAGGCCTTTGGTCACATGGGGCCCAGGGGCTATCTTTTAGGGGCTTATTTAAGTCTCTTTCATCCTTGCAACCCATAAAGGAGCTACTTCACAAAAATGCTTATAACTTCCACATACAAGCTCTATTTTTGACATTTCAAAAAGCGTCGGAAAGCTGATTCAACCTTCTATCTAGATCTGAAAACCATTTTATCAAATTATTCATCTAATATTAGCTGCACATGTTTCAAGTTGACCCTTCTTTGCAAACTTCAAACACTCATAACTTGGGCATAAAAAATCATTTTTCAACAATTGTTTTTTTTTAAATTCATCAAAAAAATGCAGGGAATCTAAGTTTGTAATTATTTAAATAGCCTTAGACATTCTGTTTGAAGTGTTTTCCACACATTTGCAAATTGGTCTTAAAATAAATCTTTCACATTTGGGTTTGGAATTAAAAAGAACAAGTGTCTTTTAAACCCCAAGGCCACGTACGTATTCTCTCCTCTTGCACCTTCGGGTGATCTTGAGTGTACAAGAAATACGTGGTCTTGTTTTCTTTTTAGGAGCCCTGCTTGGGGATTTGATCACCTTAAGGGATGACCTCAACTCCCATGTTCTGACAGAGTATAAATAGCGGGAGGTGAATCCAAAGACACCTCTCTTGAAAGTAGAATCTTGTCACTCTTGGCTAAGCCCCAAAGAACTTTATACCTTTTGGAAGTGAAGGTGTAGATTTGGGTTACCATATCCTCCCGACTGTGTGACTTTAGTCTCTTTCATCTACAGATTTGGGCCTCACGTACCTTGTGTATATCGAGGACATCCCCTAGTTGAGCTTGCATATCCTAGTTGAAGCCTCAATAGGATTTTTGGTGTGTTTGATGTGCTTGAATGTTTAAAAACTTCCCCATTTGTAGCTAAAAGGGGACACACAATCCAAATTAAGCCTTAGCGATTGTGTTTGTCTATAATATCATTTGTTTTCTTTGCATTTTAAAATAAAAAATCCAAAAAACATCAAATAATTTCAAAATCCCCCCCCAAAAAAAAGTTTGAAAACCCAAAAACATCACAAAACTCAAAAAATCAAAAAAATCAAAATCATTTTAAAAACAACAAAAATACTTTGTTAAGTTAGTTGTCTTTAGTCAAGCTTTCCACATCACTTCTTCCATCTATCAACTTCATCACCTTCCTCATACTTCTTATCCTAATCAACTTATTGATCATTCCAACTAATTCCTCCAATTATAATCTCTCCTAATCATCCTATTCATTCATCTCTTCTAATCTTCCTAGTCATCATCTCCTAATCACCCATAAAATCCTTAGTCATATTTCAAATCCAATTCAATAATCCAAGTCATTCCTCCACATCCTTAATCATTCCTTCATTCTAATCATCCTAGTCATCACTTCTTAATCATCTTAAGCATCCTAATCAATTCTTCCAAGTCACTCCTAGTCTATTCCTAATCATCCTAATAAACTCTTCTAAGTCATTCATATTCTATTCTAATTATCCTAATCACTTCTTCTAACCATCATAATCACTTCTTTTAAGTCCTTTTTATTCTATTCTAATCCTCCTAATCATTCTTCTATGTCATATTTATCATTCTTCTTAATCATTCTTCTAAGTTATCTTTATCCTCTTCCCAATCATTCAATCAAGGTCCTAATATTCATCTTGGTCATCCTTCTAATCTAATCACATCATCACCTTTCCAATCCAATCCCCTTGTCAATGCCATTCCAATCAAATCCTAATCCAATATATTTATCCTCTTCATCTAAATCAATCACCTATTCTATTGTCTTCCAATATCTCTCACCTATCTTCTAAATTTATTTCATTCTAAATTTCAATCTATATCCACATCATCTTCTAATCCAAATTTTCATAAAATCTTCTACTTTGAACTTAGGAGCAAAATCATTGTTTGGACTTTAATCAAATCTTGTCTTGATTGACCCATATCCCAGCATAATCAAGAGTAATCAAATTAAATATCATCTTTCATTCCTGAATAAATCTTAGGTTGAAATATTTTAATCAAAAGTGTTACATAGACCCTCATCATTAGAAAATACATCTAATCAAATTATTTCTTTGAGAACATTAGTCCGTCTCAAGTAACTAATTCAAGTAGTCCTATCCTATTTTGCTTGGGATCACAAGTCCATCTCCAAGTAGAAGAAGATCATCATCCAACTCAATCCTTTGTTTTCCCCATCATAGGGTCTTGTTCCACCTAGGTTTGTCTCAAACCTTCAAATCCAAAATCAAACCAAATCCAATCAATCAAATCCTTGAGGCCCTGCCCTCACAATCAATCAAATCAATTTAATCCTTGAGGCCTTGACCTCACAATCAATCAAATCCAATCCAATCAATCTAATCCTTGAGGCCCTACCCTCACAATCAATCAAATCCTTAATCCAAATAAAATCAAATCAAAATCCTTGAGGCCCTGCCCTCACAATCAATCACTCCAATAAAATCAAATCAAAGTCCTTGAGGCCCCGCCCTCTCAAATAAAAAAAAAAAGTCCAAACTTTCTCCTAGTCCTAAGTTCATATTTGAAATATCTCACTTCATCTACTCCTAATTAAAATCTTCATCCACATATTCTTCTAATCTAAATCCAAACCTTCATTCAAAAATCATGGATAAAGATTGGATTCACACAAATCCAATCCCATATTCATCCAACTCACAGATTTACCAAAACAATCCAACTCCCACTTACCGAGAAAATCCCATATCCCCATCTATTCCACCTCAACATTCCATATCCAATCTCAATAAATCTCACATTGCTTCTCCTTCCTCTACCTTTGACAAGGGAAATCCATCTCATCCTCCCACATTTACCCAAATCCATAATCCCCATCTCTCATCCAAAACCATGCTTCTTTTGCATGGATCGACGAGATAACAGAGAAGTATAGATCCCCACCTCTAAATAAATCTACCCAATCTCCACAAGCCATGCGCTCACCATCATTCCCTCCAAGTGAAGAAACACCTAAATCTTCTAAGTCTCATGATTCCCTCATCCCTCCATTCACTCGAGTTGAATCTTCCACCTCCTCCATCCCATCACCCAAACATGTCAAGACCTTGTTCCAAAGCATGCTACTATGGATTCTTCTCCTCCTCTAGATCTTAGCATCTCTCTATCCCATGATTCCAATCCATCTGAAGATCCATTTATTCCTCTTAATCCACTTCATGATCCAATTCCTAATCAAGATCAAGACATCCCTATTATCCCATCCATTAATTAATCCCTTCTACCCCATCCAATGATCCCCTTCCATCTTGAGCCTTAACATCCACTTATCCTCCACTTCATGTAGATATTTATTCTCTCCCATCTACTAATTCCCATCCATGTTAGGATAAAATCACTCCATCTCATGATTCCCTTCCCTCCATTCCATCGTATGATCTTCTTCCCTCTCAAGATCCCATTCTCCTTCCTACTCCGCCATCTAATTCTCTCCAAAGTCAATATCAAAGTACCCTGTCATCTCCATGTCATGATCCTCATCCATCTCAAGATATTATTTTCCCTCCTAATCCATCCCATGATCCTATCATCTCCCCAAAGCCCCCTCATGATCCTAATCCTCCACCAAATCCCATCACACCTATCCAATCCATACATAAACTCCATACACCTAGACTCACATCTTGTGCTGCAAATACTAAGTATCCCATTGAAGAAAGAATGTCTCAAGATGTTGGTACCCCTCCTACTCCTTCCAAATCCCAAATTACTCCATCCAAATCTAAACTTAAATATTCCCATCATTTGTATTCCAAATCCATTTTGGGCCTTTATGTCCAAACCTCCGTCCCCCCACCCTCCAAATCCATTTTGGGCCCCTATGTCCCAATTTCCCCCCCTTCCTCAAAGACCTCCATTTTTGGTCCTTATGTTCCCAAACCTAATCCTTCATCCTTTTTCTCTATTTTAGGTCCTTACATCCATCCATCCACCATATCCAAGTTCACCTCACATCCCTAAGAAAGATTCATAGAGGCACACATCCTTGAATTCCTTGCAACATTCCTCCTATTTAATTCCATCCATAAACTCTTTAAACCATTCATCCTGATGTACCCATACCATGGCTAATGGAATCAAGTTGGATGCCAAAGTAAAAAATAATAATAAAAGATGCATCAAGCCAAAAATCCACACAAACAAATAGAAGGATCAACATGTCCCATTTAAAAGACATGTTCAAGAAAAGCAAAATATGATCCAAAAGCATGAAAAGTTCAAAAGGCCACAAAGGCCTCAAAATGAAAAATTCAAAAATCATGTGGATTCCAAGGCTACTCAATGACAAAAATGCATCTCAAAGAAAAATCCAAATTGGCATCCAACCTTGCCAATCCAAAATCTTTCTCCACTTATAAATCCTCTACTTTCCAACTCCATTACCTCCTTCATCTATTTTGGGTCTTTATATCTCAAATCCACCTTTTTTTCCTCCATCTCCTCCAAAATATCCTCCTCCACCTCTTCACCACCCTTAAAGGTGTGTGAAAATGGTGATCTTTTCATCTCTCCCATCCATTTATGTACAAGTCTTCCATACTCCCATCCATTATTCCCCAATCCTTCCATACTCATCCACTCCTTTCATCCAATCTTTTGCATAAGTCCTCATTCTCCTTTCCCAAGTCCATTTCCTCTACCATCTACCCATCCTACCAACATCTATGAGAACATATCCACAATGCCTTGATACAAAACACACAACACAATATCACGACACTCGATGCTTGAGTCCTTCCCTCCATCTCCCTATCACATATCTATTGTCTTCTAAAATTCACCTCTTCCATCCATTCACTTATCCTCATCCCCTTGTACCCTATACTTGGGGGAAAGCTCCATCCATCCCATGTTACCATATATGTCTTCCATCTTTCATATCCACCATCCATCCTCCTATCTAACTCCATCCCATCCTTTCTTATCTTTGATCTTGACTATCCTATTTATTCCATCCATCCATATACACCATCCATTTTCCTTAATTTTTATCCATTTCCTCTTCATTATCCTACATACATCCATCCCACTTGTTCATATTTGATCTTAACATCCTATCTATATCCTCCATCTCATAATCCTTGTCATATTCACTTCCTCCATCCTCCATCCATAATCCTATAAAGCTCCATCCTCCTTTCCATGCCTAGCTTTGATCTTGATTATCCCATGCATTCCCTCAATTCCATTGTATGCTTCTATCCATATCCTCCGTACATTATACATTATCATTTTCCATCCATATCCTCCTTATCATTATCCTCTATCTTATTCATAGCCATCATCCTATCCATCCACCTCCCACTTTCATCCCTTTTCCTTCCTACAACTAGAGACACCATAAACATTAACAAAAAAATTAAAACATAATAATATCCATGCATGATTTGGAACATACATTCCTTCATTCCCTCCATGCATATTCGTACCCCTTTCCATCCATTTCATACCTCCTTTACCCACCATCTTTCCATCCATTCTCCTCTCTTTAATGTGGGGCATTTACTTCCTTTTCCACATAGTCCTTGAATCCTCATCTGCTTTTTCCCCACCTTTTAATCCCCCATATCCTATCACTATCCATTCCCTCCATCTACTTTCTAATGTTTCCATCCATACACTACATCCATTCCCCTTCCTTCTACCATTCCTTGGTTCTCCCTTGTCATTGGCCGCAATCCCTTCTATCTTCTTCTCCATCTTCCAACTTCACCCGTCACATCCATTTGTCCTTCCCATCTCATGTCCAATCCATTTCTCTTTCTTCTATCCTATTCAATCCAATTTATCTTCTAATATTCATCCATTCCACCCATTTCTCTTCTAATGTACTCCATTTGTTCCTCTTCTATTCCTTATCCATCTTTCAATTCAATCCCTTTATCCAATCCTTTCATTTCCAATTCATTTCCCTTCTACTATAGTCAATTTACCTTCTTCCTTTCTCTTCTAATTCTTCCTATTCAATTCCTTTATCTTATAATTCCACTAAATCAAATTCATCTATCTTCTAATCAATTTCACTTCTTCCCATCCATTCACTCCAATTACTCTACTCTCGTCTCATCCTCTCATTTTCCCTTCTTCCTATATTCTTATGTCTAATTCATTTCTCCTCCAATTCACTTGTTTCTAATCTCTTCATCTTCTAATCATCTCAATTGACCTCCTTCCTATCCTCTTCACTCCAAATAATCTCTACTCCTATTATCTTTTCCAAATCTTCCAATCCAATTCAACTCATGTTTCCCTCCAATCCCATTATATCCAATCCACTCACCAATAAATAAAAAAATCCTTAAAATAAAAAAATAATCCCAACTTAGTCCAATCAAGTGCAATCAATACTAATCCAATAAATCCAATCTTGTAATCTTGTATGTCCCTCCTTACTCAACCCATCATCTTGACCCAAATCAACTGATAATCCATTGAACCATTTTAATCAAATCATCATCATGGGATGTATCCTTCCCAATTCTTTAGATGTGCATTTTTCTTATCGTTAATTTTTCCATCCTCAATCAATCTGTTAGGATTAGGTAATACCGAGAGGGGGGTGAATCAGTATTACAGAACTTTGATCTTTTAAACTTTAAACAATTATAAACAATCCAAAGTAATGCAGAAATGAAAAGAGCATATAAGAATAACACATCATTACACCATGATTTGTTCTCGAGGAAATCTTGGCCAAAGGGAAAACCCCGGTGGGGATGGTACCCACAAATATGTACTAAAATATAATATCCCTATTAGGAGATCTAGCCTTGTTAGGAGCTGATTGTTACATAGTAAATTTCCTTGTTAGAGGAATACAAAACCCTGTTAGAAGTATACAAAACACATGGTTAAAGGTGGTGAGCACACTGCTTTTACAATCAATACTTGTCTCAAAATAGTTCTCAAAAGGGGAAAAATACAAGCACTTATCTTTCTTGGATATTTCCAATTGTAGCTCAGCCTCTTACTGATCTCACATCTGATCTCTTCTCTTCTATTTTCAAACTTACTCTATCATCATCATCATCATCATACCATACTTCGCTTTCACAAAAACACTCCATACTTATACAAAATCAACCTTCCAGTTGGCTTCACAATTATCATGCAAAATATAATAATAACTCATGCAAATGTTATCTATGGAGTTGAAACTCTTACAATACCAAAGAGTCAGCAATATATTTTATTCACCTATCTTATCATGTTACCATATTCACTTTTCCTTCCTTAATCTTTGCAACTATTCATATGCCTTGTTACACTGTTTTACTGCCTTCGCATATCTTCCGAACACTGTATCTCACAAATATGATAACCAAAACTTATGAGATCTTAATTGAAGCATGTGTATATTTGAAAATACCCCCAGTTAACTTTGCAAGCCATAATACCTCATATATCTTCATCGCTGACCAAAATTGTGCCACTGTAGCCTGTCATCTTGATTATGTACTTAGTCATTTTCATGACTGAGACTCTGGTGGCAATCTCCATAAGATGCGATCACTCTTATCATAAGCGTTTCCATAAATGACAACCCTTAAGTGATTCCCAGTATTCCAAAACATCACATGCCAACAATCTCTCCCTTTGGCATTGATGACAACACTTAGAAAAATGACTAAGTGTTACAATACAACTTTCTTTTTCTTTCCTTCTTTTCTAATAAATTTTTTGTTTCTTTTCTATTACTTTTTCTTTTTCTTTTATTTTCTACATGCAACTCTACATATTTCTTTCTCTTCTCCATTTTTCCTTTTTCTTCCTCTCCCTTTGACATCAATGGCAAAGGTATTCTCAAAATTGTAGAACTTAAGCACAAGTGGTTTAGTGCTTACTCACCATATTTAAGACATCTTGGAAGGAGATTTCCAAGGTCTTAACTTCTTCAACCCATGAAATTATCAGTAGCTCACTAACATGGATTAATCCATTCAGTGCATAAGATGCTGTCTCTGCTACCTTAAGCTCAGTAAGATTAGATACTGATATTGAACCTTCAAATTTTATCATCTCTGAGAGATGAGTCTCCAACATTGTGAGCTCAGGAGTCAATAGGCTTCTTAATAAGCCAAATCTATCTGCAACTCTCCCTTTCTCCATTTCCAGTACTCCTATCTTGTCCAATAGCTTGGATGTCTCCATATCTACCTCTCCCATAGTTTGTGAAGATGATTCACAACTGTCCATTATACTGTCAAGGGTAGACCTATCTTTGGCTATGACCTCCTCAATATTCTTTAAATGTCTGCAGGGGTTTATGCAATAGCTATAAAGTTTCCTACCTTGTGCTACACAACTCTTGGCTTTAAGAGTGGTAGCCTTGAGAATGCCTAAGTCCCATGAAATGGACTTACAAACTTCGCTCAACTTCTTCTCCAAGAAGTTCTTTTCAACCTTTTCCTCTGCTATCTTTAGTAATGAGTCAAAATGACTATCAAAGCTATCCAATATTGTACCAAGATTCTCAACCTCATCCTTGTCTTTGAGGATAACTGGTGAGGGGAGTAGCTTGTTCACTGTTTCTACAACCTTGACCATTATCTTAGCTCTTTTGTCTCCTTTATGAACTGATCTCTCCTTAGCTTTAGCAAAAGCCATAAATGAAAGTCTCGTTAGCTCATCTTCATCCATGCTGTCCACATCAAAACTGACTAGTTTGGCCACACTTTCCAACAATAGGGGTGTATCCAGTCTGACCTCAACAACTTTTTCTAATTTTGGTTGTCTTTCTTTCTTTTCTTCTTTTTGTAATTCCTTCTCCTTTGATTTTTCTTCTTGTTTCTCATCTGATTTTCCTTCCTCTATCTTTTCATGATCTTCAACCTCCATTGCATAGTCCACATTGTCCATAA
The DNA here is from genome assembly GCA_027943335.1 of Chamaecyparis obtusa. Taxonomy (NCBI): domain Eukaryota; kingdom Viridiplantae; phylum Streptophyta; class Pinopsida; order Cupressales; family Cupressaceae; genus Chamaecyparis; species Chamaecyparis obtusa. The sequence continues at coordinate 141,550 of BSBK01008943.1, forward strand.
ATGGATCATTTACATCTTGCAAAGTGTCAAGTCTAATAGGCACACCAGTGACAAAGAAGTCTGGTTGCATGCTAACTTGAGCAATTTCATCTATTGCCTTTGAGCTCTCTCCTAAACCCAAGGATATAGGCTTAGAAGCCTTAGGAGGTGAAACCTTTTTAGGAATGTCATACATTAGGACTTGGTCTAATGACTTTTGGGTGTCCTCAATTACCTCATCATATTTTCTAGCCATAATCTTGACTAGTCTGGCCTTTGTCCTTGTAGGGGTTTTAGTGCCTTTATGATTCTTTCTCTTTCCTGAATTGACACAACCAAAAACATATCATCAATTATTTTGTTTCTTATGTTATCATCTTTTGAATGTGCTAATTGTTTCCTTATTTCTAGTTTGTTGTACAAGTCTTGGGGAATGCTTGCTTCAATCTCCAATAAATTCTTCTTAAAAACCAGTAGATGCTCAATCATAGTATCTTCAATGACTGCTTGGTCCTCTGAGTTATATCTGTCATAGTATTTGTTCACTGTTAACATATTTCCATCTTTGATAACTCTTTTTGGTAGTGATTTCATATATGGTTTCCACAAGGGTTGTTGATTCTTTTGAACCATTTTCTCTTCCTATTTCTCCATTACCTTCTCTTCCTTCTTCTTCCTCTTTACCTCTGTCTCTTTTTCCCTTGGACTAACCTGCTTAACTGTCCTTGTTTATCTTCTTGTAACAACTGTAGTCACAACTTCTTATGTTTCCTCTAATAAATCAACAATGTCATCAATGGGAGATGCTGTCTTTTCTATCTCTAAGGGAGTGGGTGCATCCGTGACCATGCTGGAAGATTCCTCCATCCAATTTTTCAAATCTAAATACTGCCTCTTTGTCATTCCTACCTTTGTAGTGATTTCTTCAACAATCTTGCTTACTTTTCTTTTCCTTGTCACTTTCTCTTGTTCTTCTCTGACTTTCTCATATTTCTCCCTATATGTACCCCATATTTCTTGAGTAGGGTCCTTTTCTATTGCCAATACATTCTCTACTTGCATAGTTAGTACTTACCTCATATCCCATAGGATAACACCATTTGGTTCTAGGCTCAACTACCTCAAAGTAGACACAATCAGTTTCAACCATGAAATAGATAGTGTCCTCATATTTCTCTACTAAGTTTTATGGAATCCTGTACCTTTCTTTCATCTGCCTCTGCATAATCTTAATCATGCCAAAAAATTCTCCATCAACTCATTCGTTTTTCTATCTTCTATAGGATTCTGAGATTTGCAGTCCAGTGGGTTCATTATATTTCCATGCTCTAGGATGCATGCCAAGAAAGTTGTGAATGATATGAATGTACATGTGAACTAGCAATGAACCAAACCTAAATGCCTTAGATTTATCCTTCTTTATAGCTTTTACATTCTCAATGAATTATTGAACTAGAATTTCACAAAGATTGTACTTCTTGTTCTCTTTTACCATTCTATATGCCATCATTATAACTCTAGTTGATACAAAATTAAGTCTAGAACTATAAAAAAACTTGTAGCCTATCAGCATTGCTACCAATATGACATCTTGTAAGTAAACATCATTTAATGTCATTGCCCTCTTATCCCATTTAGAGTGTGTTAGGGTTTCAACTTCTTTTCTTAGGTTCTTCTCACTAACAGGTAGGGCTCCTTCATTGTTAAGGCCTGTGATATCATGGATCAACTAAGCACATATCTTAACATGTTGATCACCTATCTATAAGAACTAATCATGAACTCTGCTCAGAATGATTTTGAACCATTCAACTTCTGTGAACTCTATGAGTCGGGTTAACTTGAGTATTGACAGATCTTTTAGGTGTTTAAATTCTTCTGCCAAAGACCCATTTACTTCTAACATACGGTTCAACTCATAGAAGATGTTAACCTCCCCAATAATCTCATACTTGCAGTGTATGTATGCCCTAATATCCTCTGCATGTAACACACCTATGGAGGTTTGAGAAAATGCCCCTTTTGGATCATCCTCACAGGATTTGAATGGATGCCTTTTGAATTTGTATCTAGGTCTATCTACAAAATCATAAACTACTGGTGCATCCATGACTTTCCAAAGAGATTAGGTCTAAATACCTTACACTTGCTCGAATCTGATGTTTGGCTTCACGCGAACACAAAATCTCTTTGCTAGATCACTGCTCTGCTTTCACACTTCTTCTCTCCTTAGTTGTTGATCAATAGATGGTGTAGGAATGAAATCCTTCAAGTCTTTTATCTATCGCAAGTTGAGTGTGTGCATTAAACATAGGTAGCTCAACTTCGCATGTTGTCTAGTCAATACAAAACTCACGAACATAGAAGATGAATCTTCAAGTACTACAATCTCATCCACATACTCCACAACATTTGTACACATCACACCTAAGCTCACATGATCTTACTCCACTTATATAGGGGCTGGATAATTTTTGTTATCTACATCTAATGCTCCCCATAAGGCCATGAGGCCTTCTAGGTTGATACCTCAAAGAACTCATCATGCGAAGACACAATATCATTAGCTGTCTCTCCCTGAACCACTACCTTATTTACAAATTTTACTTTCCATATATTTTCATCCTCTGATTTCTTAAATTGACTCTCACATTCATTTAGGTAATCATTTAGGCTTTTACCACTGTCACTAACATTCTTCCTTATAACCATAGGAGGTGGTCCTTCTAGTTCACTAGATCTCCTTGGTCCTCTTCTGTTGTCATCTCCATTATATTTACAAAACTTTTCAATGTGACTTGGATTGTTACATTTGTAACAAATATGTGGTCTTCTTCTTTCTTGATTAGTCTGCAACTTATAGTACCTTGCTGTGTGCCCAAAGTTATTGCATTTTTGACATGTAATCTTGGCTACAGATTCTTCTCTGACATAGTCTTGCTTATACCTGGACTGATCAGGTTTTCTACAATCTACTTTCTTGTGTCCATAATCATAACAATTAAAATAGTAGCTGGTAAAGGGTTTAGAGTTACCTTTACTTCTGCAATCTCTTTTCATATGTCCAACTTTGTTGCATCTGAAACATCTACCTCTGAAGGGTCTGAACTATTCTCTAGGTTCTTCATTTGTAGGCCTTTCTTCAGGAATAGGTCTTTCCTCATTCTTGGCTTCTTTTGGTTCTTCTTGAGTTTTTAAATTTTTAGCTTCATTGAATCCACTCATATCATATCTCCTTTAGGCTTTTGTCTTGCTCTTTGTTCATCACTCTTGTCATTGCTCATGTGTAAATTTTCAATGAGTAATTTGTCTTGAGTGAGTTCACCTTTAATGATCTGATTGTATTTATCTAGTTCCTGATATTTATCCTTGTAGCGGTCAAGTTCGGTCTTCATTTGTCCTATCTGCAAGTTAGCTTCTTTTAGTGACTCTTCAACTTTGTTTCTTTCATCCTTTTCATGCTAAATCTCTTTGATCATCAAAAAATTGATTTGTTCTTTTTCTTGTTCCAACATCTTTACTTTGTCTGATGTATCATTTTTTGAACCTTCTTTGATCTTCTCCACAAGGTCTTGTCTCTAAATTTTTACAATTTCAAGTTGTTCTTTAAGTTTCCTCATGAAACCTTCTGCTCTTGTTAGCTTAAATTTTAGTTCACCATTCTCAACTTTCATCTTATCTAGATCTTCAAGTGCAAATTCAAATTTCTCTTGCAAAACTTCCAAATCCATTTTGATCTCCCTTAAGTTAGAATTTTTCTTCAAGGGCCAATAGCTCTGATACCAATTGTTAGGATTAGGTAATACTGAGAGGGGGGGTGAATCAGTATTACAAAACTTTGATCTTTTAAATTTTAAACAATTATAAACAATCCAAAGTAATGTAGAAATGAAAAGAGAATATAAGCATAACACATTCATTACACCATGATTTGTTCTCGAGGAAACCCTGGCCAAAGGGAAAACCCCGGTGGGGATGGTACCCACAAATATGCACTAAAATATAATATCCCTGTTAGGAGATCTAGCCCTGTTAGGAGCTAATTGTTACATAGTACATTTCCTTGCTAGAGGAATATAAAACCCTGTTAGGGGTATACAAAACACCTAGTTAAAGGTGGTGAGCACACTGCTCTTATAATGAATACTTGTCTCAAAATAGTTCTCAAAAGGGGAACAATACAAGCACTTATCTTTCTTAGATAGTTCCAATTGTAGCTTGGTCTCTTACTGAACTTGCATCTGATCTTTGTTCTTCTATTCAAAAACTTACTCTATCATCATCATCATCATACCATACTTCACTTTTACAAAACTACTCCATACTTATACAAAAGCAACCTTCTAGTCGGCTTCACAATTATCATGCAAAACATAATAATAACTCATGCAAATTTTATCTATGGAGTCGACACTCTTACAATACCAAAGAGTTGGAAATATACTTTATTCACCTATCTTAGCACGTTACCATATTCACTTTTCCTTCCTTAATCTTCCTAACTGTTCATATACCCTGTTACACTGTTTTACTGCCTTTGCATATCTTTCGAACATTGTATCTCACAAATATGATAACCAAAACTTATGTGATCTTAATTGAAGTATGTGCATATCCCAAAATACCTCTAGTTAACTTCGCAAGCCATAATACCTCATATATCTTCATTGCTGACCAAAACTATGCCACTGTACCATGTCATCCTGATTCTGTACTTAGTCATTTTCATGATTGAGACTCTGGCACTAGTACATTTGAGGCCAAATTCTGATAGCCATTTGTTGAATTTTCCACGCCAATTTGTCAACCTTTTGACACATCTATCCGTCAGAATTTTTGCCTTGGAAATGGTGATGAAAGTGATAATCATCGGTATTTCAACATCACTACCCATCGGAATAGGCCACATAAATCACAATTTTACTATGGGTTTGATCTGTCAAAAAAATGCTTCTTACAATGTTTTGTTAGTTGAAAAGGCGACGAATATTCAATAGATGTTCAACAAAACTACCTGTCGGAGGTATAGCAGTCCCATCAGACCAATCTGTCAGATTGGGGTTCTACCGACAGTTACCTGTCAAATATCCAACATGAGGAAATTAAGTATCGACATAAGAATTTGTCAGACGAATAGCTCTTCTATTGAAAATGGATTGCAACCTGTTGAAAAATCGATGGATTAGCATAGTAAAAATAACAAAGCTCAAGAGACCATCATAGTTGGTCTCTGTCTTTGGTCCATATACTGACAAAACATTTTACATTTCGTTAGCTCATCAAATAAGGGGATTTGAAAGAATTTAATAGAATATTTTCATGATACCGTATACTATTTAAGTTAACGTTGAACGAATTTATCGACTCTGCGCGCTTGTATACTACGAGCACAACCATAAAGAAGCATGTCCTCCCAAGGACAGAGAGGGGATGTTTCTTTATGGCTGTGCTTGACGTATATAAATGCGTGAAGTAGATAAATTCATTCACTGTCAAACTAAAATAATATATGTTATACATGAAAATATCATCCATTAAATTCTTTCAAATCACCGTATTTGATAAGCTAACGAAATGTAAAATGTTTTGTTAGTATATGGACTAAGAACGGAGACCAACTATGATGGTCTCTTGAGCTCTACTATCTTTAGTCCTATTAGCACCGGTAAAAATTTTCATGGTTGCATACCCTTTTTCCTGGCCTCTGCATCTTTTTTCCTAGTCTCTGGCTGAAACCCTAGGCAAAATTTTAAAAAATCTAGCCATTTGTTTGAAAAACCCTAGTGTGCCCTGGCCCTGTTCTAATTTTATGTTACCTTTTTGGGCCACTTAAAAGTCCTATAGCGCATGTGCTAATTATTGACCGCTTTGTCACATGATCACATGAGTGTTTTTCATGTTATTCGATCTTGCGACTAAGGTTTATTTTCGGGCCCCTTTAATATTTACTGCTATGCCTAAGTCTCCCCAGTTAATTTTTCCTAGGTCTGTCGACTTTATCATTTCCTAAGTCCTGTGCCTTAATATTTCCTAATGTTTTTGGCTAATTCTTTCCTAGGCCTGGCTTTGACACCATCTAAATCTAACGGTGGGCGTATGTTCTTATGAAATTTGTCAGAGGCTTGCGAACATGCGCCAGCCACTGATTCTACTTTGTGACGTATCCTTTCATTGCAGCGGGTCCACTGCCATGTAAGCATAGGTGGCATTCTTTAATTGGTCTGTGTGACTATGAGTTGGACATTTTGTCAGGAGGGCCTAGTATCTCAGTGTGAAGATTTGAGATCTACGGTGGGTGCATGATCTCAAGGAATCCTTGGAGCCCTTGAGATTATACGCCGACCATCTGATCTTCCATGTGTTAAAGACAAACGGTGGGTCCGATGTGCCACATGGTGTTGACTTGCTTTTTCCTGATTGGTCGAGGCATTGATGATTCAGAGGGTTGTTAGTGGGACCTGGTTGTCGACATGTTTTAGGGGCCTTGACATCCGTAGAGGATCTACGGTTGGCGTAAGTTCTCATGGAATTTATCAGAGCCATGAGATCTTGTGCCAGCCGTTGATTTTTTTTTCTCAGGCACTGACGAGGGTGGGTCCTATATGTTAGAGGGAGCTAATGTGCGCATTTTTCATTGGTGTTGACTGTTGGCGTGGACATGGAATTTTCAGGGTTTCATGACTGTTGTAAAGATTAACGTGAGCCACCTGATCTGCTAGGAAATAAAGGGATCTACAGTCATGTTTTAAATCGGAGCTTGTATCCATTGTTTTTCAAATTCAACTTGTTTCTGTAGGGTCTACAGACAGTGCACCAAATGTAGCCGTATTGCAGGACCATTTTTTATCGTTCGAGCTTGGTTATGGGTGAGATTTTATGAGGAAGGTCTTGGTGGTTGTTCCAGCGTGATTTTTTGTCCTTGGAGCTGGTATAGGGTCAGATCTATTGCAAAATTTGATGATTATTTTTTATCTTACTAGCCTTGCGCTTGGAGCTTGTCTTGTCTAGCTTTCATTTCTTTTTGTTGAGTTAGGTAGTTTTGAAATTGTTGCTTTGAATGGTCATCAGTGCTTTTGCAATCCTTGAGATAAAAGGATTTTTCATGATCATTCAAAGGCATTGGGAGTTAGGTGTTCAAATTTTTTTTGCTTGGTGAGCCCTATTCTCAGTCAAGGGGTTGTAATAGTTTTTGATTCAGTGTTTGTTGATGAAAGAAGAAAGTTGCAGGTCTAAGCTGTAGTTTGCAAAAAGGGTGTCTTGTGATCATTGTATACATAGAAGGAATTCATCATACTTAATATAAATATCTGATTCTTATCTCTCCTTTGTGTCAAGTCAAGTAAGCTTTGAGTTATCTAGCTCATTACATAGTGTTTTTATGTATATATCTTCATTCTTGAGTTCTGATCTAGGATTGGATTAAACAATGCTCTAAATGAGATATGAGTTTTCCCTTGTCTATGTAAGGATGTTTTGTAAGCAGTAAAGATTAAGATAAATGTATTTAAGGCTATGAATTCTCAGATATTCTCAAATCTGTGTGTCTTTGTGTCTAAGAAATCTTGCCCAATAGATGAGGCACTGGCCTAAATGAGTATCTCTCTTGTTAACATACATTGATTGACGTTATTACATTCCAAAATCTTAAAATCAATAACCTTTCTAAGCTTTAAGTCTTTGGTTGTGTGGTTTTGTTACCCTATAGTAATGGAGAGTCAATGAATGTGTGGTTAGCATTTAGTACTTTCTTACTATCAATCTGTTATTCAAACCTAGTCTTTGGTGTGTAAAGTGTAGTTTTCACTGGGTTAGGTGCACCTGCCTTGGTTTTGCAGAGCCAGAAGTGAAGAGGGTAGTCTTGTCCCTATAGTTGGTCCAGTTACCCTAAGATCCTTCTACATTTTGGAACTTACCAATCCTAAAATCTGTCTAAGGGTATATTGGTAGCCTAAGAGCATAAGCGTCCATTTTGAACACCAACAAGTCCTAGCTATTGGGTAAGGGCTGGAAGACTTATACCTGTCGATCATTGAGAATAATCACCGCCTTGCCTTTATGTACACTGCACAGTATCCAATATAAGAGGAGGCAAAAAATATGAATGGATAAAAGAAATGAAAGATACAATAAAATTATCTTGTTGTTTACCTTCTCATAATTGATCCTAGTCTCACAAAAGTAATTTTATACGATCACTAGAACATTTCATGCATGGATGAGAAACAGTATCCAAAGTTTCTAGATTCTGAGAAGAGGTATGAGTGGAGGCCAAAAAAGGGATATTTGTGAAGGTTTTATCAATGTAGTACTGAATCATCATCCCTGCATTGGTACTCAATCTGAAAACCCTCTCTAGAAAATCTCCACATCTAGAAAATCTCCACAAAATTCCCTTCTGGCCTCCACTGCATATACATCTTCTCAGTATCTAAAAACTCTCCATCATTGATTCCCATCATTTTTCACCATCTTCGTGGACTGAGACCTTAAATTATTGAGCTTCTCTTTATTTCAAGAATAGTTTAACATTCTCTACTTAACATGGCCAACCACATGAAGGTGGAAGCTCATCTGGCCCCTCCTAGGAGCCTCTTATGACCCTTTATGACATTTTAAGACCTCTAAGATGTGTATTCTTAGGTGTCATAAAGGGTCATAAAGGGTTATAAGGGGTCCTGGGACACAACAGCTGAGAAACATAAATGTAGGCATCATGGTCACAAGTTTTTGGAGACAACATAATTGAGTGGTATACCCAAACAATGCAAAGAAACCACTACTCCTCTGGAACCAGAGGAGTAGTAGTTGCTTTGCATTGCCTGGGTATACAACTCAATTATGTTGTATACCCAGACAATGGATAGCAACTAGCTCCTGCACCTCTGATTCCAAGTTGACTACATCTGTTGCTCATGAATACAAGGTCCTCCAAAAAATGTATTCAATTTGGAATTGGAGGTGCAAAATTTTCTCTCCATCACTTGGGTATACAACTCAATTACGTTGTCTCCAAAAAATTGTGACTGTGATGCCTACAATTATGTTTCTTAGCTATTGTGAAATCTACATTTATGTTTCTCATCTGTCATGTTTATGTGCATGTTTTTATGTGTTTAGGAAGACATATTTCTAGCCTAGGCCTGGATCCTTTGGCAATTAGCTTCATAATAATGTAGATGACAGATGAGAAATTAGCTTCCCAAGAAAAATCTCATAATTGAACTATGCGTACCCCAATTCCTATGCCCTATGTGCGTACCCAAATGATATATTTGAAACAACAAGGGTAAGGATTAAAGAAGTTAATTTTGCATCACTAGACAGATCTGTATATTTTATCCATAATGACCAAACTTCATAAAACATACAGACTTGTCTAGTGATCATATTGTGCTGAAGGTGGTGCCTAATGCTCTGTTGCACTGTAACAGCTGTGTAAAGATAAGTAGGCACCACTTTTAGCACAATATGATCACTAGACAGGTCTGTATGTTTTATGAAGTTTGGTCATTGTGGATAAAACATACAGATCTATCTAGCAATGCAAAATTAACTTCTTTACGCCTTATCCTTGTTGTTTCAAATATGTCATTTAGATATGTGCACAAGGCACATGAATTGGGGTACACATAGTTCATTTAGGAGATTTTTCTTGGGAAGCTAATTGCTCAGCTCTCATCTACTTCATTTATTATCAAGCTAATTGTCAAAGGATCCAAGCCTAGGCTAGAAAGATGTCTTTCCATTCTATTTAAACCATATTCCTTGTTCTTGTCAAACTTCCTTGGTATGGTAGGCGTGCTCTTTGCAGTACTCTTCTTCAATTTGTGTTCGATGATAAGCATCTTCTTCTTCTTCCTAATTGCAGCCAGAGCTTCCTTTTCATCAAGATTCAACTCCACTTCCCCCATCTCATCATCCTCGTCACCCTCAGCTGCCATCCTAATTCCTTCTTCCCTCTCTAGTTCTTCAAGCCTCTGCAAGATATCTGGATCAATAAAGTATGTAACATTCTGTCCATCCATGATCTCAGGAATATCATCTTCTTTCCACTCTTCATTTGCCAAAATATACCACTTCTTCAAGCTTGTAGTCTCTAGTGGTTGAAAATCAATCTTATTACAAACTACAATAAGAGGCTTATTGGAAAACACGGGTTTTATGCTGTGAAATAGAGCTGCCTATTGTGCAATACTATAATCACAGGACCCCGAAACATCAAGGAAAAACAAAACAACCACCTTCAAATGAGCCAAGGTAATAATATTGAGCATCTCTATGGTGTTCCTATCCTCCAAGGGGTGGTCCAAAATACCTAGGGTATCAATAGGCTAAATAGCTTCAGACTGTCACGGAGGCCTAATGGCTCTGCCTTGTAGCCCACAACATAAAGCATAGTGCTCAAAGAAAAGTACATGTCCATATTGTAGAAATGGAAAAGAAACATAGTCATATAAATATGATTATTTTTAAATGGAATACACCAAGGAATACCATCAGAAATATTGACCATTTACAATCATGAACAGTGAATAATCAAATAGCTCATTTTTTTATCAGCACGTGTAGTTTCTGTGTATATGAAAAATGAATGAAATATCAAGCTGAAATAAAATAGTGAATAAAAATTCAAATTCAAGGTCTAATTTATCAAGAGCAACAAACATTAGGATGAAAGAAAAATCATTAAGACTATAGAAAAATCATTAGGACTATAGAAAAATCATTAAGACTAGAAAAATCATTATGACTATAGAAAAATCATTTAGACTAGAAAATCAAGTTCTAGATATGGATGGTTCTGATGCTTTTCCATTACAAAAATTGAGAATTCATCATTTGGTACTTCTTGGTGTATTCCATTTAAGTTTTTTAGCTACCATGTTTATGTGCATGTTCTTTATGTGTTTGGCTTCTCTCCCTCGCAAGGGATATGCTGATAGGTAATTGATTTGAAAGCATAATGATTTGATAATCTTTTTTCAGGATAGTTGTAATCATCTCACCAACCTTAATTAGCAACATTTGTGATATATGTCAAGTACTTATAATCAGTATGCCCAACAAACAAAGACTTAGTAGTAAAAGTATGTCCTTTGGTTTACTAGTTTAACCTGGTTTAAGAATGGTTTGTTTCATATTTGAATGTACCATTGAATGAAGCTTGGCTATATTAAGTACAATCTTAAGACTCGTGACTTTTCAAATTCTCTTGTTTCCTTCAGACCTCCAAACATGTGTACTATGAGATTTCCTCCAACAAATGGACTTGTGATGATTTTTACAATAGTACATGTGTTGGAGGAATACTCAAAGTACTGCTTAGGCAAATCTGAATGTTCATCACCTGTGCATATAAGATTTGATCATAGAAGGTATATGCACAGGTGAAAAACATGCATATTTGACCAAGCAATACTGGGAGCTAGACCCAACAACAAATAGATTTGTGGTGATTTTCACAATAGTACATGTGTTTTTGGGTAAGCTCCCAATAATGCTCAGGAAAATATGCATGTTCATCACCTGTGCATATGAAGTGGCTTTAATGGAAGATACAATCACTAAATTCTGCATACTCCTTATTTTGTTCTAGGTTGATATTGTCAGACATGGTCTTTCTTGAATGGAATGACTCGTTACTTGTACATTGACTAGAATGTTGGTGGAAGAAGGATGATTTGTTTGCAACCATTTTTTCAACTCTAATTTTCTCAACACAAAGGGACATTTATCATAGCCATAGAAACATGATTATTTTAAAATGGAATACACCAAGGAGTACCAACAAAAATATTGACTATTTACAATCATGAATAGTTAACCTTAATCAAATAGCTCATTTTTTTATCAGCATGTGTAGTCTCTGTGTATATGAAAAATGAATGAAATATCAAGCTGAAATAAAATAGTGAACAAAAATTCAAATTCAAGGCCTAATTTATCAAGAGAAAAAAACATTAGGATGAAAGAAAAATCATTAAGACTATAGAAAAATCATTAGGACTATAGAAAAATCATTAAGACTAAAAAATCAAGTTCTAGAAAAATCATTACGACTATAGAAAAATCATTTAGACTAGAAAATCAAGTTATAGAAATGGACAGTTTTGATGCTTTGCCATTACAACAATTGAGCATTCATCATTTGGTACTTCTTGGTGTATTCCATTTAAGTTTTTCAGCTGTCGTGTTTATGTGCATGTTCTTTATGTGTTTGGCTTCTCTCCCTCGCAAGGGATATGTCGATAGGTAATTGATTTGAAAGCATAATGATTTGACAATCTTTTTTCAGGATAGACTTAATCATCCTACCAACCTTAATTAGCAACATTTGTGATATATGTCAAGTACTTATAATCAGTATGCCCAACAAATAGAGACTTAGTAGTAAAAGCATAAGGTTGCACATCCACATCTGCCCTAGTAAGTATTAGAGCCTTTCAAATTTGTAAAGAACACAAAATTTGCAAATCAAATTGATATTTCATTAAAACCTATGTTCTTGATCAAGTTCTTAAAGATTAAAACATGAAACCATCAAGTTCTTCACCTATGTTCTTCATGGTTGGGGAAGTTGTGATGGAGTTATATGTAACCTTTGGAAGTCATTGTATGATAGACTTAAGCCTGGAGTGTACGACAGGAACATAGATTCAATAAAAATAGAAGTTTAAATCTGCAAGTCCATTGTGTTATGCATTGTTGAAAGGCTTCTTTACGTATTGTTTTGGTTTCTAAATTCAAGGATGGAATAGTAAGGAATCTTCAAGCATTCATTTCATCATTGAATGTATTGTGAGCACTTTAAAATTCTGTTCCTTATGTTTTGACTAATAAAACCAGTGACTGTTCCAAGTAATGTTTTTAATCCTTTGAAGTTTCTCATGATCTTGATGTAAGTTGATTAGATTAAGAAATTTGAGGATCTAATAGGACTTTAGGGGAGTTCAATAAATGTTTTGGAATACTTAGAGGAACTATTAGCATGACTGTTCCTTCATCTACAACAAGTTAGACTGAATTTGCTAAGTTTTTCTTTTGTTTTGAAGAGTATTTTGTAATCTATTTCCTTTCCATGGACCCAAATGCCTAGGACCCATGGAAAGAGGATACTAAAAATGTATTATACAACTCTAATGTTCTTGACTTGCAGAGATTTGAGAAAGTAAAGAGAACACTGGCTGGAACAGTGTGTTCCTTAAGGGAATTGATAGCTAGGGCGCAACAGTGAGAGTTTGGCCCTAAGGGTGAGGCATTTTTATGATTTGGATAGTCATATATTGGTATACTAATGGTCTAAACAGTCATGATAAGTGCCTCTTAAACCTCTCCAAACATGTAAGATTGTCTTTAAATACTTTATTGATCTCTTCTAAACATTAACCAAATCAAAACTATATTTTAATAAGTGAATAAGTGAATAAGTCAAACCACTAGTCTCCAAAGCATTCAATAATTGAATATGAATGTTTTAAAACTACTCCCAATAATTCTTAAACAAAACAAAGTATGTTTAAGAATTATTGGGACTGGTCCTTTGGCGTGTATTAAACAGAATAGAATTTTCAGCATATTATTATCATTGTATTTCTTTTAATCTACTGGTGTCGTGCCCTAGCCCATGCTTTATCTCCATTATTTGATGTTATTCACTATTTTGAAATGTTGACTGTGGTTATCAAATGGAAAAAATAGAAGAAAAAAAATTTAACATGAATTTTTTTTAACAAAACTGAACCAATGGCATGTTTACAACAAAGAAATAGAATGATAATAATATGCTGAAAATTCTATTCTGTTTAATACATGCCAAAGGACCAGTTGTATGAAATTGTCAATCACATAGCATTTCACAGTTGTATGAGTGGATTGTGCATGAACAGTTAACACTAAACAAGGACCAAACTCCTTAACACATCTTGGAAACCATTGAATTCAATAATAAATGAAACCTAACACCAACACTATTCCTTCCATTCACTTCTACTGAGAATAAAACATTTAATCCATTCAACATTACATATAATCGTTAGACAACTACATTTTCTGACCATGTAGAGGAACAGTCATGACCAAAATGATCAAAAGTACTTTCACCCTTGCACAAGCTATTCTAAACTTCAAGTAAAATGAGAAATATGCTATATCAAATCATTCATATTTATAGTAACCATTCAAAGGATCATTTTTTCAATGAACCCTCTGACTATACCCCTACGGCAGAGAAAGGAAACCTCAAAATAGAGAAAGGAAACTTAGTAAAACCAGTCTATGCCGCTATTTGTGAGGGTACAGTCATGATAAGTGCCTCTCAAACCTCTCCAAACCTGTAAGAATGTCTTTAAATACTTTATTGATCTCTTCTAAACATTAACACATGGACAGTCAGACCAGTAGTCTCCAAAGCACTCAATAAGTGAATATGAATGTTTGAAAACTTTCCTCTCAACTTCCCCAACCACTCCTAATCAGTTAGAGGGATTAGTTGAGTGTTTAGACACTAAAACTTCTTAAACATACTTTATCTAATATGATGAATTGTAATATCAACAAACGTGAATCCAAACATTTAAAAATAGTGAATCGATATCCTTGAGCACAAGCACCAATAACATCAAATAATGGAGATAAAGCACGGGCTAGGGCATGACACCAGTAGAATGCGGTTATTTCAGTGAGTATTCATGATCAAATAAAATGCAATGCATTTAAAATTTGTGGTCGAATATGATGCCAGAGGCTCGAAAGACATTTCTCGTCAAAGATACTAATTAAAGATGAAGAAATCACATACCTTCTCTCGCGCTCAGCATGCATGAAGGAGGATTTGATAGCCAAATATTTCTTGTACCACATGAAGAACATGCCATTGGTTTAGTTTAGCATGTTATTATCATATCAGGTAAAGTATGTTTAAGAATTGTTGGTAAGGATAGGAATAGTGGAGATTCTAGAAATTTCCCTCTAACCGATTAGGAGTGGTTGGGGAAGTTGAGAGGAAAGTTTTCAAACATTCATATTCACTTACTTTGGATATTACTAGTTTGACTGTCCATGCATTACCAGTGACTAAGATTCATTAAAGGATACAAAACCCTTCATTTTGGGTTATTGTGTGTGGATTCATTCGCTTTAGCCAAGAAGATCAAGAAGATGGGGCAGGAGGACATTGTGGTAGAAGAAGTATTTAAATATATTTACATGTCCCATATCCATGAAATCAAGACTATAGGTGATGAAGACCATGTTGAGGATGAGGGGGGTCTTAATCAGGGAGGGGCATCAAGAAGCAACATAAAACTTTTCAGGAGTTTGGAACAACATTTCAAAATCCATGAGTGGTATGGGTAAGGTGACCTTCATTCTTGGTCGTGACTTCAATGAAACATTGGATATGGCTGATAAGAAGAAGGATCAATTGTTGATAGTGTTCCTTGAGGGAAGGGGGATTGTGAAAGACTTTTTATCATTGTATTTTTTATTTCCAATATGTTTGGATGTAGGGCAAATGAGGAGAATGAAGGATCACTCATTGATTGCATGATAACCAGGTTTTGAAGGGTCATTGGTTGAGGAGACAGTCAAGGTCCAGATGTTGATAGTGTTCATTGAGGGAAGGGGGATTGCAAGAGACTTTTTATCATTGTATTTTGTATTTCCAATATGTTTGGATGCATGGTAGAATAAGAGAATGAAGGATCACTCACTGATTGCATGATAACCCTGTTTTGAAGGGTCATTGGTTGAGGGGACAGTCAAGGTCCGGATGTTGATAGTGTTACTTGAGGGAAGGGGGATTGTGAAATAATTTTTATCATTTTATTGTGTATTTCCAATATGTTTGGATGTAGGGAAGACCAGGAGAATGAAGGATCACTCACAGATTGTATGATAACCCAGTTTTGAAGGGTCACTGGTTGAGGGGACAGTCAAGGTCTAGATGTTGATAGTGTTCCTTGAGGGAAGGGGGATTGTAAAAGACTTTTTATCACTATATTGTGTATTTCCAATATGTTTGGATGCAGGGTAGAACATGAGAATGAAGGATCACTCACTGATTGCATAATAACCCAGTTTTGGAGGGTCACTGGTTGAGGGGACAGTCAAGGTTCAGATGTTGATAGTGTTCCTTGAGGGAAGGGGGATTGTGAAAGACTTTTTATCATTGTATTGTGTATTTCCAATATGTTTGGATTTAGGGTAGACCAGGAGAATGAAGGATCACTCATAGATTACATGATAACCCAATTTTGAAGGGTCACTGGTTGAGGGGATAGTCAAGGTCCGAATGTTGATAGTGTTCGTTGAGGGAAGGGGGATTGTAAAAGAATTTTTATCATTGTATTGTGTATTTCCAATATATTTGGATGCAGGGCAGAACATGATAATGAAGGATCACTCACTGATTGCACGATAACCCAGTTTTGAAGGGTCACTGGTTGAGGGGATAGTCAAGGTCCGGATGTTGATAGTGTTCCTTGAGAGAAGGGGGATTTTGAAAGACTTGTTATCATTGTATTGTGTATTTCCAATATGTTTGGATGCAGGGCAGACCAAGAGAATGAAGGATCACTCACTGATTGCATGATAACCCAGTTTTGAAGGGTCACTGGTTGAGGGGATAGTCAAGGTCCAGATGTTGATAGTGTTCCTTGAGGGAAGGGGGATTGTGAAAGACTTGTTATCATTGTATTGTGTATTTCCAATATGTTTGGATGTAGGGCAGACTAGGAGAATGAAGGATCACTCACTGATTGCATGATAACCTGGTTTTGAAGGGTCACTGGTTGAGGGGATAGTCAAGGCCTAGATGTTGATAGTGTTCCTTGAGGGAAGGGAGATTGTGAAAGGCTTGTTATCATTGTATTGTGTATTTCCAATATGTTTGGATGTAGGGCAGACTAGGAGAATGAAGGATCACTCACTGATTGCATGATAACCCAGTTTTGAAGGGTCACTAGTTGAGGGGACAGTCAAGGTCCAAATGACTGGGCCATTCAAGGACCCTATTTATTTGTATTAATTTCTATTCAAATTGGATGCATGGATTTCTTGTCAATTATCGGCTGCTATGTATCCTGCAACTACATTCGTAAATCTGCATATACTTCTCTAGGGTTGTAAGCCACTTAGGGATCAAAATAGAGAAACTAAATCAAAATCATTCTTTGTCCTATTTCCTTTTAACAAAGTCTCAAGTATCAATGATATAAAAATACATTTGATGCCCTAAGCTATTAATACAAATGGTACCTAGCTAGAAGCTCATAGGCTGTCTATTTGATAACCATAGTCAACATTTCAAAAAATGGATATCCTTGAGCACAAGCACCAATAACATCAAATAATGGAGTTAAATAACTAAATCAAAATCGCTCTTTGTCCTATTTCCTTTTAACAAAGTCTCAACTATCAATGATACAATACATTTGATACCCTAAGCTATCAATACAAATGGTGCCTAGCTAGAAGCTCATGAGATGTCCATTTGATAACCAGACTCAACATTTCAAAAAAATGCATATCCTTGAGCACAAGCACCAATAACATCAAATAATGGAGTTAAAGCATGGGCTAGGGCACGACACCAGTAACATCAAATAATAGAGATAAAGCATTGGCTAGGGCATGACACTAGTAGAATGCGGTCATTTTAGAGAGTATTCATGATCAAATAAAATGCAATGCATTTTAAATTTGTGGTTGAATATGATGCCAGAGGCTCAAAAGATGAAGAAATCACATACCTTCTCTTGTGCCCAGCTTTTGCTCATTTTCTCCTGCTCCTTTTCTATGCCAATCGAAATAAAAATGATATGGCGCTTCACTTTTTTTTTATGTATACCCAAAACTATTAGAATTTCGATGGTCAATTTAAATCACATTAGAATACCGACCCCATCGGGGCCTATTTTAAAAAAAATAACAAATTCATTAAAAAAAATTTACCTGTCAGAAGTGTCTGTCAAAATTTGGCCCCAAATGTAGTAGTGTGGTGACAATCTCCATAAGATGCAATCACTCTTATCATAAGTGTTGCTATAAATGACAACCCTTAAGTGATTCCTAGTACTCCAAAACATCACATGCCAACACAATCATCATCAATCAATCTGTCAATTGGTTTTCAGTTTGACTAGGGGCAAAATTTTGGTTTGCATTTGGTTTGTTGTGCATGCTTACTTGTTGCTTGTCTGTGTTAGCATTTTTTGCATTTATCATGGTCTTTACATCCTATTGTCACAATTACATCATGATCTTCCATATCATGGTGTCATAGGCATATGGTTGCATTTTACCTTTTTTTATCACATATTGGACACATTGTCATCTCAGTTCCCCATACCTTGGTGCATAGTGTTAAGTACAATATCTAACTTAGGTTTCTCACACCATCCCAACATGACTTTATCTATTTTTCCTTTTACATCCATAACCTTTTTCCCTTCCTTTCATACCCCTATCCATTTCAAGAGCACACCCGTGTTCTCCAAACTTGCATGTCCTCTCGAGGGGGTATACCAATCCCTCCTCGCCATCCTTCCTCATCCTTCTGTGACTGGGTCATCATGCTACTAGTCATATCCCTTTTATCCACTATTTTTTAATCTTCTTTGATCTAACATCACTTCATGATGCTACATCAAAGAGGGGAAAAATGTAGACACCTAAAATTATCCTAACAATTACCCTTATCCTAGCCAATTAAATAGATATTTATTATATATTTAATTTTAGCCTTATTCTACCTTAATTAAATAAATTCACATTTATTTAATTACACTCCTCTTTATCCCTTATCCTTGATTAAATAAATTTACATTTATTGAATTCTATCTCATTTCTCCTCATCCTAATCCTCCATTTAATTAAGTAAATGATCTTGTTTACTTAATTAATCCACCCTTAACCCACTTGGAATTAAATATTATATTTAATTTTATTTGAGCACATGGATCCTAACTTTAACCTTCACCTAAACTCACTTCCCTAACCTTGTCATGCCCCGCAAGGGAACTAGGGAAGAGAACAAAGATTCTCTTTGCAAAAGAAAACCTAAGTAATTATTTATGAATTTTTTTGAATTTTTAAAAGAGTTATATAAACAAAACATAGATTAATTTAGATTCCTCCAAGGTTCCCTTTTCATTTAATGTACAATTCATTAAGTCCATATAGTGTAATAACAACTTGATTTACTTCTAACTTCATCCCAACATTTGAAGATTCTTTATAAAGAAATATAAAGTACTTTCATTTCAATTTTCCATATGAATCCATCTACATTCCTAAGTATCCTTTATGAATGATATAAAATTTAAAAAATTAATAATAGAATCATTTAAAAATTTGATACACTGCAAATATTACATTTGATTCTTTTCCTTTATTCATCAATAATGAGAAAACATACTACTTTACTTGAAATCTTACAAATTCCTTTTCTTTTACAACATACTTCATATAAAGTTCATGCTTTCCCTTTTCCTTTTCCTAAGTGTACCTATTCCAAATACATCATTTTAAAATACATTAATGGTTACATTACATTCATCTCCTCTTGGGAGGTAACAATAATTTTGTCTTCATTCTTCAAAAACTGGAACATAAGCAAGCACGAATCCTTAAGCACTGCATCTGCAAAAGGTACCTTGATAAAAATATTTACCACCCAACCATGTGGATACCAAAAGGCCCACTCCCCCGTGCTAGGAGATAAACACCAAGGTCCACAAAGGAATAGCTAGGCCATACCTAGGGTTGGGTAACCTTTCCCAAATAGCAAATGAAAAGAAAGTCAAAGTATAGATCTTTTCCCAAAGGTTCTAAGGCTTGGTAGAAACTCTAAGCAACATCCCAAGTGAGTGTCATCACATAGCCCTCACCCCTTGGGTTGTCATGGCACTAGCCACTCCGGGCCCTGGCCCCCAAGTAGGCACATGCAGAACCGAATGCCTTTCATAGAGACAAGTGCCATTCGATCATACCTACGCATAGGCACCTTCTCCCACTCCCATCCATAGCCTTAACTAGCACTAATGGCATGGGCGAGGCACAAATTAAACTTTTTAGTGTTTGAACGCATTCCCATAAGTTTTAATTAAATTATCACTTGTTAAAATAACTCTTCAGTCGGTTATCCTAGTACTAGCCACTTAGGGCCCCGGCCCCACACTGAGAGACACTCACTTGGTGTTCTTAGGTTTTCTACCCTTAACCCACACATCAAAAGTACATCATACAAGAAATAAAACACTCCATAAACACTTAATACATGAAGTAAAACCATCCATAACACATTTGAGAACTTACATCAATGAATAGAGAAGAATAGGAGAGTTTTAGGGATGTTTAGGAAACTTCAGAGCGTTTAGGGAGACCTAGAATAGTCCTGAACCTCTAGATAATCCCAAACCTTAATCCTACTTCCTAAGCACATCCTAACCCTATTAAAGCATATAAATGCACCATATGACTTCCACCAAACAGTAATTATCATGTATAAAGTTTACACAAAATTCCATATAGTTTATACAAAATTCCATATGCCTGAAATTTAACTAAGTCTAATTTTTTTTTAAGAAATCTCAAAATTAGAAGTTGCATCTTAACTCCTATGAAGCTGAGACCTATCTCAATCATCTCGAAAGGTACCTAATTCCCTTATACAACTATAACTTAAAGTATAAGAAATTATCAGACTATACTTAAATGTTATACTTGTATAAAGCCTATTTTCCTCGGTTGGCACTAGTACTGGTCTTCCTCGATTGTCAATGATACTGGTCTTCCTTGGTTGACACAACACTGGTCTATCTCGGTTGACATAGAACCAGTCTCTCTCAGTTGACACAGAACTAGTCTATCTCGGTTGACACAGAACCGGTCTATCTCGATTGACACAAAACCAGTCTGTCTCGGTTGGCACACAACTGGTCTGTCTTGGTTGGACCGATTGCCCAAAACTACAAAAATGACTGTCAACTCCACCTTATGGGTAAAACTGGGCTTTATGGGAACTATGGTTTCCTAATCTGGGTGTGACCCATTAGAGATATCCCATTTTCCCTTTAGAAATGACCATCAGCCCATCCTATCTAACCAACAAATCTTTCCTAGATCTGGACAAAGAAAGGTAGTGCACAAACGGAGATGGACCAGTAGGGTTGAAATAATGGTTCTAAATTCTAGAAACACTCATGGATATTCTAGAAAGAAAGGAGATAAAGAGGAGAATACTAAGGAGTCTACAGGCTCTTACAAATGCAGAAATATATACATACAATATAGGAAATAATTCCATTTAAGCATACTCCTAATCTCCAAATCACTAACACAGGCACAATGATATTTATATACAATTCCAACATTCTAAAGCCTATATAAATGAAAACATGTAGAACAACATCCTATCATACTTTCATCATTTCATATTACAAAGGAGAGTTAACTCTCAGGATGAATTCCAAACTGGAGTCCTGTGGAGATTCAGTTGATGAAGAAAGCTCTGATCCTCTCCAACTCTTCCAACACTCCTCAAAATCCTTCTGGATGAAATCTCTTGCCTCTACTCGGAACAACCAAATGCCAATCTCAGAGAATAATAAATTCTCTCCTCACAAATATAGTTTCCTACAACTAAAATGCTCAACCATACAATATTTCTTCTTGAATCCAAATTTCATATCCAACCCCCTCTCACATAGGAGATCTCTCTGTATATAGATTGGGGAGTAGTTGCATAGGTATTCCAACTGATGCAACCATCCACCAGTTATTCATTAATAATACGGTTTGTAAAACCATTCCCGTGAAGGGGATAAACAAATATTATTTAATAAGATTATAGTCTTTGTCTCCTAAATTTAAGGGTGACCAAATAGATAATATTATTTTTAGGAATAATTTACTAATAACCATGGTAAAGGAATTTACCAAACACATTTCCATTAAAATGAAAATAACATAGATTTATTATTATCTAATAATAATAATTTCTTTCACACAATCAATTAACAATAATACATGTCTATATATATATATATATGTATTCATAGGCATATGTGTGCACCCATATGCTTATGTGTACATATACTATAAGTAAGGCACAATATTAAAAATTATTTAAATATAATGAAACATATTATTTATTTATACACTAATCCATACTCTTTACAAAATACATTATATATATATATATATAGGTAACTACTAACATAAGTTAGAATTTACCACTATCATTAAAACATCTATTATTAATATTGCCATAGACATCTTATCATTATAAAACATTATTAATACCATATTGATATTAAAATCACATCAATAACCTACTAATAAAATTGAACATACCATGAAGACAATTAGAGCTACCATACTCAAAACCTCATTCTCAACGAATGAAAAAGACAAGAAACCATCTTTAGGGTCCACAAAGCCAACAAACTGGGAGAACACATAAATACATCATCCACACAAGGGACTGACTCAGGAACTACCCACCTAAAGGTAAAAGGATCAGAGGTAGAGTTCCTTCCGGTGGAACCTGGTGATATCTCCATAACAACAACAACGATCAAGGATTTTGAGGGATCGCTTAGACCTACGAAGCCAGGTGGAGACGATACCCGGTACCTGCAATCCTGCATCACCAAGAAGAGATACATGTATACATATGGATATACATACAAATCATATATATGTAGAAATATGACTAGGATTGATACATCGTGTGGAGCTCAACTAAGTGAGTAACTATGACTTTGTCCTGAGTCATGAAAGCACATCAAACACATATCCATAAAACATAAAACATCATGATAATGGTTAGATTCAAATCCTTGGGTTAGCTCCATAAAACATATAAATATAGATGGTTTTTTAATTTCATAAACATATAAATGATAACCATAAATAAGCATATCAATCATATCATCATGCACAAAACATAAATGTAAATGTATAGTTCTAGTCCAAATCAGAAAGTCCAAGTATCATCATAGGAGAGGGTATTACAAACCTAACCCATCATTCTAACCCAATTCAACCCACTTTCTCACTAATTAATCCTAATCTTCCACCTAATCAATCCCTAATCATTTGTATAACCTTAATCTAAAGATTAAGGAATCTTAACCCAAACCCAAGTCACATGTGACTCTTACACACTTGTCTCCCACATGTCATTGACACGTCACTTTCCAAACCTTGGTTCTCTCTTTCTCTTCCACCTTTTGACCCATGTCATTAACATGTCATTTTATAAAGTTGCTCACACATGTGTAAGAAACCTTGGTTCATCCATCCTCTTACATCTCTTGACCTTTGTCATTGAGCCATCACTTTCTCAAGTTGCTCACACATGTGTGAGCAACTTTGGCTCTCTTACACCCTCTTACACCTTACACATTGTCATGGACATGTCACTTTCAAATGTTTCTCACACGTGTGAGAATCTTTCCCCCTTTGAATGGTTAAACCCTAATCCACATGTCATCTACATGACATATATTTTTCCTCCACCTCATGGCCACCTCATTGATCCTGAATAATCCTAGTCCTTCATCCAACTTTCAATCTCAACCATCTATTTCCCTCAAATTCCTATAAATTGAGAGCTTTTCTCCTCATTCAACAAGCCTTTTTCACACATTGTCATACAGCAAGATTTGTGAGAAACCACATACCCTCAACAACCAAAATCATGAACACTTAGTTATTTTGGAGGTTTGCATTTTTGAGTAGTTTAATCTTGTTTCTTACTTCATTTCTTCATATATTCATGTTTACTGAACCATGTTCTGAGGTTTGCATGAATAAGCTAGGATAAGCTTAGTTTATTCTTTTATTACATTTTTATGCAATACATATATCATCATGGTTGAGTTTAGGAGATGGTTTTATTTTGTATTTTTCTTGGATTAGGAATGGTTATGAGTTTGATCTTCTTGTGAGAGGCTTACAACCATGATTGGTTATATGGTATGGTTTGGGTGTCGTTGTGGCTTCTTGTTTGGGGTTTTATGGAGGAGATCATACTTGGCAACATTGGAATCTAGAGGTGTGTGTAGAATGACATGATACAGGTTATGATTTGCATGGTCTCTTTGGTCTTGGTTATCTTCTTGGATGTTTGATTTCACTTACATTGGTTTTGAGATTGGTTGGAGTTTGTGATCACTGGTTTGTGTTATATGTGTCATGTGAGAGATGGCATGGTTATTCCTTTATCTCTTTTCATTGTTGGTTGTGGAGAACTTGGGAGAGTATTGGAGACTTATTGTGAGAATTGTTCTTACATGATATTGATTTATATATTGCATATTGTTGTGGATGTCCTTGATACTACATGGATTCACTTCTATGAGATGTTGTGAGTGGATTGATTTAAAAGATTTGACATTACCTTTGCAGTGAGAGATTCTTGGTGTGTATGTGGTAGATATTGTACTTGAGGTTTTTGGTTACAAGTTACAGGTTGGATATGTTCATTTGGGATTCACTTGGTATACCTTAGAGGTATGGATAGTTGGATGGGTTAGCACTTGTTGTGGGTGCTATTCCAGTTATGGTTGACAACTATGGATACATGTGATTACCTTTGGACTGAGTGTTTGTACTTGGGATATCAGTTGGTACAAGATTTATGTTTCTTATATGACAAGTTGGGTGGCTTTCTCTTTGGATGGATTATATATATGTCATGTGGCTTTGGCATAATATGAGATATGGCTACGTATTGACCCTTATGCAATGTATACAAGTGGGAGATTGTTGAGAAAATGGTGTTGTACATGTTGCATAATAATGTTTGTTATTGTATTATTTCATTTTATTATGTAAATGTTGCACCTAGATGGACATGCAACATGTAGAGATTCCCAATGAATATTCTTTAAGAGTTGTATTGTAACATTGTGATATTAGTTGATATAATTATTTAATATTTGGGAAATAAAGTAAATAAAAAACCCAATATTAAATGTGGGTCAATGAGGTTAGGTAGCACATGGTTTATGTAATACCACTTGGTGGTTTTGTGGGAGCTTTTTTCTATAAAAGCAACCACAAGGGTAGTTGTTGAGGTTGGACATGTTAGCCAAAGGTAGAATTTGTAAAGGTTGGAAGCAGGGCATGAGATGTGTGGATTCATGCTTGTTCACATGGATTTCTTGGTACTGGCTAGGGCTTTGAAGGCTTCCATGACTGTATTGCAATGGTGTTTTGCTGAATAATACATGGTGATGGATGCTTTTGGAGGCTGGGTTTTTCCCTCATGAGGGTTTCCTAGGATATATCTTGTGTCACGTTTTGTGGGTATGTTGTTTTTTTCTCTTGCATGTGGATTCTAAGTGTTTATTTGCATAAGATATATAATGGGTTATGTGGAAATTTTCATATGGTTGTATGCAAGTTTCCTAACAATTCTACTATTAGTAACTTGGCTCAAATTGTGTCTTCCTTGCAATAATAAATTGTTCCTATGACTCATCCTAGATTTTGGACCTGGACTCATGTTTATTGATATATGTAATGGCTAGTGTACACATGACATATTTATATTCCAAATTTAAAAAATGACATCATTTTACATTAAACTTTATCTCGCATCCCAATGATCTAGATTTGATCTACAATCTTCACATTTCCCAACTTAGGTTAAATCATCATGGCTATAGATTTGAACTTAGTTAAGATTTGTTGGTATGCATTTGATCCCCAAAATGGTAAAATCAAATTCAAGACATGAAAGTTATACAATCCAAATATTATCAATGCTATTTTTGGATTATATTAGATATGAAAATCTTTTGAATCCATGCTTTAGATCACACTACATGATTCTTCATTAGAATGACATAGATTTGTAGAAGAGTTACATGCATGTTTAGTTAAAAACGTAGATAGAAGTTAAATAGAGTGGGGAAAGAGAGTTTGCACATAGATCAAAGCATAAGGAAGGAATACCAATAATTAAAAAAGAGGGGTGTAAATATAATTACATTAAAGAGGAACAAATATACCAAGGGAAGAATAAATAAACATAAATGTAAGTGTATGAAAAAAATAAATATATGTGCAAAAGATAAAACAACCTAAAAATCACCCAAGTATAGAGATAATTCAAAATAAAAAATATTAAAGAATGACAAAGATATCCAAAAATTAAAATTAAAAACCTAGTAGATAAAAGAAGAAATGCAAAAGAAAAAATAAAAATGAAGAAGAAAAAATAAGGAAAAAGTGTCTTGAGAGAAAATGAAAAACAAAAAATTAAAAAAATAAGACCAAAGCTCATATCTTAAACAATAGGAAAAAAAATACACACACACACACACACACACACACACACACACACACACACATATGTATATATGCACATGTATAAATGCATATATATAAAACACACATATCTATCTATCTATTTATATGTATATATATATGTATATTTATATGTCTATATACATATATATACATATATGTATATATATACACATAAATGTACACATATATATATACATACATACATGTACATATATATACATAAATACATGTGTACATATACATACATACATGTGTGTATATATATGTGTGTGTATGAATATATATATATATATATATATATATATATATATATATATATACACACACACACACACACACACACACACACACACACACACACACACACACACACACACATACAAACACACACACACACACACATGCATACAATACATACATAGATATACATACACACATGTATATATACATATAAACATATCTATATACATATACACATATATTTACATACTCAAATAAATATGAATATATAGGTCACACACATAAATCTAGGAATGTGCATGTAAGACTAGTATTATCTATATAAATCTCATCACTATATAATAATATTTAATTATATAATAATAAAATGACACACACACGCATACACATACATATTCTTGTGTGTTATTATATGCACATATAAGTGTTATTATATTGTGAGAAATTTTATATGGATATATTAGTTTTATATACATTACTAAATTTGTGTATGTATGTGAGACATATAAATATTTATTTAGATTTATATATATTTGTATATAATTTTATGACACTTCCTATGTTTGTATTATTTAAAGACTTAAGCTTCCATTTTATTTTTTTAATGGAATTTTTGTTTTCTCATTTTCACTTAAGAAACTTTGTCCTTATTTTCTCTTTGCCATTTTTTCGTTTATTTACTAGGATTATTATTATTTTTTGCCTGTTTATCATTCCTTGAATTAATTTTTTTCATTTGGAGTTGTCTGTATTTGGATTATTTTTAGGTTGCTTTACCTTCTTCATACACATTATTTTATTCACACACACACACACACACACACACACACACACACATGTTCCTAAGTTCAAGGGGGTTTGAGAGAGGAGAATAAGCCAACCACAACAAATTTTAATAAGATTGGTACGTATCAACAAATCTTTAATTGTAAACTTAGATGTACTTAAGGTACAAGCAAGTTCCAAAAAATCAAGAATGCATGTCATTTTTATACATTAAGGTTGAATTTATTGTTTAAAGACAAAATCTAAAAATGTAGTGATCATTTCTACATGTAAATAACTCAAAGATAGAATATAAAATTAAATCACTAAACATACTTTATTTAGAATTGTCAGTGCTTCCCATTTTTTCACTATTTTCCAGTTGTTATTTCAATCTTATAAATCTCTAACAAATTTCTATTTTTTGTCTATTTTTTCTCATCCATATTTGGTAATCTTCAACACTTTTGCATGTTTTTTCTATTTTTTTTAAAATCATTTTGAACAAGTTTTAAAAAAATTTAGAATTATAAAGACATTCTTTATTTATGCTTCACTAATTATACATGTAGGTATATTTTTTTTTATAATTGTAAGTGCATGGTCTAGAATGAGAGCAATGACAGTGATGCATGAGTGTTTCTAATAATATTTCTTCTATGTTTTTGTATTTGGATTGTTTGATATTCATGCTTAATGGAGCGCCAATATTGGATCTTATCCCCAAATCTCTCCAACAATATCATTCTCTACATTTGTTTTAGAAGGTTGTTGTGCAAGGTAGTTTCATAACTATTTGTCTATTTCCATTGTTAAAGCTAACTTGCTTTCAAAAATTTTAGTTTTGGTTTGAGAAATTGATGCTAATTAGTTGCTCAGTTTTGGGGTCTGCATTGTGTGGTTGTGCATTCCTTTCATTGGCCATGAATTTCTCTTTTTTGTGTCTTTTCTCCTCTAATCCATTTTTTCTCTATTTCTTCTATATGGACATTTATAGTTTCAAAAAAAGAATTACAGAGACTTCGGGTGCAGTGTATCTCTATTCATTATGCTAAGATTTTTACTTGCTTGTGCATGCATATATGACCATTATGTTTTCCATGTACATACATTGGTGTGGCTTGGGTGTGTATACATTGGTGTGGTTGTAGGTGGTTTTATATTTTTTCATCCTATGAATACCATCGATCATTTCTTTATTATCAAGCATAGTATGCTTGGACATTTAATGCAACTTTTCCTTATGACTGCTAAAACAACGCTTCATGAGCTTCATTTATTTTGGAGATTCCATTAAACGATGAAGATTAAATATTCAAGTTTACTGGAAAAAATGTGTATATTTGTTATCTAACTATTGGAAGTTAGCAACTTTTATATTTAACTCAGAATATTGTTTATCCTGACAAAGTAGCTATTTTGAATTTCCAAGTTTAAGATAATTATTAGTAGTAGATGATACATAGATGATAATTTTTCTAAAGTACACACTAATCAATCAACTACTTTCATATATTATATTTAGTTATCAATAAAGTATAATTGTGTGTAATCATATATAATCACATGAATTTAGAATAAAGATAAGTATTGATGAATATTTATCAATGTTCTATAAACAAAATTGACTTGTATATGTATATTAAAGACACAAAGAGATGAGTGAAATGCAAGTTTTTTTAGGCATTTGAAAGTTTTTAATTAGAAGTACTCTTAAACTTTTTTAAAGGCAAATAAAAAGTTTAACTACAAATCTTTTTCTATTTATGTTTGTAGAA
Source organism: Chamaecyparis obtusa (assembly GCA_027943335.1). Classification (NCBI taxonomy): domain Eukaryota; kingdom Viridiplantae; phylum Streptophyta; class Pinopsida; order Cupressales; family Cupressaceae; genus Chamaecyparis; species Chamaecyparis obtusa. Next base: position 170,640 of record BSBK01008943.1, read on the forward strand.
CAAAGCATAAAAGAAATCTAAAAATCTTTATAATAATTACAATTAAAACATTCTATTTTGGTTTAAAAGTCTAATACATTGTCAAATAGAAAGAGTATAATAGAAATCTATTTCAAATTAGAAGTATGATTAAAATTAATATATAAATAAGTATTAAGATAAATATATAAATAAGATAAATAATGTTTTTTAGGAAGAAATATAATAAAAACATAAGCTTCATTTTTTTAAAGATTTGTAATAAAAATGTTTGTTAAAAACTTATTGTAAAAATCTACGACACAAACTTATCTTAAACTTCTTTTAGAGAAAAAATATAATAAAAGAGGAAGCTTAGTTTTTTAAGTATACAAACATTTGTTTCAAAATTAGAAAGATCGGTTATGTATTTATTTTTGTGAGTGCTTAAAAGTTAAAACAATTATTTAGAAGGGATAAAGTAGGATTTAAATAGAATTAAAACAATAGAAATACATAATAAAAAATAGTCTTTATTATATAAATTGAGAAATTAAATATACCATATATTAATTTTTTAGCTCATTATTTGTGGGAGCTTTGCTCTAAAAAAAAAATAAAGTCAGCCTTCTCATTTTTTCACTATTTTCCATTCACATTTGTTAATCTTCAACAATTTTGCATATATTTTTTTTCTATTATTTCCATAATCATTTTGAGCATGTTTACAAAAAATTAGGATTTATAAAAGTTCTAATTTTTTTATTAGTTTCAAGGTAATTGATTTTTTTTTAGTTTATTTCTTTTTTCAATTATATATTGAAAATAAATATTTGAATGATCATCTATAATTTTTAGATTTCATTTTGTACATAATTAAATAGTCATTTTGCATTTAAAAAAATCTAATTTCCTATCGGCACCTTTTGCATGCACAAAAGCATAAGTCTACTAATATTAACATATTTTCATATCTATACACTTAAAAAAAAGAGAAATACTTTTTTATTTATTCTTTTTTATCATTTAAAAAATATATTTATAAGTGTACTAATACTAGAAGATTATTTGATTGGTGTTACTTGTTTGCTTTATTTTAGCTTAATTATTTTGAAAGTACTTTTGTTTCTTTTCAATACAAAAATGCAAAGCATTGAAGATTCGAGCATATCACAACTCAAGAACTTTAATCAAATCGAAATCACTTTCCAACTTTATTAATAGCTCATGTATGATCTATGGACCTTCCGCGGAGAAGCGAAAGGTCCAAGTCTGCAATGTGGTCGAAATAAACGAGGGTAGTTAATAAAACAATGAGCCAAGGGGGCGTTCCCAATATCCCTCCACATATTAAAGCTTGTCCACGGCAAGGCTGTGTCGTGAAAAAGAAAATTAACAGTTCGATTCCCTGGTTTAACCATTTCTAGGCACATCTTCAGTGGAAAAGAATTACAAAATCATACAGATTAAACTTTTGTTCCTGATTTTCAACTTTTCTAACTCATAAGTCAATGTTAAGTTCACCCCATACTTTCTCAATTTTGGATACAAAATCTGCAAAACAGAAGTTGGAATGTTAAATTCGAGTAAAACAGAAGGCACGAACATCGTTAATAAGAAGCCATAGATACTTACCTTCAAACGAAGGATCCATGAAGCAGGCCTGCAATAAAAAGACCTACCGATTAGATGATTATAACGACAAAAATGTTAATATATATTTTTTTTCAATCGAGTCCGGCTTGTCTAAATGTGCAATTGTGATGCGGAATGAGGTGAGCAAAAAGCAAAAGATGCTGTCAGCACAAGCTTGCAGATGAATAATGATATTTAAAATGTTAACGCTTTACCGCTACTTGTGCTTTGAGGTATTCTGTGTTGTCCTCAACTGCAAACAAATTAGCGTCCATGCTATGTGGAAATTCCATTTTACCTGCAAAGAAAGATGCATCGAGTCATTTTATATTTTCCAGAAAAGTAGTTTCCTACGTGAAATGAAAGATTGATACCTTTATCGGTCTTTGCATGGGCTGTGTTATAGCTCTCTTCTAAGTATGAAGAGAATCTCGGAGGCAGATCGCGACAGATTGATTCCACCTGATTTAAGATCTCCTGTTCCTCCGATTTTTTTTGAGAATGACTAACCTTTACCACAGAACTTATCTTCTGCTTCTGTTTCATAGCTTCGTCTGATGGAAATCCGTTGATATTTACTCTGTATAGGTTTGAAATTTTGGTTTGAGGAAGACAGAGTTTGGTATTTATCTTTTTTCCTTCAAATTTTGTGAAAGAATTTAAATCACTTGAAGTTAGTACCTGGTTTGAGGCTTGTATACGGCAAGAGGCTGGGAGGGAGAGGATTTATCCCATAGGATCATGCTTCTCTCGATTTCTTCATCTGGTTGAGGGAGTTCGTCTGCTTGCACGGTATCGTTCTCGAGCAACGAAGATTCAAAGGCGCCGTAATTCTATACAAAACAATTTGTTTAGACATGAGATGAATTATGAAAAGCACAGGATGGCTATAGAAAGAAGAAATGAGACCTAAAATTGCACCTTTACGGCAGAGAGGAAGTCGCGGGCGTGAAGTGCTGTGTCGAATTGCAGCGCGAATTTCGATCTCTCGAAACCCTGAAGAATATGATAAATTCATCCAAACTTAATACGGCGCATCATTTTATACTCAAGTCAGGGCATTGAATTGCAAATCTTCCATGCTCAAAGATTTTGCTTGAATATTTTTGGAATAACAGAAGAATTTTTTTGACTGCTTTTGTTTAATTCAGTGAAAAAACGAAGGTTTGGCTTTTAAATGCGAAGGACTTAGGGAGATCTAAAGATTAGAGGATAATGAATTTTATAATTTTAGACGTTTACCTTGTGCAGAGATTCCTGAAAATAACAGGCAAAAAGTACTCTGCTTCCCCTGGTGCCGAACCTTGCCTGGCATGGTGTTTGCGGCCATGCGAACTTTAGCCTTGAAATGAAGTGCTCCTCCTACCTCAATTGCAGCATAAATACACATTACTTCCAGAAATGCCAAAAATATTTGAAATTTCAATGCTTGGAGTAAGACTTTACATATGAAAAATGAGCAAAATTTATGTCCAGTCAATCCTTTGAAGCAATAAAACTAGTAAAATTTAACTCAATGATGAACTGAAACATTAAATTCAACTCCGTGACGTCAACAAATTGAACAAACAAATTCATGCAATCAAAACAGGATAAAAAAATTAAGCTATTTCGGAGAAAGATCGCGGGCAAACGAAGTAAATTCGGACCAGAATTGAGACGATATCCATTATTTAACAAAATATTTATATATCCGCTCATATTTTCCCTAAAAATCTCGTTTCTTAGAAAAATGTAAAAAGTTTGAAGACGAACTTACATGAATTTTGCCGTGTAATATAACGTGAAGTTTAGTAGCAGAGGTGGAGGTTGAGATTGCAAGAATTGCAGGACCGTTGGAGGAAATCCATGTACCATTGGCTGGAAAACGGAATTTCAATAGAGTTTTGAAAGGGCATGAACGTGTGTTGTTTGTGCGCAGATGCGGCGGCGGAACAAACTGAGCAAGCTTAACTTTCCACTGACTGCCATTGCAAGCACAAGAACAACTTTCTTTCAATGCGAGCGCCATTGCTTACAAGTACTTCTTCTCTCTTTCCAAGGCCTCCACAATGTTTGTTTTCAAAGCTTTCTACAATGCTTATTTAAATGGTATTAGAGGTGAACGTGCTAGAAATGTGGGAAGTCGGTAATAAATAAAATTACCCAATCAAATAGATATTTACCTCAACGTGAATTCTTTTTCCCATCTTTAGGCTTTGTTTGGTTGCGGGAATTGAGATGGAATTGACATTTTTTAATTCGGAATTTGTTCAATATGTAGTTTGGTAGTACAAAGTGGAATTGCAAGAGGGAGATGTATATCTTCATTTTGGCCTAAAATGAGCATATACATCTTCCACTTGAAAATGTGGAATTGGAATTACATCTTCCAATTCTAGTTTTTTGTAATCCACATTTTACAACATTTCGGACATGTTTGCAAAAATATTAAAACTTCGGGTTTGTATGCTTGATTCATTGCAACATTTTCCCCTCTTTTACAAAGCATTTCTGCAAATGACGATAGGGTTTTCCATTTTGGACGACGAAAGGGTTTGCTGTTGTGAGGACGACGACAAGGTCTTGCATTTTGAAAGGGTATGTTCTCTTTCTTTTATGCTATTAGGGCCGTCAATGGTTCCATTCGTTTTCCTATTCTGTTGAAACATTAAACCAACCAACAATGCATTTTTTTTTGTGTTTCTTTAGTAGATGTGAGGTAGCTATTGATTTTGTTGTTGCAGTTATAACCTATAGCGAACCAAGCATTTGTAATTACCATCTTGGTGTAACCTGAAGGATTTGCAGTTCATTTAAATGTATATTGCAACAACCTAAGTTTTGATGGTCACCATTATTTCACACTAAGAGTTCATATGACTGTCATCTACTCAAATTTCACAAAAATTGAAGATCATTTTTTGACGCCAGCAAAATATAGTTACACCTAGGGTTTGAGTGTAGCCCTAACCTTAGCATTCCCACCTAGGATCCTTAGTATTAGCCCATTCTTCTTCTTAGCCCACTCTTCTTCAAGCCAAAGATGTAGAATATATAGTTGGAATAACAATCACACAAATCTTCCACTTGAAAATATACACTTCCACAAGGAACAAATTGCACACACATTGCCATAATTATATTCCAGTTCTAAAATTTTCAATCATAAATGTTCAGACCTAATCATAGTCCATATCAGTAAAATATGATTCCTAACCTAAAAAAATATGTTATCCAAGATTATACAGAGACAAATAAATAATGTTTGGACTATAAAAATCTATGATAATTGAGATCAGAACGAATGAGAAAAGGAAAAATTAATTTTTGATGTCAGATAAGAAACCATACCTTGAAACTATGTTGAAACTTACGTGTGCCTTATTTTGTAGTCGACTGCACTAGATGTACTATGCACGAAACATTCCAGAGTAATGTTGCACTAGAGATTTGAATTTGGATTTTATTTCTATGAGTATTAGGGCAAGTTATGTGATGAACATTTGGATGAAATGAGTTTAAAATTTGTGTTTAAATAATTGTTTTAGTTGATATAACAGGTTTCTATATGATATTCGTTATCTCTTTTCAATTTTTCTAGAGCATTAGTTGTGTATTATGGTAAGAATTCACAACATTCCTGCATTCCAACGTTCAGTTAAAAGATATATAGCCATAGTGCATTCTATAAGACCTTCCACAGACATGTATATAGATACGTATACATCATATCTTTTCATAAATTTTTATCCATACATTGATTGTGATATACACCAGATGTCTAAGAGAAATGGAAAAAATTTAAAGTAAAGGAGGGGATTGGGGAAAAAATAAAGTGCTATGATGAATTTAAGTGAATGCCTAGATTGACTGACCTTTGTCCTCATGCTCCCTAGGATACACAATATGGATGTTGATGTGTTTACTGTGGACCTGTGAATCTATAATTACAAAATAAATATCAAAATTGTAGAGGCTGAAACTTGTGTTAAATATATGGTTTGCATTTGATCATTGTTTGAAATGTAAAGCTTAGTCAAGAGTTAATGGATAGATGTTCTTTATATTTGTTAGTAGTCTATAAACACGTAGAATTTCTGCAGTTTATAATATTAATTTGGATTTTTTTGGATATGATAATGTAAATTTTGTTGTAGTATACATTTAGATATCATTGATTACAATCAATCTTGTGAAAACAAATTCAATTGCAATTGAATAGGTTACTTATGAAATTTTATGACTGCTTATCTATCTTTGCTTTCGTTTGTGTGAATGCTTCTACTATGATCTTTGAGCTGGCCGCAGGGTGAACCACAATAGTGGGTTACACTTTTTTGCCTGAACGGACACCGAACTCTACATTTTGAAAAAAAAATTCAGATTTAGATGCATATTGCCATTGAACCATTTGAAATTGGAGGATGAAGTAAATTAGAGTCTTTTAGGATTTTCTCTCTCTCTCTCTCTCTCTATATATATATATATATATATATATATGGGTCTGTGCAAGATCATGAGGGGCCAAAAAGTGGCGATGTGAAAAATATTCACTTTTCACTCATCCAAAAGCGCATGAAAGTGCTTGTTGACTTTTTAGTAGGCTTGGGTGTCAATACACCTGGGCAAAGTTGCCACCAAAGCACATACCTAATTGGGTACCCGAAAATATCGAGTACCCAATATTTTCAGGTACCCGATAACTATGGCATATATCCGACACCCGCGAGCCCTATTCTTCATTTCCTAGCGTGATTTCTTCAAGTTTCTAACCGTATTTTTCTAATACCTGATATATTTTCAGATACCTGATATTGGAAACCCCAAATTTGACTCTGAGCATATTCGGTAAGTAGTTAATTGCATATTTTTATTAATTTATTTCATTTTCATTATAAATGTAGCATTTTTAAAAAAAATAGGGTTTTTTATTTATATTTGTAATAATATTTGAAACTTAGATTTGTTTTTTATTTAATCAGGCATGGCTGACAATAATGAAGAAAATAACCCTCTAAATAACAATCTCGAAAATAATCCCCCATATCTAAACCTTAAATCTTTACAAGATTTGATAGAAGAAAATTTGAACACAATACGAGGTTTCCAAAACACGTATCAAAATATACCTACATTAGGTCCCATGCTTGCCACACTAAATACAATTGTTGGAAATATTAACACACTCACGCAGCAACATAATGCTACTCTTCATTGGCATGATGATATGCATGCCCAATTTGATGATGGGCTTGACCATGATGGGATTGCGGCCCTTAATATAAGTAAGGAAGATATAGCTGCCCTTTTTGTCGATCCTAAAATCGGAATACCAGTTGATCCCAAAAAGCCCAAATTATCAATAAAATGGTGCACAAATGAAGCAATGCGCACAAACTTTTGGGATCGCTGGTGGATGGTTTTTGATAAACCACCACATAGCAATTTGGAGGTCCCATTTTATTTCCTTAAAAAATTGTATGCTGAGTTTGTGCTTGGTCACCATGTTGATTATTAGAGTATGAGGCCCAACATGGGCGTAGGCAGAGGAGCTCCTCAGACTAGGCCATCTTCCCAGCGCCGAAAGGCCACTACCTTTGTCCCCCTCACTGATGTCACACCCCCTCCTCCAGTGTAGCATCCCGATATCATTTATGAGGCTGCTGAACTGATTATTAGGGCCATTCGTTTACTGAGTGATCAGTTGATCACACAGACTAGGTCAGTGTTGCCTCCTGTGGATGCTGCTGGCGCATTGACATCTCATCAGAGTTCACATGTATGCGAGCCCCATATGTGCATTATGTGCAGGCATATGTGCCTCAGACCGCTTACTGATTCTGATTTATATCAGTTTCATGATATTGATGAGGGAGATACAGGAGAGGCTGCTGCAGAGGCTGCAACACCTCATGGAGCATCTACATCTCATGAGAGTGCTCAGGAGGTGCACGTAGAGCCATTGACTCCTATTGATACGGTAAGAGTAAACATTATAAATAAATTTGTCACATGACTTATTTAATTTAAAAATAATTTATTTATTTAGATTAGTTTTAATGATTGCATGCACTTATGTATATATATATTTTCCATTTATGTTCAGTCGATGACACAGGAGGAGGTGAGACAAGTGGATGAGTCCACACTTTCAGCCATTTCATTTGGCCTTGATGACTATACGGTATATTATAAATTATGTACCCATTAGTTTTTTTTATATCATTTGGTGTACATGCTTAAATCTCTATCAATTAGAGCAATAAAATTCATACATTTACTAATATATATTGTCATCTTATTGTGTTCTTGCAGGCTACAGCCGACATCAGTGGGGGGCGTGAGGGGGTTCCTTCATCAGGTGTCGACAAAGGAAAGGTAGTTAATTGTTTAAGATTAATTATGCATGCATATGTATGCCACTTGTGTGTAGTAATAAATATTTTACTTGCACTTTATTGTATAGGGTGTGGCTATTGATGATGTCCCGACACTGGTTCAGCGGCATAGGGTTACAGGCATCTCGATTCGGAGTGATAGCCCGATTGTACGTAGACTTTTACATATTGTTATTTGTATTTTGTAACTAGGGTTGCTATGATGAAGTACATTGATATATAATTGACAATCTTTTTACTCTCATAGGTTACTCCGACTGTGAGGGAGGTCCCACGAGAATCTTTTGTTTCTTTGTTGACCCAGCCCACTATTCCAGAGGAGGGATCACCAGATGTAAGTTTTAATTTTAGTTCAATCAATTTGTAATTTTATTATGCTATCATCCTATTTTGTAGATTTATTACTCTATGTTGCACCAGTCTACTAATCTCATTATTGCAAATATATATTTATAGGTCAGAGTTGGTATTGTTGGCATGGTCCCTTCGCTACCCAGGACTTATGCTAGGACACCTGATTGTGGTAGGCGATCGAGAGACCAGGTACAAATTTATTTGTATTCGGTTATAATTTTAATTAAATTAGTGTTTGAAAATTATGAATTATATATATATATATGTATATATATATGTACAAATCATATAAAGTAAGCAATCTAACTTTGGTTTGAACTCATTTTTTATGCAAGATCAATCAGAGCCCAACACTCCTTCAAAGAGGCTACATTTTGATGATCCCCCTACAGCATAGGATGCAGTTTTAGTTTTGTGGTTATTTAGAGATGACACTTGGCACATTTTGAGATGGCATATATGCCACATTGTACACCTTAAAACATTGATTTTGTTGACATTTTGAAATGGCATGTGCCATATTTATATATGGACATACTTTTGATACATTTGATACATATATAGAACATATTCATTTATATGTTATATTTGCGTCATCTTTTGTATATACATATTTACTATTCATGTTTATGGAATTGAATGGTGAAGTTATATCTTTACTATGATTATCATTATGATTTAAATTATATCTTGTTGAAGTTACATTTGTTTTTCTTTACTCTGGAATACCCTGTTCATGGAGCTTATTATGTTTGAGGTTTAACTTCTTGTTGGTGAACAGATTTGTCTTCGAAAGAAATGCTTAGAAAATGACCCTTAAAGCCCAAACAAAAAGAGTCAACCAACACCAACAGCTGGGTCACTTCACTATTGAGAAGCGTAAGCACCTTTTGAATTATCCGGGTACAGCTCCCCGTGCAGGATTTACAATGAATCAACTAAACTATAAATGATAATGCTTTTAACCTAAAAGCAATAAAGGCTTACAAACATCTATTCGTAAACATGAGATAGACGCAAAGGGACTAATTTACTGAAAAGAAAAGGACAGTAAACGCTACAAATTTCATTTTCCTAAACAATGCATTACAGAAAGAAACTAAGAGAGAAAGACGAATGGTTCTTTCCAAATACATGAAAAACTATAGCATAAAGTCCATAGATGATCATGCTGATGATCAGACGTAACAGATATGCATTCAAAAGAAACCAATATCATTCAAAGATGAATATCAATCAGAAAGTGAGCATCTAAAATCAAAGTTTTAATATGCTGACATATCCTTCTTTAAACACAGCAAAATAACAAAGATTCTGATGTTCCTGTACATTAATCATTATCTAAAAATAAAATCCCTCTTTCCCTACATTACAATAAAAATCCTAATCTATCCCTCCCCTGGCACAAAGTCTCTCGGGTCAGGCGGAATTCGGAACCCCCAAAATCTCCTCTACGAGCCTTACTTATTTTCCCCTTTTGGTTAGTTTCTTTCCTGTTATAATAACTAATTCTTGAGGACGTGTCTATCCACATCTTCTTTCTCGAATACATTAAAGTATCCCTTTGTGAGTGCCTTAGTAATATTTTGTTATGAAAGGCCATGTTACTTGGTGCTCTACATCTTTCAAAATGGATCTATTCCTATAGAATAGTGCCATTTGGATCTTATTGCAACACAAGCGTTAATGCCTCTGTGTTTTGATTGGACACTTGGTACTATAACTAGAGCGTGTCATTTCTAGCTCTCCACAAACATACCGCTTCATGCAAGTGACACCAAGAAACATTTTGTCGAAGCCATGATACATATGTATTTTGGGATTCAATTGCAAGCATGTCCTCCTCAATTTTCCCAACCTGTGAACTTGAAGCCAACTTCTCTGAATCATGACTGATGTCAACACAAAGAACTGCATTATCATGCGTCATGAAGGCATCATCAGCTTGGTATTGAAAATCACTCTTAAGTTTCCCACTAATATAGTCCCAGACCTCTATGAATCCAACAACCGAGCATGAAACAAGGTTCTGTCCATCAAGGAAGATGTCGGGTCCTCCTTGACATTCGGTGTTGGGGCATTCTCAAGAAATGATAATGTCTTAATATTGAAATTGCATTATAGATTATCATGTTCTCGAATGCCAATACTGTCGATGTGCAAAACCAATTCTCATTGTCATCGACCAGTCTAACCTGACAAAGCTTTGGAAACTTCATTTTTGGATACCTTTTACTAGTTCTACTACTCCTATTTGCAATTCCATATGCCGTGCTTTGCTTGCAGGCATTCTGTTGAATAGTTTACATATATTGTCTATGCTTCCAAGTCACAATTTTTATGGGACTCGATAGTTAAAATTATAACCGACCCCAAGGATGATGGCATGTCCTTGGATAGACAGTGGCATTGATAGCCTCTCCAACCATTTCAATCTACCTTCATAACCATACCAAATAGGACAATGTCTGCTTAGAAAAATTTCTACTTGATCCACAAGCCCCGGAAGATCGTTGCCCAATCGTGCTTAGTGCACCTTGGGGTCACTTGGGTCGAGCGTGGTCACGAGCGTTTCGATGACTCTGTGGGCAGAACGGGGTTGTCATTGGCATTTACCTGGCCAACCAGAGCTGATGGAGTAGATAGTTTGATGCCAGGTCAGACAGTTTGAAAGATACGCTGCTAAGCCACTTTCAACTGACCCTGACTACAAGTTTTGGCATCGATTGAGATCACCTTGCCAAATGCAAATGAATTCGAATCGCCCAAAGCTGAGAGAGGTTATTGTAGACCTCAAAAACATGATCCCATAGCACCTAATAGTTTGTTGATAGCTCTCACGAGGTCCGAGATACGAGCCCCAGAAGATCGCGGCCCAATCATGCTTAGTGCACCTTGGGGTCACTTGGGTCGAGCGTGGTCACAAGTGTTTCGGTGAATCTGTGGGCAGAACGGGGTTGTCACTAGCATTTTCCCAGCCAACCAGAGCCAATGGAGTAGATGATTCGATGCCAGGTCAGACGGTTTGAAAGATACACTGTTGAGCCACTTTCAACTGACCCTGACTGCAAGTTTTGGCATCGACTGAGATCGCCTTGCCAAATGCAAACGAAGTCGAATCGCCCAAAACTGAGAGAGGTTATTGTAGACCTTGAAAATAGTATCCTGTAACACTTGACAGTTTGTTGATACCTCTCACGAGGTCCAAGATATGAGCCCCAGAAGATCACTACCCAATCGTGCTTAGTGCACCTTGGGGTCACTTGGGTCGAGTGTGGTCGCGAGCTTTCCAATGACTTTGTGGGCAGAACGGGGTTGTCATTAGCGTTTACCCAGCCAACCGGAGCCAATGGAGTAGATGGTTTGATGCCAGGTTAGACGGTTTGAAAGATACGCTACTGAGCCACTTTCAACTAACCCTCACTGCAAGTTTTGGCATCGACTGAGATCGCCTTGCCAAATGCAAACGAAGTCGAATCGCCCAAAACTGAGAGAGGTTATTGTAGACCTCAAAAACAAAATCTTGTAGCACTTGATTGTTTGTTGATACCTCTCATGAGGTCCAAGATATGAGCCCCAGAAGATCGCTGCCCAATCGTGCTTAGTGCACCTTGGGGTCACTTGGGTCGAGCGTGGTCGCGAGTGTTCCGGTGACTCTGTGGGTAGAATGGGGTTGTCACTAGCATTTACCCAGCCAACCAAAGCTGATGCAGTAGAGGGTTCGATGCCAGGTCAGACGGTTTGAAAGATACGCTACTGAGCCACTTTCAACTGACCTTGACTGCAAGTTTTGGCATCTACTGAGATCGCCTTCTCAAATGCGAACGAATTCGAATCACCCAAAACTAAGAGAGGTTATTGTAGACCTTGAAAACAAGATCCCATAGCACCTGATAGTTTGTCGATAGCTCTCATGAAGTCTGAGATATGAGTCCCAGAAGATCGCTGCCCAATCGTGCTAAGTGCACCTTGGGGTCACTTGGGTCGAGTGTGGTCAGGAGCATTCTGGTGACTCTGTGGGAAGAACAAGGTTGTCACTGGTGTTTACCTAGCCAACTAGCGCCAATGGAATAGATGATTCGATGCTAGGTTAGACGGTTTGAAAGATACGATGTTGAGCCACTTTCAAATGACCCTCATTGTAAGTTTTGGCATCGACTGAGATCGCCTTGCCAAATGCAAACGAAGTCGAATCACCCAAAAATGAGAGAGGTTATTGTAGACCTCAAAAACATGATCCTGTAACACCTGATAGTTTTTTACCTCTCACAAGGTCCAAGATACGAGCCCTAGAAGATCGCTGCCCAATCGTGTTAAGTGCACCTTGAGGTCACTTGGGTCGAGTGTGGTCGCAAGCGTTCCGGTGACTCTGTGGGCAGAATGAGGTTGTCACTGGCATTTACCCAACCTTCTAGAGCCAATGGAGTAGACAATTCGATGCCAGGTTAGACGGTTTGAAAGATACGTTGCTGAGCCACTTTCAATTGACCCTGATTGCAAGTTTTGGCATCGACTGAGATCGCCTTGCCAAATGCAAACGAAGTCGAATTGCCCAAATCTGAAAGAGGTTATTGTAGACCTCAAAAACATGATCCCGTAGCACCTAATAGTTTTTTGATAGCTCTCACGAGGTTTGAGATACGAGCCCCAGAAGGTCGCGGCCCAATCATGCTTAGTGCACCTTGGGGTCACTTGGGTCAAGCGTGGTCACGAGCATTTCGATGACAATGCTAAAGTACACCAATCAACAATAGAATGAGCATCAAGAAGTACAACACCTGAAATCCTCAATTGCTCCTTAACTAGAGCTCTCTTCACACACGCACCTGCTCCGTCATGCTCCCCTTTCCCATGCCCTGACTCAAAAAAACTCCAAATATGAGGTACACCTCTCTCCACATGCATTCTACACAACCAATAAAACATTCTGGCATTCTTAAATTGATCGGTGCAATTATCCGACCAAATGAGATGCCTATCCATAACAATACCATTTTCCTGCAAGAAGTCAAAATAGTTCTGGAAACAATGTTGAACAAACTCATGAGAGTGAGACCTGTCGTCGCTCATATAAAAATGGTACTCTTTGATTATCTTTCACTCATCTTTTGTGCTATCAGGGGAATGTCTATATGTGATGTGTACAAAAATAGCAACCTGAATCAAATTGTAATATTGAGCTTGAGTCTCATTTTGGGGCTGCAATTTATAGTTCTCCGCAAAGTCTACAACGGATATAATAGTTCCAATGGGGAAAGTGTCCTTACATGTCCTGAATTGTTGATCCAACCATTGAGACCTATGACTATGCCTTGCATACTTGTAAAAAAGATTTGTCTTGAAATTTGAGATAAAATCAGCAACATTGTATTCATTTGCAACTAACTCACATCTAGAGCCTTCACCTCCACTCTTCAATGTATATTTCACTGTTTCATATACCTTTTTTTGGACGAGTGTCTTTCCAAAATTGTGTTCCAAACCCTCATGAAAACATGTTCTAAACTTGGACAAGCCACCACATTCTGAGCACTTGGCATTTAAGAAATCTTTTTTATAAAATAAACAACCATCATCTCTTTGACATAAAAATTGATCTAGCAAGTCTCTTGATGATTTGGGAAGACCACTTGCACCACAATCCTCTAGCATTTCATTAGTATGCAAAGTAGAACGAATGGACTATAATAATTCATGATTCATTGAAAACTCAACATGATATTTGCAACAACATGTATTTCGAATCTTAAGGGGTACACAATAAAATGGCTTCATGGATTCAAAAGACCTTTGTGATATTTTCAATGTTGGATGTGTCTCACAAATTTTTTTATGCAACATTGTTTGACTTACCTCCACATAATGTTTAGGATGTGGAGTGCGGTCTTGATTGCCAACTCTCAACTTCAAGACATCCTTCACATTTGGTGACACTGTTGAGTTAGCATCCCAAAATTGTTGAATTTCATCCTTGACAACATCTGTTAGCTTCTTATCGAAATGTGGAAGTCTCCCACCATAAGCCCATGTATCAATTTGAAGGGGATCATCAAGTCCTTCTCTTCTTGCAAGTGCTCTACCCAAAGTTTTACGGTCTATATTGAAGTCAACACAAGTTTGTCTCATCAAACGAGCCTTTCTCAACTGATGACTTACTAAGGAGGTTGTAATAACCCTCCGAGCAACTCTCTTGTCTTTTTCTCTGCTAGTCTTCCCAATGCTATGGAGAGCATTGAAAAGATTCTTCACAATAATGGCATTTCTCTCCATTTTCTTGTTCACACGAATCTTCAATTTCACAAGCACAGGTCTCATCTTTTGCATCTTTAACAACTGCAAAAAAATTTGACATTTCTCAACCAATGTCTTGTTTCAAAAAAATTGATCATAAAGTCTTGAAGCCCACAACCTAATGGTTCTATGTGACCTCTTTCCTTCCCAATTATTCATAATGTTCTCCTCAATTTCAATTAACCATTTAGGTGTTCTTGAAAGCCCCAAATTTGAAGATTGATTATCTTTATTGCAAGGGACTTCATTTCGCATATAATTTGGAGATGTATAACATTCATGTGGTTCTTGTGCAACATTTTTGTTCCCAAAGTCTACATTTTCAATCTCCATCTATGCATTTTCAAATTGAACATCCTCTTCACTTACAACTACATTTACGAGGTCACCTTGATTAATGTTTAACATACCTTCTCTCCTTCTTCGGTGATTTTCCTTATCTTTTTCCCTATATGCCTGAATTTTGTCATCTATCAGCTTCCTCTTGCGTTTAGCCTTTCGATGACTGGTGCTTCCCATGGTGAGACCACAAGTCGACAAAAATCAAACAATGGGCCCCAAATCATGTTTTTTGTTTTGCAACGCATGAAAAAAGTATAAAATCCCGTGATTGTCTGCTTTATGGGGACAGGGAATATTTTGGTCAAATATTGCCTGGGAAAAATTGGGTACCCGAAAATATTAGGTACTCGATATTCTCCTGCCAATGAAAAACCGGCGGGAGCAAATGAAAACAATTGAACTTTTACATATATTTATGTATATAATATATTTATAAAAAAGAGGCATATGATATATATAATGTATATTATATATGTACTAATGTATTATAATAGACTAATGTATTATATATATTAATGTATTAAATATACTAATATATATATAATATATTATATATATACTAATGTATAATATATACTAACATGTATATAATATATATAAAATACATATACTAATGTATACTAATATATTATATATAATATTACAAATTAAGGAGAAAATCTTGTAGAAATATGGAAATTATAATCTTCCTCCTAGAGCATACATTAATGAAGTTCTTCGTGCCTTAGCAGAGGAAGCTAGCTGGATTGTTCAAGCTTATGGTACTACATACAGAAATGCGGTATGCATTTTTGGCCTAAATTTTTTTCTCATTTCTTTTAGGTCTTTAAAGGTCGTCGGCTAAATCTTTGTATTAAATGTGCCTTTTACAGGCATCGTAAACCCTAGCTACGCAGAAATGGAGGCTTTGAAGAATAGTTCACTGGAGGCAGAAAGAGACTCCCTAGGGGTCCATTGGAATGCTCAAGTGTGTCTTAAGTGGTCCTAGGATTCTAATACCACTTAAGACACACTTGAGCATTCTAATGTGTCAAAAGGGGTTCTGGGGACTCCCTAGGGGTACTAGTACACCTTATCACGCATTAGGACACCTAGAGAGTCCCCATGAACCCTTAAGACAAATTGGAATGCTCAAGTGTGTCTTAAGGGGTTGTAGGACCCCTTAGGACACACTTGAGCATTCTAATGCGTCAAAAGGGGTCATGGAGACTCCCTAGGGGTCATAGTATGCCTTATCATGCCTTAGGACCCCTAGAGAGTCCCCATGATCACTTCAGACAGATTGGAACGCTCAAGTGTGTCTTAAGGGGTCGTAGGACCCCTTAAGACACACTTGAGTGTTCTAATATGTCTGAAGGGGTCATGGGGACTCCCTAGGGGTCCTAGTACACCTTATCTGACACATTAGAATGCTCAAGTTTGTCTTAAGGGGTATTAGGACCCCTTAAGACACACTTGAGATTTGAATGTGTCAAAAGGGGTCATGGGGACTCCCTAGGTGTCCTTGTATGCCTTATCACGCTCTAGGATGCCTAGGGAGTCCCCATGACCCGTTTTGACGCATTAGAATGCTCAAGTGTGTCTTATGGGGTCCTAATACCCCTTAAGACACACTTGAGCATTCCAATGTGTCAAAAAGGGTCATGGGGACTCCTTAGGGGTCCTAGTACTCCTTATCACACATTAGGACACCTAGGGAGTTCCCATGACCCCTTTTGACAGATTGGAAAGCTCAAGTGTGTCTTAAGGGGTCGTAGGACCCCTTAAGACACACTAGAGCATTTCAATGTGTCAAAAGCGGTCATCGAGACTCCCTAGGGTTTTTAGTATGCCTTATCACGCGTTAGGACCCCTAGAGAGTCCCGATGACCCCTTTTGACACATTGGAATGCTCAAGTGTGTCTTAAGGGGTCGTAGGACCCCTTAAGACACACTTGAGCATTCCAATGTGTCGAAAGGGGTCATGGGGACTCCCTGGGTGTCCTAATGCGCATTAGGACACCTAGGGAGTCCCCATGATCCCTTTTGACGCATTGGAATGCTCAAGTGTGTCTTAAGAGGTCTTTTTGACGCATTGGAATGCTCAAGTGTGTCTTAAGGGGTCCTAAGATCTTTTAAGACACACTTGAGCATTCCAATGCGTCAAAAGGGGTCATGGGGACTCCCTAGGGGTCCTAGTACGCCTTATCACGTATTAGGACATGTAGGGAGTTCCCATCACCCCTTTTGACACATTAGAATGCTCAAGTGTGTCTTAAGGGGTCCTAGTACACCTTATCTGACGTCGAGACTCTCTAGGGTAGGACCCCTTAAGACACACTAGAGTGTTCCAATGTGTCAAAAGGGGTCATCGAGACTCTCTAGAGGTCCTAACGCATGATAAGACATACTACGACCCCTTAGGACACGTAGGGAGTTCCCATGACCCATTTTGACACATTAGAATACTCAAATATGTCTTAAGGGGTCATGGAGAATTTTTAGGGGTCCTAAGGTGTGATAAGGCGTACTAGGACCCCTAGGGAGTCCCCATGACCCCTTTTGACACATTGGAATGCTCAAGTGTGTCTTAAGGGGTCCTATGACCCCTTAAGACACACTTGAGAATTCCAATGTGTCAAAAGGGGTCATGGAGACTCCCTAGGGGTCCTAAGGCATGATAAGGCATACTAGGACCCCTAGGGAGTCCCCATGACCCCATAAGAGACATTGGAACACTTTAGTATTCCAATGTGTCTTAAGGGGTCATGGGGACTCCCTAGGGGTCCTAACGTGTGATAAGGCATACTAGGACCCCTAGGGAGTCCCCATGACCTTTTGGGACACATTGGAACACTCAAGTGTGTCTTAAGGGGTATTAGGACCCCTTAAGACACACTTGAGTGTTCCAATGTGTCAAAAGGGGTCATGGGGACTCCCTAGGGGTCCTAGGACATAATAGGACCCCTAGAGAGTCCCCATGACCCCTTAAGACACATTGGAATGCTCAAGTGTGTCTTAAGGGGTCCTCTGACCTCTTAAAACACACTTGAGAATTCTAATGTGTCTTAAGGGGTCATGGGGACTCTATAGAGGTCCTAACGCATGATAAGGCTTACTAGGACCTCTAGGGAGTCCCCATGACCCCTTTTGGCACATTGGAATGCTCAAGTGTGTCTTAAGGGGTCCTATGACCCCTTAAGACACACTTGAGCATTCCAATGTGTCTTAAGGGGTCATGGGGACTCTCTAGGGGTCCTAACATGTGATAAGGCATACTAGGACCCCTAGGGAGTCCCCATGACCCCTTAAGATACATTGGAATGCTCAAGTGTGTCTTAAGGGGTCGTATGACTCCTTAAGACATACTTGAGCATTCCAATGTGTCTTAAAGGTTCATGGAGACTCTCTAGGGGTCCTTACATGTGATAAGGCGTATTAGGACCCCTTAAGACATACTTGAGCATTCCAATGTGTCAAAAGGGGTCCTAGGGAATCTTTAGGGGTCCTAAGGCATGATAAGGCATATTAAGACCCTTAGGGAGTCCCCATAACCCCTTTTGACACATTGGAATGCTCAAGTGTGTCTTAAGGGGTCCTATGACCCCTTAAGACACACTTGAGTATTCCAATGTGTCTTAAGGGGTCATGGGGACTCTCTAGGGGTCCTAACATGTGATAAGGTGTACTAGGACCCCTAGGGAGTCCCCATGACCCTTTAAGACACATTGGAATGCTCAAGTGTGTCTTAAGGGGTCGTACGACCCCTTAAGATACACTTGAGCATTCCAATGTGTCTTAAGGGTTCATGGGGACTCTCTAGGGGTCCTAACGTGTGATAAGGTGTATTAGGACCCCTTAAGACATACTTGAGCATTCCAATGTGTCCAAAGGGGTCTTGGTGACTCCTTAGGGGTCCTAAGGCATGATAAGGCATATTAAGACCCCTAGGGAGTCTCCATAACCCCTTTTGACACATTGGAATGCTCAAGTGTGTCTTAAGGGGTCCTATGACCCCTTAAGACACACTTGAGCATTCCAATGTGTCTTAAGGGGTCATGGGGACTCCCTAGGGGTCCTAATGCGTGATAAGGCATACTAGGACCCCTAGGGAGTCCTAACGTGTGATAAGGCGTATTAGGACCCCTTAAGACATACTTGAGCATTCCAATGTGTCAAAAGGGGTCCTGAGGACTCCTTAGGGGTCCTAAGACATGATAAGGCATATTAAGACCCCTAGGGAGTCCCCATAACCCCTTTTAACACATTGGAATGCTCAAGTGTGTCTTAAGGGGTCCTAATACCCCTTAAGATACACTTGAGTATTCCAATGTGTCTTAAGGGGTCGTGGGGACTTTGTAAGTGTCCTAAGGTGTGATAATGCATACTAGGACCTCTAGGGAGTCCCCATGACCCCTTTTGACACATTTGAATGCCCAAGTGTGTCTTAATGGGTCCTACAACCCCTTAAGACACACTTGAGCATTCCAATGTGTCAAAAGGGGTCATGAGGACTCCCTAGGGGTCCTAGTACGCCTTATCATGTGTTAGAACCCCTAGAGAGTCCCCATGACCCCTTTTGACACATTAGAATGCTCAAGTGTGTCTTAAGGGGTATTAGGACCTCTTAAGACACACTTGAGTGTTCTAATTTGTCAAAAGGGGTCATGAGGACTCCCTAAAGATCCTAGTATGCCTTATCATGCGTTAAGACCCCTAGGGAGTCCCAATGACCCCTTTTGACACATTAGAATGCTCAAGTGTGTCTTAAGGGGTCCTAGGGGTCAAAAGGGGTCATTGGGACTCCTTAAGGGTCTTAGTATGCCTTAGCACGCCTTAAGACCCCTAGGGAGTCCCCATGACCCCTTTTGACAAATTGGAATGCTCAAGTGTGTCTTAAGAGATCCTAAGACCCCTTAAGACACACTTGAACATTACAATGTATCGAAAGGGGTCATGGAGACTCCCTATGGGTCTTAGTAAGACTTATCATGCGTTAGGACCCCTAGAGAGTCCCCATGACCCCTTTTGACACATTGGAACCCTCAAGTGTGTCCTAATGGGTCATAGGACCCCTTAGGACACACTTGAGGGTTCCAATGTGTCAAAAGGGGTTACAGGGACTCTCTAGGGGTCCTAGTACACCTTATCACATGTTAAGACCCCTAGAGAGTCCCCATGACCACTTTTGATGCATTAGAATGCTCAAGTCTATCTTAAGGGGTTATAGGACCCCTTAAGATAGACTTGAGCATTTCAATGCATCAAAATAGGTCATGGGGACTCCCTAGGGGTCCTAGTATGCCTTATCATGCCTTAGGACTCATAGGGGTCATGGGGACTCCCTAGGGGTCCTAGTACGCCTTATCATGTTCAAGTGTGTCTTAAGGGGTCCTCTGATATGTCCTAATGCATTCTAAAGGGTCATCATTCCATTGAAATTGCATTTAAAACCCTAATGACCCCTTAACGGGCCTGCCAACCCCGATTCGACATGTGGTGTCCCGAGACCACCCCATGGACCCCTTTCGAGTTCTACTAGGAAAAAGTCATCCAAATTTGGTACGTAGGTCCTCTGACATGTTCTAATGCATTGCAAAGGGTCCCCATTTCATCAAAGTTGCATTTGGAACCCTAATGATCCCTTAACAGGCCTGCCGATCCTGATTCGACATGTGGTGTCCCAAGAGCACCCCATGGACCCCTTTTGAGTTCTACTAGGCAAAAGTCTTGCAAATTTGGTACGTATGTCCTTTGACATGTCCTAATGGGTTCCAAAGGGTCACCATTCCATGGAAGTTGCATTTGGAACTCTAATGACTCCTTAACAGGCCTACCGACCCCGATTCGACATGTGGTGTCCCGAGAGCACCCCATGGACCCCTTTTGAGTTCTACTAGGCAAAAGTCATCCAAATTTGGTACGTAGGTCCTCTGACATGTCCTAATGCATTACAAAAGGTCCCCATTCCATCAAAGTTACATTTGGAACCCTAATAACCTCTTAACAGGCCTACCGACCCCGATTTGACATGTGGTCTCCTGAGAGCACCCCATGGACCCCTTTCGAGTTCTAGTAGGAAAAAATCATCTAAATCATGGAATTAGGTCCTTTGAAATTTTTTAATGTGTTCCAAAAGGTCACCATTCCATCAAAGTTTCATTTTGAATGCTATTGACCCCTTAAGAGGCCTACCGTCCCCGTTTCGACATGTAGTCTCCCGAGAGCACCCCATTAACCCCTTTTGAGTTCTACTAGGAAAAAGTCATCCAAATTTGGTATATAGATCCTATGACATGTTCTAATGTGTTACAATGGGTCACTATTCCATCGAAGTTTCATTTCAAACCCTATTGACCCCTTAATAGGCCTAATGACCATGTTTTGACATGTGATCTCCCGAGAGCACCCCATGGACCCCTTACGAGATCTAGTAGGAAAAAGTCATCCAAATTTGGTACATAGGTCCTATGACATATCATAATGTGTTCCAAAGGGTCGCTATTCCATCAAAGTTTCATTTGGATGACACCTTAACAGGCCTACCGACCCCGATTCGACATGTGGTCTCTCGAGAGCACCCCATGGACCCCCTTCGAGTTCTACTAGGGAAATGTCATCCAAATTTGGTACGTAGGTCCTTTGGCATGTCCTAATGCATTCCAAAGGGTCATTTTTCCATCAAAGTTGTATTTGGAACCCTAATGACCCCTTAACGGGCCTGCCGACCCTGATTCGACATGTGGTGTCCTGAGACCACCCCATGGACCCCTTTCGAGTTCTACTGGGCAAAAGTCATCCAAATTTGGTACATAGGTCCTCTGACATATCTTAATGCATTAAAAAGGGTCCCCATTCCATCAAAGTTTCATTTTGAACCCT
Source organism: Chamaecyparis obtusa (assembly GCA_027943335.1). NCBI lineage: Eukaryota > Viridiplantae > Streptophyta > Pinopsida > Cupressales > Cupressaceae > Chamaecyparis > Chamaecyparis obtusa. The sequence goes on from BSBK01008943.1 coordinate 192,461, forward strand.
AATGACCCCTTAACAGGCCTGTCGATCCTGATTCGACATGTGGTGTCCCGAGAGCACCCCATGGACCCCTTTTGAGTTCTACTAGACAAAAGTCTTGCAAATTTGGTACGTAGGTTCTCTGACATGTCCTAATGGGTTCCAAAGGGTCACCATTCCATGGAAGTTGCATTTGGAACCCTAATGACTCCTTAACAGGCCTACTGACCCTGATTCGACATGTGGTGTCCCGAGAGCACCCTATGGACCCCTTTTGAGTTCTACTAGGCAAAAGTCATCCAAAGTTGGTACGTAAGTCCTCTGACATGTCTTAATGCATTGAAAAAGGTCCCTGTTGCATCAAAGTTTCATTTGGAACCCTAATAACCCCTTAACAGGCCTATCGACCCCGATTTGACATGTGGTCTCCCGAGAGCACCCCATGGACCCCTTTCGAGTTCTACTAGGAAAAAGTCATCTGAATCATGGAATTAGGTCCTTTGACATTTCTTAATGTGTTTCAAAGAGTCACCATTCCATCAAAGTTTCATTTCGAACGCTATTGACCCCTTAACAGGCCTATCGGCCCCGTTTCGACATGTAGTCTCCCGAGAGCACCCCATTAACCCCTTTTGAGTTCTACTAGGAAAAAGTCATCCAAATTTGGTAAATAGGTCCTATGACATGTTTTAATGTGTTACAATGGATCACTGTTCCATCGAAGTTGCATTTCAAACCCTATTGACCCCTTAATAGGCCTAACGACCTTGTTTCGACATGTGGTCTCCCGAGAGCACCCCATGGACCCCTTACGAGATCTAGTAGGAAAAAGTCATCCAAATTTGGTACATAGGTCCTATGAAATATCCTAATGTGTTCCAAAGGGTCACTATTCCATCAAATTTTCATTTGGATGACACCTTAACAGGCCTACCAACCCCGATTCAACATGTGGTCTCCCGAGAGCACCCCATGGACCCCTTTCGAGTTCTACTAGGGAAACATCATCCAAATTTGGTACATAGGTCCTTTGACATGTCCTAATGCAATCCAAAGGGTCATTTTTCCATCAAAGTTTCATTTGGAACCCTAATGACCCCTTAACAGGCCTACCGACTCCGATTCGATATGAGGTCTCTCGAGAGCACCCCATGGACCCCTTTCGAGTTATACTAGGAAAAATTAGTCCAAATTTGGTACATAGGTCCTATGACATGTTGTAATGCATTCCAAATGGTCACCGTTCCATCAAAGTTGCATTTGGAACCCTAATGACCCTTTAATAGGCCTACCGACCCCGTTTCGACATGTGGTCTCCCGAGAGCACCCCATAGACCACTTTCAAGTTATACTTGGAAAAAACCATCCAAATTTGGTACATAGGTCCCCTAACATGTCCTAATGCATTCCAAAGGGTCACCATTCCATCGAAGTTGCATTTCAAACCCTAATGACCCCTGAATAGGCCTACCGACCCCGATTCGACATGAGGTCTTCTGAGAGCACCCCATGGACCCCTTTCAAGTTCTACTTTTGAAAAGTCATCCAAATTTTGTACATAGGTCGTATGATATGTCCTAATATGTTCCAAAGGCTCACCTTTCCATCGAAGTTGCATTTGGAACCCTAATGACCCCATAATAGGCCTACCGACCCTGATTCGACATGAGGTCTCTTGATAGCACCCCGTGGACCCCTTTCGAGTTCTACTAGGAAAAAGTCATCCAAATTTGGTATTTAGGTCTTATGACATGTCCTAATACATTCCAAAGGGTCACTGTTCCATAAAAGTTGCATTTCAAACCCTAATGACCCCTTAACAGGCCAATCCACCCCGATTCGACATGTGGTCTCCTGAGAGCACCCCATGGACCCCTTTCGAGTTCTACTAGGCAAAAGTCATCCAAATTTGGTATGTAGTTCCTATGACATGTTCTAATGCATTCCAAAGGGTCACCGTTCCATCAAAGTTGCATTTGTAACCTCAATGACCCCTTAACAGGCCTACCGACCCCGATTCGACATGAGATCTCCCGAGAGCAACCCATGGACCCCTTTCAAATTATTTTGGGAAAAAGTCATATAAATCATAGAATTAGGTCCTCTTAAATGTCCTAATGCATTCCAAAGGGTCACCATTTCATTTAAGTTTCATTTCAAACCCTAATGCCCCCTTAACATGACTACCAACCCCGATTTGACATGAGGTCTCCCAAGAGCACCCCATGGACCCCTTTCGAGTTCTAATAGGAAAAAATCATCTAAATTTGGTACGTAGGTCCTATGACATGTCCTAATGCATTCCAAAGGGTCACCATTCCATCAAAGTTTTAGTTGGAACCCTAATGACCGCTTAATAGGCCTACCGACCCCATTTCGACATGTGGTCTCCCGAGAGCACACCATGGACCCCTTTTGAGTTTTACTAGGCAAAAGTCATCCAAATTTGGTACATAGGTCCTATGACATATCCTAATGTGTTCCAAAGGGTGACCATTCCATCAAAGTTTCATTTGGAACCCTAATGACCTCTTAACAGGCAGGTACCGGCCCCGATTCGACATGTGGTCTCCCGAGAGCACCCCATGGACCCCTTTCGAGTTCTATTAGGCAAAAGTTATCCAAATTTGGTACGTAGGTCATTTGATATGTCCTAATGCATTCCAAAGGATCACCGTTCATCGAAAGTTTCATTTGGAACCCCGATGACACCTTAAGTCACCTATTGACCCCGAATCGCACAATGGTCTCCCAAGAGCACCGCATTGACCCTTTTCGAGTTTGACTAATCAAAATTCATCTAAATTGTGGAGTTAGGTCCTTTGAGATGTCCTAATGCATTCCAAATAGTTATCGTGCATCAAAGGTTGTCTCACGAGCCCTAATGACCCCTTAAGACGCCTAGCGACACTGATTGGACATGTGGTCTCCTCAGAGCACCGCATGGACCCTTTTCGAGTTGGACTAGGAAAAAGTCATTAAAATTTGGTACATTGGTACTCGGACATGCCCTATTGCGTTCCAAATGGTCACTATACATCCGAAGTTGCCTCACAAACCCTAATTACCCCTTAAGACGTCTAGTGACCCCGATTTGACCTGTTGTCTGATGAGAGGATCTGTTATAACTCAAATTAAATATTAAAATAATACATAAAATATTTGGAAAAATATAATATTTAATAGACTAAATATATAATATATATATTATAAGATATATTAGATATTACATTTAATATATATTATCAAATATACAATATATTAATGTCCTATTCATTTTATATATTATATATATTAGACATTATATTATATTTTATTATATTATATACACAACAATATTTAATATATAATTTATAATATATACATATATATATTATGTAACATTTATATTATAATATAAAAATATTGCATTTAATATAAATCTGAACAGACTATATACTTAGGCCGTTTAAATTGATATTATCGAATATATAATATAAATAAATAATATATAATATATATACTATATAATATAAAATATAAAACATAAAATATAAAACCTAAATATAAAATATATAAATTATTCATTGTCAGGGTGAAAGAAAAAAACATCAAAATTAAAGGGAAATAAAAAAAGAGTGGGAGGGGGAAACTTTTCAAATTTGAAATTAAAGCAAAATCGGGTAATAGTTTTGGAAACCAAAGCTCCATGGTCAACGCTGAAGGTGTGCAAAAAATGTGTTTTTTCTCTATTTTTCTTATGTCAACACTTCGACCATTAGGTTGACGACTTTTTTTACACCCAATTTTGATAAAACGAAAAGAGTTTCTTCAGATGATTGTCAGCTTTCCATCGATATAAGTGCTGTCAGATTTTGAATTCGTTAAGTATTTATTAGTTATTTTCTAGTTCACTTACGTCTAAAGTCCTGATTGACATACTGATGGAAAAATAGCTATAACATTCAAACCATATAACATTTTTGAAATCTGAAAGATGCGTCACATTCTATGCTTCATCTAGTATAAGAAAAAATTAAAAAAAATTGAATTATGATAAGTTTTCAATGAGTTAAGGTGGTCAGACATGAGAGTTTTTAAATTTTGAAAGCGCTGTAGCAAAAAAATCATAATTAATTATCTGTTTGGAATAAAAATACCAAAAAATATGCGTCACATTTGGGCATGAGTCAGCTACTTATATATAGAATATTATAAAAAAATATTATCATTTGCTTTTGATTAGGGTGGTCAGACATACACGTACTTCTTATTTTTTTGCTGAAATGTTTGTAGTGCTGCATTGCAATCTATACTTTTTACCAATCATATTAATTTTTTTTCAGAAAAGGCTTAGTAGTTTAGAAACTACATTCAATTTCCTATAAATTATATTCTTACAACTTTTTGATATTAGGTTGATAACTAGTTCATTTTTTCACGCCAAGTTGACTAATCCCGATTGTCTGATTTTTCATTGCCACTTAAGGGCATAGTTTGGCCTCTCATGATCCTGCACATACCCGGGGACTCTCTAGGTGCCCTAATGCGTGATAAGGTGTACTAGTACCCCTAGGGAGTCCCCAAAACCCTTTTTGACACATTAGAATGCTCAAGTGTGTCTTAAGTGGTATTAGGATCTCTTAAGACACACTTGAGCATTCTAATGTGTCAAAAGGGGTCATGGGGACTCCCTAGGGGTCCTAGTACGCCTTATCACATGTTAGGACCCCTGGAGAGTCTCCATGACCCTTTTTGATGCATTGGTATGTTCAAGTGTGTCTTAAGGGGTATCAGGACCCCTTAGGACACACTTGATCGTTCTAATTCGTCAAAAGGGGTCATGGGGACTCCCTGGATGTCCTAATGCGTGATAAGGCACATTAGGACACCTAGGGAGTCCCCATGACCCCTTTTTATGCATTAGAATGCTCAAGTGTGTCTTAAGGGGTCCTAATACCCCTTAAGACACACTTGAACATTCTAATGTGTCAAAAGGGGTCATGGGGACTGCCTAGGGGTCCTAGTACACCTTATCATGCATTAGAACACCTAGGGTGTTCCCATGATCCCTTTTGACACATTGGAACACTCAATTGTGTCTTAAGGGGTCCTAAGACCCCTTAAGACACACTACAGCATTGTAATGTGTCAAAAGGGTTCATGGGGACTCTCTATGGATTCTAACACATGATAAGGCATACTGGGACCCCTAGGGAGTCCCAATGACCCCTTTTGACACATTGGAATGCTCAAGTGTGTCTTAAGGGGTTGTAGGACCTTTTAAGACACACTTGAGCATTTCAATGTGTCAAAAGGGGTCATGAGGACTCTCTAGGGGTCCTAATGCATGATAAGGCATACTAGGACCCCTAGGGAGTCCCAATGACCCCTTTTGACACATTGGAATGCTCAAGTGTGTCTTAAGGGGTCGTAGGACCCTTTAAGACACACTTGAACATTCCAATGTATCAAAAGGGGTCACGAGGACTCTCTAGGGGTCCTAACGCGTGATAAGGCATACTAGGACCCCTAGGGAGTCCCAATGACCCCTTTTGACACATTGGAATGCTCAAGTGTGTCTTAAGGGGTCGTAGGACCCCTTAAGACACACTTGAGTGTTCCAATGTGTCATAAGGGGTCATAGGGACTCCCTATGGATCTTAACATGTGATAAGGCATACTAGAACCCCTAGGGATTCCCCATGACCCCTTTTGACACACTGGAATGCTCAAGTGTGTCTTAAGGGGTCGTAGGACCCCTTAAGACACACTTGAGCATTCCAATGTGTCAAAAGCGGTCATGGGGATTCCCTAGGGGTCCTAACGCGTGATAAGACATAATAGAACCCCTAGGGATTCCCAATGACCCCTTTTGACACATTGGAATGTTGAAGTGTGTTTGAAGGGGTCCAAAGACCTCTTAAGACACATTTGAGCGTTCCAATGTGTCATAAGGGGTCATGGGGACTCCCTTGGGGTCCTAACGTGTGATATCTCAATCCCAATCCCTAGGGGTAATAATGTGCCCGCAATCCCTGCCATATTTCACAGTACTGATGAGAAGTAATGGAAAAAGTCTGAGATAGAGGCGGTGCCGGCATTGAAGCGGTAATACATTCTTCATAATATCGCGCGGGGGGGGGGGCACCATCGAAACGACAAGGCTTTCCTCATAATGTCGTGTCGCCACTGATCTCTTCTTTAAATTTATTAATGCGGTTAGTTCTACGGCACGTGCATCATTTCTAGTACAACTGCTCATTTTACCAAACCCTTCCCCACTCTCCATAATCTTCGACCGGTTCAAAGGATCCATCCGATTGTTCTTGTTTAACCTCCCAATGACTCTGTTCAGCTACCAGATTATCAATAGGCATGGTACAATTGTCTGGCACGACTAGAATCTATTTCAAGAACCTTTACAATTTAGCATTTCGGTTGAAAAATTAGGGAAAGATACCATTTCATAGCAACAAGTGGTGGAAATAGAGTGATTCTCTTGCCCTCTGCTTCTATAATCCGCCTCCAGTGAACTATTCTTCAAAGCCTCCATTTCTGCGTAGCTAGGGTTTTTGGCACCTGTAAAAGGCACTACTATGCCACTGTAGGGAGTCATGCTCGTGCTCTGAATCATATTAAATAATATTTAAAATGTAAAATGTATATTATATAATATTTAATATATAATATATAATATTATATATAATATATAATCTAATATATAGTTTTTAATATTAATATATATTAAATAATATTAAATATAACATTTAATATATAATTCATATTATATAATATTTAATATATAACTAATATATAACAATTAATATATAATTGATATTATATAATATTTAATATACGACTAATAACTATCAAATATATAACTATCAATTTTATAACTATAATTCATAAAGTGGAACCAAATTTTGAAATTAGAAATTAGAGAAAATGGAGGCAAAGCAAAAATTTGAAATTCTGCTGCCAGATTCGGGTACCCAAAAATATCGAGTACCTGATTAGGCTTGGTATTGGTCTGTGCACCAAACCTACCTGGTCAACTCTTCAAGTGTCACAAAAACGTGTTTTTCTTCTGTTTCTCTCAGTTCCAGACTTTGACCATGTAGCTGACGACTTTTTTTTCACCCGAATTTGATAAAACGAAAAGGGTATCTTAAGGAGATTATCAACTTTCTATCGATATAATTGCAGTCAAATTTTGAATTCGTTAAGTAATTATTAGTTATTTTCTAATCAAGCTACCTCTAAAGTGCTGATTTAGATACTGATTAAAAATGACTATATCTTTCAAACGGTATAACATTTTTGAAATCCGAAAGATGCGTCACATTGTATGCTTCATCTAGTATAAGAAAAAATTAAAAAAAATTGAATTATGATAAGGTTTCAATGAGTTAAGGTGGTCAGACACGAGAGTTTTTCAATTCTGACTGTAGCAAAAAAAAATTATAATTAATTATCTGTTTGGAATAAAAATACCAAAAAATATGCGTCACATCCGGGCATGAGTCAGCTACTTATATATAGAATATTAAAAAAAAATATTATCATTTGCTTTTGATTAGGGTGGTCAGACATACACGTACTTCTTATTTTTTTGCTGAAATGTTTGTAGTGCTGCATTGCAATCTATACTTTTTACCAATCATATTAATTTTTTTTCAGAAAAGGCTTAGTAGTTTAGAAACTACATTCAATTTCCTACAAATTATATTCTTACAACTTTTTAATATTAGGTTGATAACTAGTTCATTTTTTCACGCCAAGTTGACTAATCCTGATTGTCTGATTTTTCGTTGCCACTTAAGGGCATAGTTTGGCCCCTCATGATCCTGCACATACCCATATATATATATATATATATATATATATATATATATATATATATATATATATATATTGAATTTATTTGAATAGTTTTTTCTTTCTCCCATGAAAACTGGTATGGTGTTGAAAACATCATTTTCAAAGAGTAACATTGTTTTCATAGAGCATAACTTTTTTTCTAAAATAGATATGAATGTGATTCTTTCAAATTTAGTTTCGTGGCATCCATACAGAGGGCATGCAATTGGTTTGATGACATTATCATAATTATTGCATATTTAATTAACGTTTGAAGTTGACTAAACCATAATTTCAACATACCTTAACTACATAGTGTATAACTTGTGTATTTATCGAATTTCAATTTTTTTTTGATAGAAAGTAGACTCGGAGATGGAGGGCACTGCTATTTTTCAATTTTTCTTTTCCCCATTTTTATTATTTTTCATTGAACATCAAACTCAGAGGTTTATATTTGATAAAAAACCTACATTCGATTAACATCAAAAACCATATACATAATAAATTAAAAAATAGTCGAATATATAATTGTTAGAAAACTCATTTCGAGTACTTGTGCTATGCAAAAGGATGTCTCCTTATTGTTCCATTTGATCCCCGCGCTTGAGCCCCAAAGCCATAAAATTCTTAGAATTTCTTCATAGTTTGCAAACATGGCCTAAACCAGGTACTTTCGATTGAAACTTTTGACTTTCGATCGAAAGTACTTTATGTTTTGATGCCAATTTTAGTCATCACTAATTTATTTTTGATAGAAAGTAACTTACTTTCGATCGAAAGTCAAAGTTGAGTTTCGATAGAAACCTATGTTGGCCTATTTGGTGTCGTCTTAGGTTAATAATGATTACATATAAATAAATGTATGTTTTTCTCATCTCATTAATTTGAAAGATGCAAAATAATTCACATTTAGGATAAGGATGACTTTTGAAGTTGTATTTTTTTGAATTTTGTCAAAATTTGGTGGAACAATTTTGCAACTTGTGATGGGAAATAAAAAGAGAAGGCTAACCAAGAGTACACGACATTATTTAGAAGAGGTTGAACAAAGACTATGTGAAGAAGCATGAGAAAGATATTATTGTAGGAAACAAGGTATGTCTTTTTCTCTCTCTGTGGATATTTTACGTTGATGGTCATGACTTGTCTTAATGAAACATGTAAGCGTGATATTGAAATACCTAATTAGACCTAATAAGACTAATTATTACCAATTAGGACCTATTAGGACCAATTAGAGGTCTAACGAGACCTAACTAGACCTATTAGGACCAATTATGACCAATTAGACCTAACTAGACCTAACTAGGAGGTCTATTAGGACCAATTAGACCCAATAGGACCAATTAGAGGTCTAACTAGACCAATTAGACCTAACTCTAGACCTATTAGGACCTATTAGGACCAAGTAGACCTAACTAGACCCGACTAGGACCTATTAGGACCTATTAGACCAATTAGGACCAATTAGAACTAACTATACCTTACTAGGACCTATTAGACCAATTAGGATCAATTAGACCTAACTATACCTAACTAGGACCTATTAGGACCTACTAGACCAATTAGGACCAATTACCCGACCTATCAGGACCTATTAGGACCAAATAGACCTATTAGGACCAATTAGAGGTCTAACTAGATCAATTAGACCTAACTAGATAGGTATTAGGACCTATTAGACCTAACTATACCTAACTAGGACCTATTAGACCTAACTAGACCTGACTAGGACCTATTAGAGATCTAACTAGGACCTATTAGGACCTATTAGGACCAATTAGACCTATTAAGACCAATTAGAGGTCTAACTAGACCAATTAGGACCTTTTAGGACCTAATTAGACCTAATTAGACCTAATTAGAATGTAATTAGACCTAATTAAAGGGTAAGTGCACAAAGATGGGGGACCAAAAAGGGGGTATAAGATGCCACTTTTTTCCTGAAATCAGCAAACTCTGAACTTCAACAAGAAATTGAAGATAGTTAGACTCAAAATTTTAAGATGTGACAAGAACAAGAGTTGTAGTACTCTTAATCTAGTTCCTAAACTACTAATTTATTTTGAAAATGGTGTAGATTAAGGCCCTTAAAAAGGGGGATCACAACAAGTGGTCCTATTTTTTGTGAAAAAACATAACATAGTGTCTAGTGTGCTCCCCCTAAAATGTTAACCTTTTTTTTGAATTTTTTTAATTGCTCCAGTGATAAGTGAGCTAACACCACGTAGTTTATCCCAGATTTGTTTGCTAATTTTTTGATGAATGTATAATTTTTTATGAATTTACGAAGTGCACACATCCTGAAAATGTCAAATTTCTGTGTGCTCCCCCTAGAAATCATTTAAAACTAATCTAAAATCAATTTTTTTAAAAAGTGTGTAGAATGGAGTCTAGTTTTTAAAAACATAACTTATTGCAAAATTTGATGAACCAACCTAAATCTATGCCCAAAATACTACACGTTCGTTTTTGACAAAATTGGACATACATACAAAAGAAATTAGAGATGAAAAACATAACATAATCAGAATTCAAAATAAATTATATGGTTAGATAGCTAATAGAGAGATCTACAATATCATATCATCTGATTTTAACATTATTGAACCACGAGTAAACCTAACGAGGAGCACACAAAAAAGATGTCTTTTTTTTGTATGTCTACTGGAAAACACATCTCAGGCCTATTTGAATCCTCCAAGCCTTTGGGTTGGATCTCCAAGGAAAATCCAAGTCTTAGGCTTGGTGGATTCCAATGTATTACAAAGCGCGTGCACGCTATAGTGTGTGCACACTATTCACATATATGACTTCCATAGGGTGTGCACCCTATAATGCATGTGCCCTATTCAAGTCATAGATTTGAATAGTGAGAGAGAAAGAGTAAGGTGGCAAGGGAAGAGAGAGAGAGAGAGAGAGTCTGTGTGTGTGTGTGTGTCTCTCTCTCTCTCTTTGCAAACACGGGATTGTGGCATGAAAATGGGCTTTTCAAATGCACCAAAACACTTTATAGTGTTTTACATAGTGTGTGCGGCATAGTGCATGTGCCCTGTAGGGTGCACATGCTATGTTTTGAATTTCCCAAGCCATAGCGCATGTGCCCTATAGGGCGCACGCGCTTTAGTGCGTACACTCTATGGCCATTGGGGGACCAAAAAGGAAAGTGGCACCTTTTTGGTCCCCCATATTTGTGCATATAGCCTAGACCTAATTAGGACCTAATTAGACTTAATTAGACCCATTATGATCTATTAGGACCTATCTAGACCTATTAGGACCAATTAGACATAATATGAACCTATTAGGACCTAATAGGACTTTATATGACCTATTAGTCCACCTAATTAGACCCAATTAGGACCTCTTTATGCCTATTAGGACCCAATTAGACCCATTAGGACCTCTTTATACCTATTAGGACCTAATTAGACTTAATTAGACCAATTAGGACCTAATTAGATTTAATTAGACTAATTAGGACCTAATCAGACTTAATTAGACTAATTAGGACCTAATTAGACTAATTCTAGACCAATTAGGACCTATTAGGACCCAATTAAACTTATTAGGACCAATTATGACCCAATTAGACCCATTAGGACCCAATTAGGACCCAGTTAGACCCATTAGGACCCAATTAGGACCCAATTAGACTTATTAGGACCTATTATGACCTATTTAGACTTAAGATGAACCTATTAGGACCTATTTAGACTTAATATGAACCTAGTTAGACCAATTAGACATAATATGAACCTATTAGGACCCAATTAGACCCATTAGGACCTCTTTATACATATTAGGACCTATTTATACCTATTAAGACCTAATTAGACTTAATTAGACAAATTAGGACCTAATTAGACTTAATTAGACCAATTAGGACCTAAATAGACTTAATTAGATCAATTAGGACCTAATTAGACTTAATTAGACCAATTAGAACCTAATTAGGACCTCTTTATACCTATTAGGACCTATTAGGACCCAATTAGACCCATTAGGACCCAATTAGACCCATTCAAACCCAATTAGACCTATTAGAACCTATTAGGACCTATTAGGACCTAGTTAGACCTATTAGAACCTATTAGGACCCATTAGAACCTATTAGAACCTATTAGGGCCTATTAGGATCTATTAGAACCTATTAGAACCAATTAGTTACACTTCGATGCCTAATTAGGACCTATTAGAACCTATTAGGACCTATTAGGACCCAATTATTTACCTAAAATGACTTAATTAGACCTAACTTCAATCAAAAGTTTTTATTTAATAATTTTTACTTCGTATGTACGAAATGCTCAAGAAGCACAACCTTCTGAAGTTGGAGAAGGGTCATCACAAGCTCAACAAGCCCAACCTTCATAAGTTAGAGAAGGGCCATCACAAGCTCCACAAGCACAACCTTTAGAAGAGGGAGAAGGGTCATCACAAGCTCAACAAGCACAACTCTTAGAATATCAAACAAGTACACATCTCTCTCTCTCTCACTAACTCTCTCTCACTATCTTGATTTAGTCTCTTAGTGGTGAATATGCATTTTGGGTCTTTCCCCTTAAGAAGTTATTGTTTTTATTGTGTACATGTAGCCTTTGATGATGAAAATGTTGGACAAGGGGCATCACAAGTTGAAGTAATGGAATTTAGAGAAGGGTCAACCTAAGGTCAAATAAGTATGTGTTTCTCTAATTAGTTTATGAATTATTACCTTTGACATTCAAGCTTGTAAATACTTATTTCATGAAGGTTCCCTTAAGATGAGATATTAAGATATTTTTTATTTTGTTTACAGTGGAAGTGCATGCAACATATGAGAATGATAGTCTACTCCAACAATTGAAGAGAAAAATTAATCGTAAAAGAATAGATCATTTAATTTAAATGGATGTGGAAAAATTGAGAGATTATGCTAAACAACCCATAAATATTACGAAGAGGGCATTGAATAAAAATTCTAAGAAAATAATGAAACAATTTGAGAATCTTGGTACACTTGAAAAAACTCAACTATTATCAATTACACTTCTTAAAGATGAGTTTAAAGAGCCATTAGAATTATTGAGTGTAGATGCAAGTTTGAAAAAGTTAAAATCATGTAACGTAAAAAAAAATATTGTTGACAGTGTTAAGGAAGGTTTGCATTCCATTGGAAAAAAAACTAGATCTACAGGTAGGTCCATTTCAAGAAGAGTGATACTAACATCTATTTTAAATAAAAACATGTCCCAAAGAAGACAAATTTCTTCACTTTTATCTCATATCGAGTACAATAGGAATACAATGACACATTATTTGAAAAGAAGAATCAATTTGGATGATACTACATTGGAAGGTAATTGTGAACTAATGTGTAGAGCTCTGTGGTTTGATAGGATTAATGAACAGTTAGGAACTTAGTTACACTCTTACATTTTGCACCATTTTTCAACGCACTATTGGTCGAAGTTTCTACCCAACTTGGTCCAATGGTCGACCAACTAGTTTGTCACTATTATTGGCGTCGAAATATCGACCCATTATTGAATCCATCAAATGATTGACTCCACTAGTGGTAAAAAATGAGGGCAACCTAGAGGCCGAAGATAACATTGGTAAGTGTTTATGTATTGGTCGATCTTTTGACCAATATAAATTAATATCGGTTGAAAACTTTGGTCGCTCCGACCAGGATGCCAAACTCGTGACAGTTATATTTTGACCACATTTGGTTGAAATATTTAGTAGCTCCAACCAGGATGCAAAACCTGTGATGCCATATTTCAACATAGAATGGTCGATTTTAGACCAGACTTTCAATGATAGTGGGTCGAAAGTTCGACGAAACGCTAAGTTTTAAAAAAAATTTGAAGATAAATATCCAGACTAATCACCAACGACATCCTGATCAATGATTAGTCTAGATATTTATCTTTAGGTGTCCACACTCATTTTGTTGTTTGTTTCCAGCATGTCCTTGCTCGTTCTATTTTCCAGACTGCTTTGGGCTCTAGCAATCCATTTACTCTGCTCTGCGTGAAACTGTGGGTTTTTTCATTTTGTTTGAACTATTTGAGAGATAGGCTCTGACTGGTGATTTGTGAATTGGTAGAGCTTCCTCTTAGATGCCCACAACTCTTCAAATCTATTGGTGTGAAGCCCCCAAAGAGTATTCTTCTCTATAGGCCTCCTGGTTCTGGGAAAACCTTAATTGATAGGGCAGTGGAAAATGAAACCGGTGCCTTCTTTTTCTGTATCAATGGACCTAAGATCATGTCAGTTGGTTGGAGAAAGTGAAAGCAATCTCTAGAAGGATTTTGAGGAGGCTGAGAGGAATGCCCCATCCATTATATTTATTGATGAAATTGATTCTATAGCTCCCAAGAGGGAAAAAACCCACGGTGAAGTTGAGAGGAGAATTGTTTCTCAAATTCTTATGCTTATGGATGGACTTAAATCACGTGCCCATGTTATTGTTATGGGAGCATCTAACCAACCAAATAGTATTGATCCAACACTTAGAAGGTTTGGAAGGTTTGACAGGGAGATTGATATTGGGGTTCTGGATGAAGTGGGCAGGTTGGAAGTGCTTCGCATCCATACTGTAAAGAATATGAAGCTCTCTGATGATGTATGTACTTATATTGGGGCCTTATTTTTTGTACTTCTATATCTAATGTTAAACAGTTCTTGGATTTTGAAAGCATTTATTAATCTTTATGTTTCTTGATGGAGTATCTATTTATCTTTAGTTTTCTTGTTACAAATTGACCTTGAAAAGATTGCTAAGGATACCCATGGATATGTTGGAGCAGATCTTGTTGCTTTGTGTACTGAAGCTGTACTTTAGTGCATTAGGGAAAAGATGGATGTTATAGACTTAGAAGATGAGACAATAGATGCTAAGATTCTAAACTCCATGGCCGTTAGTAATGAGCACTTCCAGACTACTTTGGGCTCTAGCAATCCATCTGCTAAAGCCATTGCTAACAAATGTCAGGCCAATTTCATCAATGTGAAGGGCCCTAAATTTTTAACAATGTGGTTTGGAGAGAGTGAGGCTAATGTGAGGGAAATTTTTGATAAAGCTAGAGGATCAACTCCTTACGTCCTATTTTTTGACGAGCTTGATTCTATTGCTACACAGGTGTGTTGATTTTTTATGAGTGAAGTTCAAGTTGAGGACGGTGAATATATTTGAGTAGGAATTTTATTTGAACTATTTGAGATAGGCTCTCTGACTAGTGATGCATAATTGGTTTGCATGTTTGCAGTGTGGAAGCAGTGTTGGGGATGCTGGCGGGGCCGTAGACAGAGTCCTTAACCAGTTGTTGATGGAGATGGATGGTATGATAGCCAAGAAAATAGTTTTCATTATTGGTGCTACAAACAGACCTGATATATATTACATACAACTTTTAAAATTATAAATATACAAATCTATAAAATATACATATATAACATAAAAGGAAATGTTGATGCATACTAACAAATAAAATAAGGAAAGCTTCTGCTCTCTTGATTTGTAAAATTTTCCCTGCCTCTGCTTTTTCTTGTGTTTCCACCCTCATTCTTACAGCTGATATAAAACAATAAAATGAATGATGGTGAAATTGAGATAAATTTTGGGTAAATAAACTAAATAGATATAGAACAAAAATATGAACAAAGTTGAGGATAATGAGTTGGGTTTTCTTAAATAAATGAATACCATCAACCCATTTACAAAATGAAAAAGTATATGCTAGCAATCTCCAACAATATCATGGTAAAAAGGACAATTAGTATTGGATGTAAAAGTCTTGCCTGCATTTATTTCATTCATTGCTTTCTTGACATGCACATAAGCCTCTATATCCACAATAAGTGTTTGAACTATCTCATATCCATAGTTTGACATAGTCTGTAAGCATAGAAATGAACGATTGAATCATATTGCATTCAAATTTCATCTTGTTTGATATTTAAGAGATATTTTACAGTAATCAATTGACAATACACATCAATAAATAAATGAAATTGATATAAATATATCAACCTTTTCAAGTTCTTCAACAACTTTAGCAACCTTGTTCTTTTGCTCAAAGATATCATCTAGATTCATCTTTGGAACACTGGAATGAATAACTGTAAATCATAGATGGAAACAAGGTAGTTTATAAGAGTAGAGATATTATATGATAATACAAATCACATTAATCTAAAAGACTACTACACCATTTCGAAGATCATATCAATCAAATTAATTTGAATCCTCACAAGGAAAACATAACATTCAAGCATCCAAAAATAATGGATGCAAATTCACAAACTAATTTTCTAAAATCAACATTTCATCATATAAGAGGAACTGCCAATATTAATATATTATCTCACAAATAGATGCAAATTCACAAATTAATTTTCTAGATTCAGCATTTCATCATATAAGAAGAATTGCCGCAGACCTTTTGTGAGGGTATCAAGCACGCCACTTGACTCCAAATATTTCCTGAAAGATTCCTTCTTGGATTCATTTTCCTGCCATATAAGGATGACAAGAATTATCATAGAGCCTAAATGTTTAGTTCTTATCATTGAATTCATGCATACAATCATCTACAATTGCAACACTAAAATAATTGATTTTTGAGCACATAAGGACTGTTTGCTTAAGTAAATCCTAAGACAAGTAAATTTATTCACGTGGGTGTATTAGGATATTAGCTATAGAATATCTATGCTACTTATACATCCAACTAATATATGATTTAAAACTTCACCTACTCAAAAACACAAACCAATGAAATAATCCACATTAGGCCAAGAGAGGTTGACGCATTCAATACGAGAATACTTACACAAAATGAAGCCAAATCATGCTAGAAAATGACAATGAGAAGTTGACTATTGGCCCTTCTAGTTTTTTATTTGATAGCTTCCTGACAATGACACATTCAAAATGCACTTATGAGCAAAGACCTAGAACAAATGAAATTGATTAAATAATGAAGGTGTGTTAGTTTGAGCTTCACTTGGTTTCGAGAATACTTTAATATTCTCTACTTAACAAGGCCAACCACGTGAAGGTGGAAGCTCATCTAGCCTCACCCCCCTCCACCTAACATCAATCTAAATTCCTCATTAACATCTAATTACACACTTCATTCATCCATTTATGAACTATAACATCCAATTAATACAATCACATAACATTCATTAATATGATATAACATTCATTAATACGCAACACTAATCAAGAATTCATTAACACATAAAAATATTGATTAACATGACATATAATTCAATATTAATATACAACATTCATAGATAATTACTTAAAACAACGTTCTTTCATTATCCAACAAAGTTAATCAAACAAGTTTTTATCAAAGAGCATATTTAAGAAATCATTTCTTTTTTAGGTTTTTCTTAGATTTCTTATTTAGGTAAAGATTGATAGGAGCATCAATATTATCTTCCTCCTCTTGTGGTCATGATCTTAAATTATGATGCTTCCTCATGTCTCGAGGAGGACGATGCTGCTACACTAAAGTGGGGTCTGCTGCAATAATAAGTAAATGGGTTAAATTCACATACTTTTTTTTATTGTTACATGTATTTCATTAACCAGTAGAACATAACATGCATTTTTCTTTACCTGACAATGCCACATCATCATGTACAATAATATTTTGATCTTCCACCACCTCAACATGCTCAACATGCTCTAAAATATTCAAAAAAAGGTTACACGACCAATTGCAATTAAAGATGTTAAATTCTATTAGTAATTACGTAATTTATTTCCAATAGCAAATTAATACCTCCAACACTGTGATGCACATTATGGCCTTCATCACACCCAGGTTCTGTGGTAGGATTTGAAGGTTGTAGTGAAATGTCATGCACATTGTTATCATGAAATAGTCAATTTATGTTCGAAATTAACTATTCAATTTGATTTACTCTTCATTTGACCAATTTACCTGTGTCTCATCTAGTGCAGCAGATTCTTTGTTATGGCTTTGGGATTCTTGGCGTAGGCATGTAGCCACGACTGCATAGCCTTCCTTCAAGGCTATTCTCTTGTCTTCATTCATGGGCTCTACATTGAATTTTGTGCCCTGTATGTTTTGCTTAATATCGTCACTTTTACATGTATGATTTGATTAAACAGAATTGTTTGCAACCTTATATATAAAAATTTGATATGAAATTCCAATGCTGCTACTTACAAGTCGAGAGTGGAGTTTCATATAGCCACTAGAGCCAAGTCTATGTTGGCCAACCTTTGTTAATCTCACTTGTGTGGCTTTTGATGTGTCTTATAGTCTATGAAAAGTTTGAAACATGTTAGATTATATATTTACAAAGATCACTAATTAGTGCATTATTACATTCTACTTAATACTATCATGACATACCTTCTTCTCCATCTTCTGGTTGAATTCCACTACCCTTTAGCCTTTTCTCTTTTGCATCTACCATTATTTCATTCCACTCCATCGGTGGAATCATAGGAGGACGCTTGAACTTTGGGTTATCCTTTAGAGCCCATCTATATTGGTCCCTCACAGTCTTTATATGTTTGGGTGCTCTTTTAAGAATCATACCTATGTCAAAAATTTTAATTCCAAAGAGGTCCTCTAAAGATTTAATGAGCTGATTTTTTAAGTCAACATCCTGATCATTCCACCTTTTTTGAAAAAACAAAATTGTTAGATATCATAACTTTAATATAGTACAATAAATGGAAGATAAGAAAAATATTGTACCAATATTATGAAGCTACGTACCTTTTATGTATGGTGGGCCCAAATAGATTCAATGTCATTTCAAAAAGATGATCATGAAAAACATCATTTCCTACAAAAATAGCATGGGATTATCAGTCCAAAATGAGTTATGTATAAGTAAACTACAATTACACTATAAATAATAACAATTTTAGAGCACCTGAAAGCTTTGGTACTTTTAACAGAACCATATTGTTCTTGTTCATCAACAATGTCCCCGCAAATGAACCAGTACTAGTAAATAAGCTGATCCCAGAAATGGTTGATCTTCACTAGTACTGATCTGATCTGTTCTTGTACCAGGTGTAGGTGTATCTATTAGTGCACAAAATAGGTCCATACAGTGTATAAAATTCACACAAGAAAAATAATCAATTCATGATTAGCACATAACAAAATATAGAAAAATAAGGTTTTACCACTTGTAGATGGTACAGAGGAAGATGTCTGTAAGCACCTTGTTGTGGCAAATGCAGCTGTCGAATGTGGAATGTTAACCGAAGGAGGTGTCTGCACTTCATCATGAGCTGTAGAATACATTGTTAGGAAAGACATTTAAATGGGGTACTAGAAGCATCCCAAATATATGTTGAGTCAATAATGCATACAAAGGTTAAATCAATGGTTAAAGGTTTAAGGATTATTTACATGAAGGTTGTATGATGCTACAACCCTCACCATGTTGACGACATTTCACACATGTCAAAAAATTCAGTAAGAAGAATACATAATATTTTAGATGATGATCCATAAGATAGTATAAAATATAAACATCTATTGAACTTTAATTATTTCTTAAGATTAATTACTGCTTACATCAATAGAATTGACTCTACGTGTCAATTCTTCTTCGAGTTCCTTTGACTCCTCAGTTTCATTTTCTTCCATTAGAAGGTTCATAATTTCATTACCATATTTAGTTTTTATTTGAGTAGCCATGAATACATGGTTAGATTTAGATTCTACGTCATCTCTAAATGCCACGTCAACTTCAGATCAAAATAGATCTGTTGCCTCTTTTTCTTTTCTCTATCAATAAGTATCAAGTTGTGACATCAATATCAGTAAAATTCTATCAAAATAACTCCAAAGCCATAAAGAAAAGAACATAATAATATGACATTTGTTTCTATATAATTTTTAGAATTACACTAATTATGGTTTACCTTTGCTGAAGAAAGTGTATTGTGATGAACATCCCCTCTTGTATCTTGAGGTGGAATATCCATGTCACCATGTGACAAAGATTAGTAATTCTTAGCAATCAGAAGTGATTGGAGTCAATATTAATTGGAGGTAATTGGTTTAAATGTTATACTTACTAGTCCCATGATAGGGAATTTTTTTGTATCTACATGATTCAAATTGTAATCTATTAGAAGCTCTTCCCTTGAACTTATTGATTTTATCGCACATACAAATACATGATTTCCCTCATGTGCCTCGAATATATAATTCGACCGCTTATTAGTTGACATGGGTCGAGAATTATTTATAAAATCTACAATATTCCCTATTGCTTTTGGCCTTCCATCAATATACATAGTGAGGCTTTTAGTTTGATCATTTTCTTTGCATTGTATATAATTTGCTAACAATGCATACCTATGCATACTTTTTTTATATTGCACAATCCGCATCCAATTCTTGTAATTGTAACAAGGTCCTACATACTCCATCAATTCAACAACTTGATTATAACTAACCTTTATGCCATCCATGGAAAATAATCCCAAACCATGTAATGAAGATGGAGCTATGCGATATATCCTTTCATTAACAGAAAAATCAGTATTAACTGGAGGTAGTTCCTTGGGTACCAATTCTTTCTGAAGATGTGTGTACCTTAAGGGAACCTTCATGTCACCTTTGGTCTCATTATCATAAGAACATGACTCCCCCTCAGTAAGGAAAAATTGCATTCATTTATCAAATTTTCTTCTAATCTTTTGACCTCTAGTTGTCTCACTTTTGTCTTCTATTCCTGCATTTTCCTCAGTTGAGGAAGACAGATCAGACAAATACCTATTTGGTGATACCTGCAATCCATCAAATGAGAGACATAGTAGGATCTATATATTTTGCTAACTAAAAAGAAGGAAACCAAATAATAAATTATACCTGTTGATCCATGTCAAAGGCATTAAATTTCCTGCATATGTAAATCATTTATCTTAAGTTAGCCAAAAATTACATGATATGTAAGCTACAAATTACATAGAAGACAAAATTTACATGATGCAAAATATACTACATGACTATAGAGTTCAACACATAATAACTTAATTCAAATTTCTATGAATAAATCAATACCTCATACGTGGCATTGATAATACCTTGACATACATTTCATTGATCATGTTATTCATCATCCTCCTCATCCATGTTATCATCATGACTATCATCATCATCATCATCACGACTACTATCATCATCATCATCATCATCATCATCATCATCATGACTACCATCATCATGACCATCATCAACATTACTGAAATCATCATCATTTTCTTCTTCTTCTTCTTCTTCTTCTTCTTCATTGTGTAACAGTCGTCCATGATCATCATTTACTTTGTCTTTTGATTCTTCAGTATCTTCTTCTTCCATCACATTATAGTGTACTGGCCTTCCTCTTGGATCATGTCTAACAACAAATGACCAACCCGGTTTATGTGGAACAAAAAAGTAAAACACATGCTCACATTGGCTTGGAAGAACATAGGGCTCATCTCCATCTGGCTCAAATGACCTTGTATTAATCATTGTAAATCCACTATCATGTTCACTAATAGTCCTATCAGGATCATTTTGATTCAGCCATAGCCTGTACCATTTGACGAAAAATATAACTAATTTGAATGAATTAAAGTCGCACTCAAGTATATAATCCAAAATGCCATAGTATCAATTTTTAGATTGTTGAGGATGTATGTCATTTCTAGATGAAATATGAGTGACCTCAAAGACTGCACTTATCCCAGAATCACAAGTTTTCTTCGTGTCGTCTAAATTTTTATGCAAAATTTACGGCCATGGTAGTACATAGCTTTGTGGTGTTTGATCTGTAATTATTCAAACATGTCAAGATTATTTGCATCGATCCGTGAGTTGATATTAAACTTATAGGTCATGGTTAGTAAACTTATATGTACCTTTCTACCTCTTAAACTATATGCTAGATCAAGTACTATTGGCATAACATTGGGATCTACATTACGATGAGCTTCTTTAACCAATGATGCAACACCATCCCATGTTAATGAGTGACCATTTTTTTGAGATTGTTGAATCCATACTATCATCCAATCAAGATTGTTTGTAATATACAAATGTAGTGCATCCCACTCACGACCAACTGTAAAGAAAATAAATAGACCGCTTAGAAACAACTTATATTGAAGATCTATAAGAATTAATAAACTACAATAACATCATATAATTACCTTTTACTTTCCTCAACCTACCTTTCCCCACCAAGTACTCCCCTTCAAATTTGTTAATAGAGTTGGGATCCCAAATGCGATCTACACAGATATTTGCTGCAAACTTGGGAAGATATTCACTAATATACACCATGGTCTGGTATACCATATATCCCTCCACCATAGAACCCTTAAGACATGCTCTTTGTTGAACCAAGCCCTTGATAAATTTCAAGTGCCTCTCAACCATCCACATTGACCTAGTTTGTAGAGGTCCACATAATTAAATCTCCTCAACTAGATGTATGAGGTAGTGTTCTTGAGCATTGAAAAAAGTTGGAGGTAGACACTTTTTTATTTCGCACATAAGCTGGGGAATTTTTCTCTTCCAATATTTTATATCTTTTTATCAATTTCTTTAGATGATAACCACCTAAAAGAGATTCAACTCACAAGAACATATAAACAAGATTTAAGATAAAAATATACAATAAATTACATAAAAAGTAAAGCAAGTCATAAATATAATAACACTTATAACCTCATGAATTCTCCAAGATCGTATATAAATTTTTTAACACTGTTGTCAAATTGGTCTGGGAGAGATAGAGGTAGGACGTACTGCAATGATTAAAAAATGATCTTTTCAATATATTGTAAAATAATACAATAAAAGTACATGCAATTTTACAAATATATTGTAAATAGAGAACATGAGTTACCTTGACGAAGGTATGCCAATCATGTGTTTTCAGCCCTAGCCCCAAATCACCTTTCTTTGATACAAGACTGCTTATATTTGCAGCAAATCCTATTGAAAATTTTGTTTTTTTTATGACTTCTTTTAATGCATCACTTTGTTGCTTAGTTAATAACCAAGGAAGGGCACCCATGTTTATGCGGTCTCCATTGCTATTTGATTCAATGAAAGTTTTCAGTGCAAGATTGGATTCATGAATGTCATTACAAATTTTGGCCATTTTTTCTTTGTCACGCCTTCCATCCAATATTTTCCATAGTGTCTCTGTTACATTCTTTCCAATATGCATAGGATCAAACAAATGCATGATTGGGAGATCCTTGTAGTACGACAACCTACTAAATTGACTAGGATAACTTTTTATTCCTAGGAAGTTGGTCATTGATGCCTTAATGACCTTCACAAGCATCAATAACATCATTAGTAAATAAGAGACAATATCAAAATTTAAATTTAAAACAAAAATCATCAGATGGAATGACATTATCTTGGTGATTTATTCTATCATATTCCAACTTCCATAGACAAGGTGTCATTCTTCGTGGCCTTGATGTCGTCTCTTCTTTCCCATTAAAAAGATGTTTTTTGATAATTTGATACTTGGGATCATTGGGACATGCTATTTATGATATAGAATGTGATCATTGGGACATGCATGTATTGTCTGATACTGCATTCCAATTTGATTCATAATGGTAGATAATTCTTGGCACGAATGAGGCAAAATGTTTGATGGTGGTAAGAAAAACTCACCTATCAACCTACAACAACAAATATGAATTGTTAATATAATGAATCGTAATGGTATGCTAACATTGAAGATGAAAAAAATGGCATACCTTATTATACGTGACATTGCTACATTGGATAAACCATTCATAACCTTGAAGTTCACCAACAACACTATAGTAGAGAGAAGAGTTGTTTGGGACCTTGGTATAGGGGCTCGTATACCTTCTCAATTATAGCTATATCAAGACCATCTTCATCATCATTATCAAATGCGCTAGTACCATCATCATGATCATCTCGATCAGTTGCGCCAATACCATCTTCTTCAATCATGTCCTCTGGCACATTATCAGCTATGCCAATGCCATCGTCTTCAATTGTGTTCTCTTCCACATGATCATCTTCTTCCATGGGAGCATTATCATCAACTTGGATATTCACACCTCCATGTTCCTCCAATTGGAAATCCACATTCACCAATTAACGAAAATCATGCCCCCTTCAATGTGACCATATTGCCTACAATGACTTTGGGTTGTTTTGATTAGAATTCTTCGATTCTTTAAGCCCTTACACTTTTTGCAAGGACAATAACATTTTTTAATGTCTTTTCTTTGGAACTGAGACCACAATCTAGCAAGTGTCTCATTATTTGGTTTTGGGTTCATATTTCTAGGTGTGGACTTTCTTCACAGGCTATAAATTTACAAAATGTAAACATACAAACATTAGTAGTATCTTGTATATAAAAAAAAATGAAAAATTATAAGATTATACAAGATTTACAAATACACACACAAATCATGCTCACTAGACCATGAAATATTCAAAAGGATAAGTATTTTGGGAGTTATTATTATTTTGGGAGTTACACAAATCTTCTCACTAGACTACTGAATTAGAGATTATAGAGAATATATTTTGGAGTTGTACAGTCACATTGTCTAGTCTGTACAGATATAAAATATATTTTTGCAAAAGAAACTTGCAATTGAAGATAATAACACATCAGAATTTGGCATTGTAGTGGAGGTGATTCCATACCTAGTACAAATTATTTCCTCTAAATCTTCCAGATGGCCTTTCTCTAGGAGCTCCATTAAGGCATTCAATTGAGCATTAATGCATTAATGCCCATCTATATCTAGGTTTGCATCACACATGCTTAAGGAAAAAGTTCCTAATACAACTGAAGAGAGTAATTAATATGGAAATTGAATCAAATGTAAGCAACATATGGCATTAATTTTCAAAGACAGTGACAATTTAAAAGAATTGGAAAAATATAGTGTAATAAGCAATGATAGTGCGCCATGGGAAGTCACAATAAGTATGAACCCATAGAGGATTTTCATTGTTTCCTAAAAGATCATTTTCAGAGTGAGATTTAGCTACATAGAGGTGAAGCCATGACATACAAAAGGTAAGAGAACCTCAAAGTTTCTGACATATAATGCTATCATGTCAAAAGGACAACCAAAGTATAGTTTTTAGAACAACGGAACAACCATCTCTCTTAAAATGAACAACCATCATGTTATAGAGTTATTGAATATGGTCATTATCATGAGATCATAGGGAAAAACACATCTATCTACTATTAATGAACAATTTCTTCTATAGAGGCAATTTTGAATTCTATGCTCATGTGAAAAGGAAATGTCACCCATTTTGAAGTCCTAATAGAATAAATACAATAAGAAGACATTGACATATCATGCCTTATATCAAAACCAATCACAATAAGAAGATGGAACAACCATAAGGTACAAGCATGTGCAAGTCATTGTAATAATTGGAGATATGTTAAAGGTTAAGTACAATAGTAGAGCACAACCATGATACAATTAATGAAAGTTCCATAAAACACCATGATATTTATAATCAATCATAGAGAAAAGAAACAATGACACAAATGATTTGTATTTGAGTGCCACCAAATACTTTCCAAATAGTCATCGATGTATTAAAGCATTCCAAAGTATAGGATAGCAAGGTGCTTCAATACATAGCTGTAGTGATCAAAATAGTATTTTACAATATCATGAAGTAAACAAATGAAATGTTTCAAATAAGGCAAACTAAAACAACAAATGACAAGCATTGTCATTAAACACAACATAAAAGACATCTTTGACATTGAGCCCTCAAAGAACATGTTTGATGTTTTCATGTTTTGAAAGTTAACAAGGTTTATATTTTCATCATGAATACATGCAAACAAGCACAAAGGATCACAATAAGTAATCTCTAATATAAAGAAACACAATGACTATCAACATCAAAGCGGTGGTGTAGGAACTCAAACATCATCTAAAGATAATTTGTCATGTTCTCTTTCCTCTACACTTCTATAGGATATTGAATGTGAAAGAAAAAGAAGTGAGAACCCCAAGGCAATGGATGAGGAATGATAGGTTGACAAGTTAGCTGAAATAAAGGCTTCTCATTTTGAGGAGTCAATGAAATATGCCTGAAGAAGTGTCAGTGATGCTGATATTCAAAAGTTATCAAGCCTTTTCACAAACACTATAACAATCTCGAGGCTTTGGTTCTGAATTTTGATTTCCAGATAGACCTAATGGTGCTTCTGCTGGTGCTTCAGATGTATTTTCTACAAAAAATAATAAAAAATGATGATGACTTATATAGGTTGCACATCCACATCCACATCTGATATAAAATTTATTATTATAAAGTATTTTTATGGAAATATGTTTTACATTAGTCTATATTATTCTGAAGCCTTGTTTATAGAAATCTATTTATTATTAATCCTCATAATTAGTTAGGCAAATCTTCTTCTTTCTTTCTAAATTCATGAATGATTCTATTTTTCTAGAGTAAATAGCATTCGTAATAGATAAACATGAAATCAACAACAAATATCTACTCTAAATACAACTCTAAATGAATGAATAAAAGAAGAAAATGATAATGCTGATTGGGTATCCAGTAAATTAAACAGTTTAATCATGCAAACAGATGTGGATGTGGATATGAAACCTTATGCTTTTACTACTAAGTCTTTGTTTGTCAGGCATACTGATTATAAGTACTTGAGGTATCAAGTTATTGATGCGTCCCTGGTATTTTCATGCATTTAATCTTATAAAATCAATCAATTCTTAAGCATTAAGCATAGTAATAGGTCAATCTTCATTTAATTGCAAAAATGAAACACCAATGAAGAAAATAATGAGCAACAAATAATAGATATTATTAACATAGGTTGAAGCCAATCTCATCCTTTGATTATAAGAAGTATTTCCAAGCTCCTATTTGAAAACAATAGATATTATTGAAAATATGCGGAAGCCAATCTCATCCCTTTCTCTAGTGATCTTATATCACAGGATTTCAAAGCTCCTATTTGAGAATAATAGACATTATAGACACATAAGTTGAAGCTAGTTCTTCCTTGCTCTTGTGATCTTATATCAAGGATTTCCTAAGCTACTTTATTCAAATTGGATTGTATTATCACTTGATATTCATACCTTCTCGATAAAAAGAAGTGTATCACTAGATACCTAGTGAAAAAAATTCACCCTCTCCTGGTTTTATATTGAGGCCAAGCAGGCGCCAGCTTTCAACGGGGATAAGGTTTAGTATCCTTATGGCATTTAGCAACCACACTCTGCTTAAATCCATTTTTCTCAACCTTTAAAGTTACCAAATACATATTTGTACTCTTGACATAGTGACAGTAATAAACTTTAAAAGGAAATAACATAGAGTGACAAGACACATGCTTGATGGAGGAGGGAGCCAAGAGTTTTGCTCCCTTTACTGTAACCAAATAAATAAACATCATTGTAACACGGAGGAGCAAAAATCCCAAAGAGCATTCACGGCATTCTCCTTATTTTCAATGCTCAATCAAGTTGTTATTGTTTAAATATGTCAACAAACTGGCATAATACAAAACCCTAAAGAAGAATAATACAAAATAGAGAATGTAGAAAGCCTTCAAGTTGAGAAATGTGTCAAATATTGCAAAGAAACCCTTGACCATAACATTATATAATG
Organism: Chamaecyparis obtusa; assembly: GCA_027943335.1. Lineage (NCBI taxonomy): Eukaryota > Viridiplantae > Streptophyta > Pinopsida > Cupressales > Cupressaceae > Chamaecyparis > Chamaecyparis obtusa. Next base: position 219,994 of record BSBK01008943.1, read on the forward strand.
GAACCCTCATCGAGCCATGAAAAGACACGTTAAAAGACATAAAAATGTGATATATTTTCTTGTGTTCTCCTTCACAAGAACAAAGCCTAGGGGAAAATCATGATGCATACCTAGCAACGAGCCCAGATTTGTAAAAAAGAGTCTCAGAGATCTTCTAATTAGAGATCTTCTAATTTTGCATTTCCAGAGAAACCCTGGGATGAAGCTGATGATGCTCAACCAGATGAAGCAACGAGCCCATATTTGTAAAAAAGAGTCTCAAAGATCTTCGAATTCGCGTTTCACGCACTGCAATTCTCTTGAAAAAATTTGCCGTGGTAATAATGAATGAGAAATGAAACCTTTTTTTTAAAGTTATGCCGGTGTTTGTCAAAATTTTGACTCACACAGTATTGGTCAAAATTTTGACTAACACGGGCATAACTTAAAAAAAATGCAAGTTTTCCCTTCTATAATCCGACAAACCAAAACCTTTTTATTTCATGGTCCGAAAATTTTGGTAGAGAAGCTAGGTAAAATGTACTAGTGTTATGACATTTTGGGACTAATCATACTTGTCCTTCACCAAATACAAGAGACATTATCAAGAAGAGGATTGGGCCTAAGGAATATTTCCAACACATAAAACATTGTTTGGACACCACACAACATGAATTGTATCTCTCATTTTGTAACTCAAATCTTGACATTTAGATGGATTGGAACAAACAATGTTTGAAAGATTTAAAGCCATTTTTTGTAAAGATAATAAATCTTTTGAAACTTGTTGTTATCGATATCATGTTGAATTTGATCTCTACTATCAAGGGTTTAGAAAGATGATAGAAGAAAGTGGTGGTTCCCAAAATTATTTTCCTAAACATCCAAGCCAATTCATAGCATCAATCTTATGTAACAAATCAATTGATCATGAAATACCTGAAATAGATTGCATAAGAGGAACTTGTCAAACATGTGGGGATTTGGCTAAATTTCCTTTGAGACTTGAAGATACTAACATGATGAGGATGGTAAAATGTAAGAGATACAAGTACATAAAGTCTGAAACAAAAGTTGGGACAAAATCAACAAGGTTGGAATATGTAGAGGACGAGATACCTATTGCAACATTTATGGAGAATTTTCGTAAATTGATTCAATCCATACATACATCATATTTATTTTTCTAAATGGAAAGTAGAACAGTTCCAAATACTAAAAGAAACTTTTCTAGTTGGAACAATTTTATCGGTTATTAATTTTGCAGAGAATTCCTCCTTTTTTTCTCAAAAATAACTTTAAGAAGAATACTACTATACAGAGCAGATCACTATCATGGTACATGTGTCTTATCGACATGCACATTTAGGTTTGGATGGTGTTGAAAGTACATATCAAGCACGGGTCATAAAGAAAGAATATCACTTTTACATTAGTGATGATAAAGAGCATTGACATACATTTTGTCAAACATTACTTTAAGACATTTTTTGGATATTTGGAAAATAAAGGCATCAAAATTGAAAACCATTTCGTTTGGTCGGGATGGATGTGCAACACAATTTAAATAAGCAAGGCCATTTTATGCACTATGTAGATATCATCATACAAAAAGATACCACATATTTGGAGTTTCTTTGAGAGTGGACATGGAAAGGGAGGAGCATGATGGTGTAGGAGCTTGTATCAAACGTTCTTTAAGAAAGTATAAACTGGACTATCAGGGATATCATATAAATAATGCTCATGATGTAGTTGAGTGGTGCAAGATACATTTTGTGGGGCCAAATGATGATAACACATCATCACGATCAGATCAAGTCATACCATTCTGAGTATTCTGGGAGATATCAAGTATAAATTTTCAACATCACTTGTCGTAGTTATAATTTATGTACATGTGCTTTAAATTTATTGATCATTAGTTATAATTTATAATTTATGTACATTATATAGATCTATATGTACTTGTCATAGTTATAATTTATGTACATTATATAGATCTATATAATATACATGATTTTAACTTGTCTTCAATTTTTACACATGTAGATCTCTATTGAAGGTGTTGAAAATGATCAATCCACGGATGCAAGAGAGGAGACAAAAAATGATCCCTTCATTTAGTTATGAGTATAGATAGTAATGTGTGGTCATTGTACACTAGAGATTACTGATGCTTTTGTTATGACTGCATTTTTGAAAACTATGTCAAATGTATCAACCAAAAATGTGGATATGTTAGTGAATGGAATTTGGTTCCACTAGATGTTACAAACACAAATGATGAAGTTGAGGATGAAAGATTTGATGACATTCCATTGATTTCTACAGATTATGACCATATTTAAGGTTTGATCAAAATTGTACGTGTGTGTGTGTGTATATATATATATATATATATATCTATATATCTATATATCTATATATATATATATATATTTATAAAAGGATTCATAAACTCAATTCATAATAAAGTTTGTTTAATTTATATTTACAAACCTCAAATTAAAAGTTCACTTTAAATGCATGACATATTTTTGCAATAGTAGCAGAGCTTGGGAAATGTGGAAGGTGTTAGTTACTATTTATTACATTGCAGCAAGGAGAGGATGAAGCTAACAAAGAATGAAAACAAGTGATGAAATTATGTTTCCCACAGGTTAGTACTATATTTAAGTTTCACAGGTATTAAACTCGAGTGAGGCCCAACTTTCAATTTTCTTATACGTTTGTTTATATGGTTAGTTTCACACACACACACACACACACACACACACACACACACACACACACACACACACACACACACACACACATATATATAACATTGTTGAACTTGTCTGTGCAAGTTCAGTTGTTGTTGCAAGGAACATATTTGAAGAAAATCAAAATACTTAAACATTGGATTCATTTTGTTGATTATCAACCTAACAATAAGGTTTATCAGTATAGCCATCTTGTAATTGCCACTGTCCTATCTCTTCTTCCAGTGACAGGACATGGCATTCGTAAGTGGAGACTTGATATTGAAACCATGAGAGAATATTAAATGTTATTTGAGAGAGAGATGAACCACTTGATGTGGACTAAATCACACATGAGATATGATTTGTACCAAATTTGTCACAGGCTAGACCAAAGGTTTTCTTATCTCCATTCTTTCCTACCAGGTGCCCATAGTGAATGGAGCAATTTTCAAAAATTTATAATATAGGTCTAAAATATGTCTTGGATATGATTTATTAATTATCCACTTGGAATATGGATGTGTAATTTAACACATGTTACAATTTACTTTAATTAAATCAAATCTCTAAGTTGAATTAATTGTAGGTCATGTAATCTATTGAAAGTATTGAATTTACATTGTTATATTAAAAAAACATAGATTGAATTTACTATATATAAAAATCACATGAACTCATGTACAATCAAACATGTACATGTATAAATTGATAACACATAGATTGAAAGTATGTACAAGTTCATCACAAGGTAAGTGCACAAAGATGGGGGACCAAAAAGGGAGTATAAGATACCACTTTTTTCCTGAAATCAGCAAACTCTGAACTTCAACAAGAAATTGAAGATAGTTAGACTCAAAATTTTGAGATATGACAAAAACAAGAGTTGAAATAATCTAAATCTAGTTCCTAAAATACTAACTTATTTTGAAAATGGTGTAGATTAAGGCTCTACAAAAAGGGGGGAGCACAAAAAGTGGTCCTATTTTTTGTCCAAAAAACATAACATAGCATCTGGTGTGCTCCCCCTAAAATGTTAACTTTTTTTTTTGAATTTTTTTAATCGCTTTAGTGAAAAGTTAGCTAACACCACGTAGTTTATCCCAGATTTTTTTTGGTAATTTTTTTATAAATGTATAATTTTTTATGAATTTACGAAGTGGCACACATCCTGAAAACATGAAATTTTTGTGTGCTCCCCCTAGAATTCATTTAAAACTAATCGAAAATTAATTTTTTTTTAAAAAAGTGTGTAGAATAGAGTCTAGTTTCTAAAAATGTAACTTATTGCAAAATTTGATGAACGAGCCAAAATCTATGCCCAAAATACTGCATGTAGGTTTTTTACAAAAAATGGACATACACACAAAAGAAATTAGAGTTGAAAAACTTAACATAATCAGAATTCAAAATAAATTATATGCTTAGATAGCTAATAGAGAGATCTACAATATCACATCATCTAATTTTTACGTTCTTGAGCCACGAGTAAACTTGATGAGGAGCACACAAAAAAATGTCATTTTTTTTGTATGTTTGCTGGATA
>BSBK01008944.1:0-2500 GCA_027943335.1 Chamaecyparis obtusa
TGTTTCAACTCAAGCAAGGTGAATTGTTCCATTTACTTTGTTTATTCCAGCAATTTCGAATTCAATTTCAAGGTTAATTCCTAAATTGGAGTTTGACTGAGGCAAACCCCCCGACACAAACAACCCAAAAACTCTCTTTTTCTTGCAGGTACAGGTGCGGAATTTTGGATCTGAGAGCAATTTGGATACCCTTTTCGACAAACTTTCGGGATCTGCGAACAAGAATTCAAATCGGACTTCAAATAAAGAATGTGGTATTTGACCTTTTATGAGGGTCAAACCCGAGCTGAGCTATCTCAAAAAAATATTTCTGGGTTTTGTAGATCTTGCAGTTTCGATTCAAGGTCATGAGAATCAATAGTTTTTGAGATCGTTTGACAGGGTTTTCAACCAATTCTTTTTTGGAGCCGTACCTTTATTTCTTAATTTCAATATTAGTCATCTACATTTACTTTCCATATTAATACAATTTCATGTAAGTATAAAATATTGGCTTTGGGGTCTCTTTTGTGTGCAAGCCATTGCCCTAGGACCCCATACACCATTTTACCCATTTACATTTTTGGTGAACCCATCTGCAACAACTCTTTCTTTTATGGTGTTAGATCTTCCTTTGTATTCCCTTGTGTGTTCACCTTCACTTTACATTTTGGTGAACCTGACATACTTACTCTCTTTCTTTTTGGTGTTAGATCATTTGTTTTCTTGCCTTAAGATTAGATTTCTTTTATGTTCTTGCATTTACATTTCAAAAATACAAAAAAATTGTGAAATTTCTTCAAAAATACAAAATATTTTTTTTAGATACCCCTATTTTGTTTGATTTTCATTTGAATGCATTTGGATATATCTAGATCTATTTATTATCATGTTGCATAAGTTGTTTCAAATGTTGCATGGCGTTACACCTAGAAAGGCTTCATTTATTACATGTGATCTCCGTCATATTTCTCTTTATGAAGAGGAGTTGAGGATTGATGTTAATTGTTCTCCTACTAGATGTCATTTTTCCCCCTCTAGGGATCAAGCTTTAGTGAATTATGGCAACCCTACAATGTGCTTTATTGGTAGAGATGACAATCCTCCTATTTGGGATGAACCTTTGGATTTGGATGTGATTACTCTCTTCCTCATGAAACCATTGTGAATGATCCCTTGGATAATGACATTGATTTATCTCCTCCTCACAAAGAAGCTTTGATACAAGAGGGTGATTTATTAATAGATGACATATTGATACATAATGATAACTCTTTTTCTAAAACACACTCCCTTGTGCGGACATTTTAGTGAAAGAGATGATATCATAGATCCTCTACCTCCATTTGAGATTCCTTTTAGTGATGAGGCATTAGTGGGGAATGATATGAATTCCCTTAATGCTCTCCCTTTAGTGATGATCCTATGGAGAATCAAGATCTTACCTCATCTCCTCCTAGGATGTCTTCTTTTCTTCCTTCTTGTGAATCTATTTTGTAGTGTTGAGACAACTAATATGGTTTATCCTAAACCCTTGTTGATTGTCAAAGGTTGTCCTCACATTACTGTCAAAGGTAAACCTATGGATTCTTTCAATGATCAAGATTCTATAGCTCACACATATCGTACAAGGAATAATCCTCACCCTAATTTGGTGGTTTCTACTTCTTTACCACCTTCTCAACCTATTCTTCCTCCTCCACCCCGTCTTCCTAGCAAGGAGTATAATTTGATTACCCAATTGCAAAATACTCCTGCCAAGATTTCTTTATGGGAGCTTCTTCAAACTTCACCTACCTACTATGAAGCCTTGCAAAAAGCTCTAGCAACTCTTCCCACTCCACCTCCTAATCAAGAGAACATTAATAGCTTCTTACAATGCATGCATGCTACCCCAGGTCCTCCTAATATTGTATTTACTCAAAAGGATTTACCCTCTAAAGAAGTTCAAAATTAGTATGATGCTCTTATGGTTGCTATTTCTATCAATAAAAGTATCATTCATAGGACCTTGATTGATAATGGATATGGGCTTAATGTTTGTAGCATGGACATGCTCAAAGCAATTAATGTCGATCTTTCAACTATTCAACCTGACAATGTTGCTATTCGTGGCTTTGATAACATTGCTAAGAACACTTTAGGCATCATTACCTTACCTATCAAAGTAGGACTGGTCATCCTGAATACACCTATTCATGTAATGCTTGGACCTCTCAACTATATCCTTCTTTTGGGTAGACCTTGGTTGCATGAGATGCATGTCATTCTTCCACCCTTCACAGTAAAGTCAAGTTTATACATAACAACGAGATGTATACACTTCATGCAGATGATGCACCTAATCCTTGTCTGAATATTCAAACCCACACTACTCTATTCCTAATATTAATCCTTCCTCCTCTAATGCTATTCCTAGTGATGATTGGGAACCTTGGATTTTAATCCTACCTTTATTGGAGAGTATAAAGTTAATGATCTTGATTTTATGAAGAAACAAAGAGAATTTGAACAAGTTTTT
>BSBK01008944.1:10000-180000 GCA_027943335.1 Chamaecyparis obtusa
AGTTCATACTCAACCCAACCCATTTATCCATGCTAATCAATCTTAATTAGCTAATGACCCATGATTAGCTAATCCAATCCTCCACTCATTCTCTCTCCTCCCATCACATCCTCCTAAACCTCCCACTTGCCTCCTAATACAAGCCTAATCACCTCCTAAACATTTGCACAATCATAATCCATGGATTAAGAAATCCTAAGCCAACCCTCATGTCACATCCTCACATCCCCCAATTCCCTCATCTCATGTCAACCTTAAATGCTCTTACACATCCGTTACACACTCCATCCTTCTCTTACACATTTGTCTCCTCTCACATCTCCCAAAATGGTCACATTCCCTCATTTCTTCCAACCTCTCCATTGTGACACTTGTCACAATGAGATGCCTTTGAGAAAGCACAATCCATGTTCTTTTCCTCAAATGCATCTTGACCCTTCCTCAGGTTTGCATCTTGACCGTCCATTCATCCCTCCTCTTGCCTATAAATTGAGCCCTCTTCTCCTTCATTATCATCCACCATCAAAGAAAAGTTATAATGCTAGTTTGAGATCCAAAAACATCCAAAGCAACCTCATAATGCCAAAATACTCCCACACTTTGAAGCTTGAAGCATAGTTCATAAGCACACATCCAATCTATTGGACAAAATCCAAACATCAAGAAGGCGTGTGGTCGTTTGCACTTTTTTTTAAGCTTTCTTTTGTCTTATCATATATGTTGAAATAGAATAGTATGTTGAATGTTTAACTTAGTTTCATGTTCCTAACATACTAGTTTTATTGCATACATTTTGGCACGCCCGGTGGAACCCACTTCTAGGGTCATTCTTCTTTTCTATCTATTCATTTTCCATTGAAGAAATAACCAAAAAACTAATGTTTTTTTTGTTTGAGTGCTTTGCAAGGGTTTTTTTGGGTGTTTTGTAGGTTTGGCACGAAAGAAGACACATTTGTGCCACCATTCCTACCTTCGGATTCCACAGTGAAAAAAAAAACACATAGTTTTGTGGGAACACGGGTACAGTCGACGGGAATGCATTCCCGTGAAGGACCCTTCTATTCTCTATCTAAAATTCTTCTCTTTGTCCCAAATCCACCAATCATTTCTTTGTGACATATTTGTGGAATCGCATTCCCACAATGCAGGAATGTTGTTTGACCAAACAGGACCGCTTGTGTACTTTTGTAAGCCATAAGGCAGTAACTAAAATCTTGAAATTTGTGCCATCATTCCTGCAATGCAAGATCGACTGTTGACCTTGTGGGAATGAGCATTGACTTGACGGGATCACATCTGTAGGTATCGCATGAAACTTAGCATTTTCTACTTTCTGTGAAAATTTTGATATTCTGACAGTCCCGCGAGATCGGTTGTACGGTATGTGGGAACACTGTTCTTGGTTTGCAAGATTGTAGGGATTGGCAGGAAACACTCGTTAAATTTTAAAAAATAGAATTCACATATTTTCTTTTGGTGCATTAAAAAGAACCTTGAATGTGCAAACAACACCTCATCTTTCGATTTGGGCTTAAAATGAACACGGGCTAAAAAATGAACAATCTAACATTTCCTTTAGTGCTTTAAAATCGATCCAAAATTCAATCTTGAATGCTTAAGGGATAAATCAATGCAATGAAACATTTAGATTTGGAGCTTAAAAAGAATATAAAATAAAGTCTTGAATGCTAAAAGGAAGTAACACTTTCTTGTTTTTTGCAAAGAATCAAATTTCATTTTCAAGCATTGTCATTTGTTTTCCAAATAACCTTGCATGTTAAGAAAATAAGTATTTGATGTTTTAGGATAGAAAACACTTAGGCTAATCTAGGTTCAATTTGGAATGAAGACTTCTTGGCGTGTTTGAAGGAGTTTTTTTCAACACTTCCTTAGAGCTTTTCAATTCTTGCAAAAACCTTGTTAAAGTAAGCGATGCAAGAACAATTAGCTTGTATTTGTATCCTCTCCCCTCACCTTTGTGGAACTTGGCTGAAGAGAAAGATCAAGTCAATTGGTTTTTCTTCTAGCAAGGCCTGTCTAGAGAGAAATGCTTCCTCTTTAGAGAATGACCTCAAACCGACAATTCCCCAATTGATATATAAACAAGGTGTTGAGCAAACTCTCGCCTTATCCCCTCAAGCTAAGGTGAGGTGTGTTGACGGTAGCCTGAGGTAGGTGAATATCCCTACGATTTTGGCATGGTCAACTAGGATCTTAAGTGAGTCATGTGTGTACAAACTGATTGGGGGGACACCGTAGATCTTACTAAAAGCCATTAATCAGAGGCCCACCCGATCTACTCCTGAAGGTATCAGAATATTTGTGCAAGGACCGAGCCAAGTGGTTTCCCAGGTCCTCTGAAGATTACTCACCATCTGTATTCCTCTTTTGAGATACCAAGTTGTGGGCAAAGGTTTTGATACTAGCCTATCTTATAGGTAGAAATTGCTTGTGCATGTTCTCGAAGTTATCAAAACCCGTGAAAACATTTATTCGAATATACACAAAATGTAAGTTACAAAGTTCTTTGCCAAAGAGATCATCTGCCTATTCTCCCACAAGATTGCTTTGTCTCTTGTGGGACTATTTGTCAACTATCCCGAAAGCAAACCAAGTTTGTTCAAAACCAAGCCAAGGTATACTTACCGTAGTCACTTCGTAGCTTGAGAAGAAGGTATTCTAGTACTTTTTGGACCTATGAATGAACCAATGAAGCACAAGAAAGATAAGCTACCAACACTATGTGTGTATCGAGAAAAGAAGGTTGGCGAAAGAAAGCTCAAATATCACCAACCCATTGTCACTGTAACCCAAGAAGAAGAGAAATAAAAAATAAGATTGGATAACGTGGAGTACAACACAAGGGTCAAACAATTTTCCTTTCGAATCTGAGTTAACCGTTCGTTTGTGAGGCTAGAAAGTGAAGAGTAGTAGGCACAATCTCCTTCCTTCTCAAAATTTGTGAAGATTGTCTTTGCATCCCTTCATATTAAGTAATCACTTAGGTGCATTTATATCATCCTCTTAGGAAGCCTTCATTATAATCATCTTCTATCCAAATCCCTAATCATTATCCTAGATCTACATCACATCGAAGGACTTGCCTTGAGTTGCCCAAACCTTATCCTAAGAATTAAGATCTTAGCCACACCTGTTTGACCTAGCATTGTCTAGGGTAGCTAGCACTTACTCTTGCGAACCTCATCATCTCGATCTAGAGATTGGTTCACACTAGTAAGGATCCCATCATTCAAAGATCAAAAGTCTATCCAAGGATGAAAATCCCATACATTTTGATCCCACATCAAAAAAGGTAGCTCATCTCAACCCTTAGCCACCCATCTTCCACAAAAAAAAGAGCACATCACCAAAATCTCTCATCACCCGCAATCCTACATCTAGGCTATCGCTAGCTTCATCTAGATCTAAGATCCTCATCCCAAGAATCCTTTTTTGATACGTCTGCATCCTCCCTCATCTTAGGAATTTACATTTTCATGCCTATTGAGACACAATTAAAGAAGATGAAAGGAATGGATCCCAACCAAGCCACTAGTTCAACGGACCCAAATGACCCTACCAACACTATGGTAATGTACGATCCTCAACCACCTCTGGTTCAGAATGTATGGGAAGATCCTAATGAGACACCTACCACTAACTCCATGGAAGCTTTCATGTGTCTTCCAGGACATGCACAGATGGTAAGTGCGATTATTGCACAAAACTGTCTCGCTATCTTGGAAAACTACACACAGGAGGGTACTCCCATTCCCCCACATTTATGCCCTTTTGATCCCACAAAACCCATCCATATCCCCACTAATACCTACCCCTTTGTTATCCAACAAATCCATGATCCGACCATGCAAGTATCTCATATAGCTTCATTCATCTCCCATCTCTTGTAGCCTGGCACAATAATTCCCGCAATCCAAAACAAAAACCAAACCACTCCTTTCTCCGTTATGGGCATACCACCCCCCTCCTACTTCCTCACAAGTAGCTACGCAATCATAGGCATCCACACAAGCACCACCACCCCCCATAAAATTTGCTATGCAAATGATACCTACACCCACCATAAGCCAAGCCCCCGCATCAACATCCCTTCCATAAGGAAAAACACAAGCCACTCCAACCACATTCACCCAGTCCGTTACACAACCTAATTCCATGAAAGTCCCTCCCCCATCTTTTTTCACTGACACACAGGCTCAACATGTCGCCTTCACAATAGGAATGCCATTTATGGCATCCCAAAACCCTCCGTCCACACCACAAATTCCCACTTTTGCTCCCACATTCGTAGCAACCCCCACATCACAACCCACAATGGGGATTAGCATGACTTGGACCCTTAACCAAGTGCAAATGAATGCCTTGGGTATACCCACACACTCACACATTTCCCAACCGACTTATCAGTAAGGAACCATTCCACAAATGACACAACAACCATCACCACCTCCTTTCATTGCATCTTTTCCCACAATCACCAACTACCTATCTATGCCACCCGCCACTCCACAAGTTGTCCCCCCACAATCACAACAACTCAGCTCCACCCATCCCACTAATTCTCTCTCTCAACCACCTATTGTACACACCCAAGCTACCATCCACACCCAAGCTATCATCCACCTATTGTACACACCCAAGCTATCGTACACACCCACACACTCACACATTGCCCAACTGACTTATCAATAAGGAACCATTCCACAAATGACACAACAACCATCACCACCTCCTTTCATTGCATCTTTTCCCATAATCACCAACTACCTATCTATGCCACCCGCCACTCGACAAGCCATCCCCCCATAATCACAACAACTCAGCTCCGCCCATCCCACTAATTCTCTCTCTCAACCACCTATCGTACACACCCAAGCTACCATCCCCCCTCTCAGTAATGCGGGTATGCACCCTTCATACATCGGACAAACTCAATGCCAGCCCCAACAACAATCATACTACCAACCTTCCCCACAACAGTAGTATGTCCCAACACAACAACATAATCCCCTCATCCCATAGCAGCAAGTCACACCATATCCTACATAGCAACATGCCTCGACCTTACACCAACAATATGTTGCCCAACAAGCCATCTAAAATCCATTTCAAATGGCCTTTTCCATTGGACAATCCCCCTACCTGATCTTGTAGTATCCCCCATACATCCCCCCATATTCACCTGCACCATCAGATCCATTCCCAATGGGAGTACCCACTCCAACTCTTGTCAATTCAGAATGGGAAGAGATGAAGAATGCCCTTAGGGAACTCAAAGCTAGCACTAAGGGAAAATCATTCAATTTTGAAGAAGTTTGTCCATACCCATTCGATAGATCAATCACAACACTCCCCTTCCCTAAGCATTTTCAAACACCCAAGTTCAAAAAATATCGAGGGAAGGGAGACCCAGTCAGCCATATCAAGGAGTTCTACATGGCATGCCAAGAGGTGGCATACAATGATATATACCTCATGCACCTTTTCCCCAAGATTTTGGGAGGGACCGCCATCGAGTGGTTCTATAAAATACCATATAGGTCTATTTCCACATTCACAGAACTCTCAGAGAAATTTGTGGCCCAATATGCGCATAATGTTGAAAATGAGCTCTCCTTGCTGGACCTGTGTAATGCTAAGAAAAAGGGAGGTGAAACCTTGGCCGACTATCTACAAAGATGGAAAAACCTCACCATGAGGTTGTCATATCAACCACCAGAAAAACACCTCACCAAGATATTCATCGATAATTTGCACCCGAAGTTATCCCACTTCATGTGAATGAGCTACATACAAACCTATTAGGATATAAAAGGGAAAGGAATAGATATCGAACAAGGTCTTTTGGATGATGGTGCCATTAAACATTATAAGGAGAGCTCCCAAGATAGGCCCAACAATGATCGATCCTGCTACTGGAACAAGAATAAGAATGTGGTTACAGATGAAGCCACAGACACCAAGCATGTCTGAGTTGTCACCGGTCCCAATCCCCCTCCCTCAATGTACCAATAGCAAGCACCTGTGTACCAAAAACAAGCTCCCACCTACCAGCAACCACCTTGTTAGCCACCTATCAATCAAGCCAATGCCATATCTGTCACCCAAGGAAAAAACAAGCCTCATGTTCAAAACAACAAAAAACACACATTTACTCCCCTTGGAGAGCCCCTTGATGCTATCTTCTGCCGCATGACCAATGCTAATCTGATTGTATATCTGCAAACCTAGCCCTTTTACAAGTCAACACCTAAGCTAGCCTAGTATAAGGATAATGAGTATTGTGACTATCACCGTGTTAAGGGACATGTCATTGTGAAGTGCATGAAAATCAAGCACTACGTCCAAGACCTCATCGATAAAAAGGAGATCAAATTTGATGCCCCTTCCCAGACATCACCAAATGCCAACTTGCAAATCTATCAAAATGTGTTTCCTCAATACAATGTAGGAAAAAACTAGACCAAAGCTAATCCTCCCCCGCGCCGAACCAAGGTAAGGGAAAACAAGGTGACCACGGTGATGGGAAAGATTATACTACTACCTACATCAACTATGATAAATTTGTTGGTTGCATCTCTCAAGTCGAACCAGTTGTGAATGTAATCCATGTCAAAGGTGTTGACAGTCAATGTGTCATTACTACCCACAGAGGCTAGATATCTATTGCCAATTCCAATACTACAACCTTCCCCAGTGCACAATACAACCTCTTGGAACACCTTGGGAACACACTCACACAAATTTCCATCCTCGACCTCCTTCACACATTACCCCTTCATCAGGAAGTCCTCAATAATGCCCTCCAAGAAACCCGTGTCCCTGCAAACATTAACACTATTCAATTCAAGAACCTTGTAGGACATCTATCCACATCCTCCACCCTCTCCTTTCAACAATTCGACATGCCATCCATTGAACCGGATCACAATCTCCCACTCTGCATCACCATCATGATTAATGACTTTGACATAAAAAGGGTCATGATAGGTAATGGTTCGGCCCTAAATATTTGTACATTACAATTTGTTCAGTAGGTTGGCCTCATATAGGTGGACATCTCTCATGAGGTAATCACTATCAAGGCTTATGATAACCTAGAGCATACCTCAAAAGGTACTATTTTGTTGCCTATCAAGATTGGCCCCATAGTGCAAGACACTATATGACATGTTGTTGATCTTGACCTCCCCTACAACATCCTCCTTGGTCGCCCATGGATCCACTCCGTCAAGGCCGTTCCCTCCACCTATCATTAGTGTATCAAATTCCCATATCAAGGCACATAAATCACCATCCACGCAGATCCCAACCCTATGCATACTACCGTGTGATTGCAATTTCATTCCCCCACTCCACTCATTGTCTCAAAATTGACATAAGCACATTTGTTGCCAGTTCCTCCCGATCCCATTGTGATCCAAAAACAATCCTCATCTCCACCCTTTCTATCATCAAGATCAACAATAGGGGCTATGGTGAATACAGCCTCACCGATGCCTTCACAATTGGGGCTCTCCCCATGGATCCACACACTCAGGGGTGCCCATGTCATCAAACCAAGGCATCTCAGGAAGGTTCCAAAATTAAGGCTCTTGGCTCATCTACTTTTATCTCCAATGGTTATACAAGGATCCCCCTCTTCTCGACATTGAGCTCTTTGGGTATTTCAAAGAAAAATACCCCATATCCCACAAATGGGCTACTGAACAATGGAATTATCAAGGTAGGGGTCTTGGACCCACAGAGGCTAGAACAAAAGAACCCATGGAAGCATCCAAAAATCTACAACACCAAGGCCTCAGATTTAATACCCCTCAACTACACATACGAGGACCCACTATCATGACTGGGGACACTAATTCACCTGGCGTGATCCTCTTGAATATCCAAAATGAAATCGTAGAAGTCAAAGACATTTCGGAAGAGGAAGAAAAAAAATCCTACGATGATATATTTGATGAAGAAACCTTCTTGGGAAATTCTGTCCTCCGCCAACTCGCCATTAACCTCATTGAACTCCCACTCCACCTTGAGCTCATAGAATGGGATCAACAGAGCGTGGCACACATTGATGAGTTCTGAAGTGAGGCCGTGCTCCTAAAATTCATGGGTGCCATAGGTCAAGAATTAGATTGGGGGCAAGACTCCGTAGAAGTTTATCAGCTCAACCCCAAGGGATATTTGGGGAAGAGGAAGTCTCCAGCCACAAAATTAAAAATAAAAAAGAAAATAAAGAATCCTCATGTGAAAACCCCTCTGGGGCACATCTTGATTCAGAAATAGTAAAAATAAAGGGTGTATCCTCTAGTAAAACCCTCTCTGAGGTGCTAGAGGATGGAGACTTACCTCTTCCACCCATCTAGGATTATCGACCAGAATAGTCATCCATTCTTATCAAGGAAACCAAGCCAGTTAATTTGGGCACGAAGGAATATCCTTGAGTCACCTACATTGCAGCGTCCTTAATGGAGGGTGAAGAATCAGACCTCATAGCTCTTCTTTGAGAGTCAATCATAAATTTTTCATGGTTATATGCCCACATGCCCATACTTGACCCAGATCTCATCATCCATCATCTTGCAGTGGATCCTAGTGCCAAGCCAGTAAAGAAGAAACTCCGCAAAATGCATCCTAAGGTAGCTCTTTTAGTCAAGATGGAACTGGAGAAGTTTCTACAAGCCAAGATAATCAAAGCCATTGATTATTTAGATTGGATCTCCAACATGGTACCCATCACCAAGCCTTTAGGAAAAATAAGAATGTGCACAAACTTTAGAACAAGGCATGTCCTAAAGATGACTTCTCGCTACCCAACATTGACATGATAGTAGACCTCACAGCCGGTCAGGGTACAATCAGATCAGAATTGTCAAAGTAGACCAGCATAAAAAAACATTCACCACACCATGTGGCACCTTCTATTATAACATGATGCCGTTTGGGCTCAAGAATGCGGGAGCTACCTATCAAAGAGCGATGACCGCAATATTTCATGATATGATCCATAAAATTCTGGAAGACTCCATAGATGACATCCTTGCCAAATCAAGAACATGGTTAGAGCACCTAAATGTCCTCGAGCAGGTCCTTGATCACTTACATCACTATGGTTTAAGGCTCAATCCAAAGAAGTGTGTCTTTGGTGTTACATCCAAAAAGATGTTAGGGTTCATCATGTCCAAGTGAGGTATAGAGATCGATCCCAAGAAGGTGAAATCCATCATAGAGATGCCCCCTCCCAGAACCCTCAAGTAGTTGCAAAGCCTATAGGGGAAGTTGCAGTCAATCCGCAAGTTTATTTCTCAATTGGCAGACAAGTGTCAATTGTTCACCCATCTGTTGCACAAGGACACCACTTTCAAATGGGATCCTATCTATTAGCATAGTTTTGAGAACCTCAAAGAATACCTAGAAAACTCACCTATTCTTATGACACCAACACTAGGAAAGCCCCTCATTTTGTACATCTCTGCAACTACCATATCACTGGGGGCACTCCTAAACCAGCTCGACGATAATGGAAAGGAGAGGGCTATTTACTATATCACCCGTACATTGGTGGGCTATGAGATGAACTACTCCCTGATGGAAAAATCATGCTTAACAGTGGTCTTTTCTACTCAAAAGCTTCGTCACTATATGCTCAGTCACATGGTAAAGTTAATCTCAAAAGTGACCCTCTCAAGTACCTACTTTCAATGACCACGCTCACAGGATGAATGGAAAAGTGGGCAATGCTTCTTAGTGAATTTGACATCCAGTACATCGATTGAAAAGCCATCAAGGGACAAGTTATCACAGATTAGCTAGCTAAAGCACCATTAGTTGATGCATACTCTCTAGTGATGGAGTTCTCAAATGAGCATTTGTGTATGGTCAAAGAACAAACCTTGTGGAAGCTATACTTTGACAGATCATACACATCACATGGATTAGGGATAGGGATAATTTTTGTGACCCCTCAAGGTGACTACATCCTGAAATCCTTCAAATTAGGGTTCCTGTGCACAAACAATATCTCAGAGTATGAAGCCCTCATTGCTGACCTTAGGAAAACTATCCATTGGAATATCATAGAGCTACAAGTATTCGGGGAATCTCAATTGATCATCAAATAGGTCCTCGATAAATTTTAGAAAAAATATGACAAGTTATTGCCTTACAAAGAGCTTGTGGATAAACTCAAAGAACACTTCATCAGCTTATAGTTCACACAAGTGATGAGACTCCAAAAAAAGGCCACAGACGCTATGGAAACCATTGAGTCATTATTGGAGATCCCCTGTTATGTGACACAATATGAGTTTCTAGTTGAGCAGCTACACATGCCCTCTTACGAGAACATTGACTTCGATATGGTGTACATTTTGGTTTGTCCCTAGTCCCCGTGGTACCATGATATTCGCTTATTTAAAGAATGGTATCATATCTCCTCACCTCACCAATACCTAACACCAAAACCTCATTCACAGAGCATCCCACTACACTCTTGTAGCCAAAACCCTATATCATCATGGGTATCAGAATGTCCTTTCCCAATGTTTAGATTCAAATGAGGCTGCCTTGGATTTACAAGAGGTTCACACAGGCATTTGCAATGCCCACACGAGTGGCATGGTTCTTGCAAAGCAGTTGCTTAGAGTTGGGTATTACTGACTGATGATGGAGCATGACGCCTGAAAGTTTGTAAAGAAGTGCCTACAGTGTCAGCAACATGCTAATTTGATCCATGCACTAGCACAAGACCTACAACCCATCGCACCCTCGTGGCCCTTCTCGTGTTGGGGTTTCAACCTTGTTGGCATGATCACCCCTCATTCTTTTAACAAACACAAGTACATCATAACGACCACTGAATATTTCATAAAGTGGGTCGAGGCAATACCACTCAGCCTAATCATGGGTGTCTAGATATCTAAATTCATCTTCTACCATATCATTTATCATTTTGACATCCCCTCCACCATCTTCACGGACCACAACACGCCATTCGAGAACCAGCATGTCAAAGGACTCTGTGCCCAGTTCCACATCCACCAATGCTTTTCTAGGCCATATTTTTTGTAAGGAAATAGTCAAGAAGAGGCAACTAATAAAACCATCCTAAAAATCTTGTAAAAAGTTGTCAATGATTATGGCCGCGACTGGCACCTCCAAATCAATCCCGCCCTCTGGGCCTACTGTACTTCATTCTGTACACCTACAAGCACCACCCCATACTCCTTGGTATATGGTGCTGAAGGTGTTGTACCAATTGAGGTTGAGATCCCTTCACTATGTTGTCCACAAAGAATTACATCACAAATGAAGACTATCGTGTGGTATGCCTTACCGAGTTGGACTTGCTAGACGAAAAGAGACAACAAGCCTATGATCACCTGATCATGTACCAAAACCACCTCAAGAGGAGCTTCAATAAAAAGGTGCACCCATGAAAATTACAAGTAGGAGACATGGTCCTCAAAGAAAACCAAAAGGTACAGGCTAGCCATGAGAAGAAAGGGAAGTTTGAGCCCACCTAGTTGGGTCCCTATGTGATGACAACTTGTTTCGGCTCCGGATCTTACTAGTTGTCTACACCTAAAGGGGAGCCCCTCAATGATCCCATTAACATCATACATCTAAAGTGGTTCTATGCTTGAACCATTTATATGATCCTAAAAAAAATCAAGAAAAAGTGAAAAATCAGTAAAAATACAAAAAAATAAAAAAAATGAAAAAAGTAAAGAGAAAATAATAGCCCAATGGTGAAAAATTGGCATTCAAGCACCTTGGGTAAGTATTTTTGTGAAAAGCTGGAAATAGGCGCCACATATAATGGACCATATCATTATCTATCAAACTCTCATTCTTCCTTCAAACTCACCCCCCAGCACTTATCACCCCGTTATCCTTCCATTTCACCCCTCCCTTGTTCCCAAGGTGTCATTCTCATTACGCCCGCTGACAAGACCTACTAGCCCACATCTTGAGATTTTTGTATATACCAAGGCATGACCTATCCTTGCAACACTGAGCTATGTACATATTCATTACTTGTTGACTTATCCTGATTACCTAAGCTTCTGTAGATATCCATTGTATATAGTGTCCCCAGTTTGTACATATCATCCTTCTTTCCCAGTAGTAATTTGATCGCAAAACACATGGCCTGTCATGACCACAATATCAGCAAGTATCCCATGTCATTGTGATTCTCCAAGGTTCTCCTTTTTCCCATCCATGATTCAATTTGCAATCAAACCCACCAACCAGGTATTTGTAGGATGCATCTTTCCTCTTATTTGACCTAATCACAACATCCATAGTCAGTCGATCTCTTTTGGCAAAGGACGTCTTTTGTTCTTATGACATTGATTGCATAATGTTTCTTTTGGATTTATTAGTTGTTTTTGAGGTCTCAATTGGCTTCTCTCCTCAAAGTCACCATGATCCTTTATATCATGGTATGCCATGATGAGGGACATTTTTTGGGGCAAGGTCTTTTGTGCTCTTTTGTTTCTTCTTGCGAGTCGGTCAGACATGACCCTTGCATGGTTTGCATGTGATCTTCTAGGTCACCTAGTGTACTTGTGAAATGTTGTTTTTTTGTGGGTTCCTCAACATCATTTCCACCATGCCTCCCCCTGGGTGCATGTGTGATGCTGGGGCAACCCTTGTGTGTCTTTTTCAAGTTAGTCCTATGCAATGCTAGCGACATGGCCTTAAGTTCCTAGTAACTTTGGCTAGTCCCTGTTGTTGCTATATCAAACTAAGTGCTCAAACTACATGGTGGTATTCCCCTTTGGAATACCTCACGCTCAAGCTTCACTAAATATCCCCCCTCCTATCAAACTTCCTAGCTAAAACCCACATCCTTATCCAATCTTAGCAATTATCCTCAGAAATCCCCCGAAGCATCATCCCCACATCCTTTTTTACTCATTTTCCTTTGTCCCCACATAGCACCTTGTCCTGATGTAAAACTATCTACCTCATTCACCCTCAGCTCATCTTCCCAACCCATGAATTGTGATTGTGCAAAAATCCCCTTTTCACCATCCCCTCTAAACACTCCACACCATCCTCCCCACCCCTTAGCAAGGGTTCAGTCAAGTAGTGATATGTTGTGCCACCTCATCCTCACATCTCACCTTCTATCTCCCATCTCCATTCATACATCTCCCCCCATCTTCCTACATACAATTCATTTCGTGTCACTATCCTAGATTGGATTGTCTCATTTTATTTTCACCTCTTCATCCCTCGTTGCATCCATTGCTTCATCTTAGGTTCATTTTTATCTTGCATTATTAATACTTTTTAGGTTCATTTCATCTTTCATTTCATTAATCATTTTCATCTCAAGTTCATGTTAGCTTGCATTATTAAAATTCATTTAGGTTCGTTTCATCCTTTAAAATGCATCCATGGTGTGTCATTCGTCATTTCAAATTCATTTCAAAAATCATTTCAATTCGCATTCATTCTTCACATCCATTTCATTTCATTTATCATTTAGATTCATTTTAAATCTTGCATTGTTAGACTCATTATCATTTCGCTCATCTTGCATTGTTAGATTCATTTATCATTTAAATTCATTTAGATTCATTTTATCTTGGATAGTTAAACCATTTAGCTTGCATTATTAGGTCATATTGAGGTTCATTTTAACTTTCCTCAATAGATTCATTTGTAGTTCATTTTAATCTTTCATTTAGATTCTTTTTAAATTCATTTTAGTCTTGCATCGCTAATTCCATTTAGATTCCATTTTTAGGTTCATTTTATCTTGTATTGTTAATCCATTTCGGTTCATTTTAATCTTGCATTGTTAGGTCATTTTGATTATCTTACATTGTTAAAGACATGTTTCATATGAAACATGTATCCATACATAAAACCATAACATATATAAAAACTAAAAAATCATGCATCACATAGGGCATCATGTCACATCCTACATACATAAAATCATTAGTAGCTACACCTCATATGAACACACACAAATCACCTTGCATCCTACATCAAACATGTGTCAGTCTAACATCATATAGAAAATAGCATCACATCTTGCATCACCCATGTTAGTACATCATAAGTATCCTTACATCCATACATAACACACCACATCCCACCCAGCTCATCATGTATATATAATCATGATAAAGGAAGAATACAAGAATGTCCCATCCCAAAGAATGAAAGAATAAAATGTCTGTCCTAGTCCATGTCCATCAAAAAGTACAGATATAATAGACATAGGGACTGTGCCCTCCATCAATGAATAGCTAAATTACATAAATTTAGATCACATCATATCACTACCTATCTGCCTCTCCTAAGGAGGCTGCATATCAATATCATCACCTAGGGGGTCCACCTATGTAAAATCATGTACGTGTGCCTATATCTCTGCACTACATATCTGTGTGGCTCTCTGCCCTATCCCTGAGTCCACCTCCATCCCTACCCCTAACAACTCAGCCTCTACCATCTGCACAGAGCCGCCGACCGATCGCTACTGACTCTGTGTGTGTCCCAATCGATGGCTCTCCTGTCCTATCCTATGGGAGGTGCCAATCATGGGCATGCTGCCCCTTGTCCTCTGGCTATTGCCAGACCCTGCATCTGAGCTCCTACATGTCCCCAACCCTATGTCCACCGAGGGTCTAGGATGCCTATAATGCTGGCATCACTCTGTGGACACTAATGCATGGTATATGCCCCTGTACCATCCTATCTGCTTGCTCATCCTTGTCAATTCCCTCTGTAGGTGGGATACCTCCCCTGATTGATCCTGCGAGCCCCATGCTGAGGTGTCTCCTCTCAGGGTCTGTCTCTCCACTATTAGCTGCTAGAAAACCATATCCCTCTCCCCCTATAGATAGTCTCACTCTGACCACAGACCCTCTCTCTCCCCTCTCAACTAGTCCCTCTCTGCCAGTAGTGCATCCCTCTCTCTCCGTAGCTAATCTTGCTCATCAATGGTGAGAAGCCCCTCTTGTATTGACTAAGATAGCTACGCTATCAAGGCATCTCGCTCACCATGTGTGTCCCAAAGCATCTGGTTAGTCTGGTCAAAGGCTACTTGTAATGAGATGAGATGCCCTACTAGATCTCTGCCTCCTCCCCCAGATGACCCCACTCCTTCTACTGGCGGTGGTCCTGGTGGTGGTGGTGGTCCTATCGGTGGTGTTGGTCCTGCTGGTGGTGGTGATCCTATAGGTGGTGACCCTCTTGGTGTTACCTATCTTTCATGCACCTATCCCCCATCTCCCCCATCCACATCCATACCATCTCCTCCCCCCTCTGTCCTCATCTCCATCTCCATCTCCTCCTCTTCGTCTCCCCCTCCCTCCTCTCCTCCCTCAACCCCTATATATAGGCACTGCTCCCCCATCAACTAGGTAACCTTGATCTCCCCACCGCTCTCGCCAAATGAAACCATGTATTGTATGCTGAAGTAGTCCTTGACTTTGTTGCTCCCCCCACCCAATCCTAATGAAATGGCTGCAATGCCTGATACTTGGCTAGCAACCCTGTCCTATCTTATCTAGGCCCAAACTCTATAACATGCTCTTGCATGGCTTGCTGATACCAATGTGCCGAACTTGGTACATCCTGCATGAAGCCAAACTATCAAGTGATCCTATCTGGCTTGTACTACTCAATAATGTACTCCCACCTCCCCATCAAAAATATTGGTAGTGGGGTATACGACAACTCTCTCTGGTCCTCTACCCATTATGCCTTCCCTAGGTAGGGCCCCTAAGTTATCCTATCAAGAGTCTCATGCCAATGGTCAATATCATCCACTCCCTGATAAGTTAGTAAATCCCCCTAGCTATATGCCACAGGCTCCTATGGCTACTTTTCAGCTCGACCTAAGGGTCGCAACATAGCCATGTGCTCCCACACCCATACCTGTAAGAGTGACACAAACCCAAAACTCCTCCCCAGAGTCCTTGCCCCATGGTACACAATCTAGTGTAGGTCCTTGTACATCTCTACTAGCATGAGAGTCCCCCATGCTGCTGGAACCCTCACATCAATGATCTGAATGATCCTTAGAATGAGCGCTAGGGTCACTCCTGTACCTCCTGTGTTAGGGGCAATGTACCCCGATACTAGTCCACACACATAAAAATAGAGTCGTTGTGCTGCTAGCGCTACTGTTGCATGGTTAGCTAGGGTTAACTGTTTGTGCCGCAAGACTAGTGCTACACCTGACCCTAGCAATGGGGCCACCACCTGCAGCTGTGTGTATGTCCTCGCTACCACTGGTGTCCCTCAAACTGGTAGTCAGAAGATCTGGTACATGTCCTCCAGTGTGATGGTCATCTCTCTGGTTGGCAGGTGGAAGGTCACCATCTCTGAATTCCATCGCTCACATAAAGTTGTCACCAGTGCCATAAATGTCTACCTTTGGGGCATTCGAGCTAAGTATCCCAACCCCAGTGCATCCACTTGAGCCCACTCCACTAGTGTAAATTGCTCTGCCACTGCCAAGACCACTGTGTGTCACTCTCAACTCGTTAGCCAATCCACTGACCACTGCACCCAAATCAAACCAAAATGTCAAATCCTTCCTCTATGCCAAAAACCTATTTCTTTCTCGCGTTCCCACCACCTATCCCTTTCCTATGTTCCCGCCAAATTTTTCTCCCCACGTTCTCGCAGGGATTCCTTTTTACCCGCGATCCTATGATGGCGGGATCATGTCGATTCCCCATCCCTGTCCTAGCATGGGAACACATTCCCACGCTGCCCGTCTAACCCCCCTCCCCTTGGGAATGCATTTTTTTCTACCTCCCGATGCATTTTTGCTTCGGGAATGTGATCCCACAAAAATGTCTTGTGGGATCGCGGTCCTGCCAGAAATTCCCTCTAACTCCTGGACTTTCACGATCCTGGAAAAATTTTGACCAAACCCCCCTTCCCCCCTCCCCTTTTATTTTTTACAAGAATGCGTTCCCACAGGCATGTTCCCGCCGATCCTACACTTGCGGGATCGCGTGTTTTTCTCCTAAAACATGCAATAAATGAAAAACTAACCTAAGGACCAGATGCATTTTTTGATCCTACTTGTTAGTTAGGGACCCCATGTCGCCGAACACATCACACCATGTCTGATCGGTGAGTTGGTCACCCCCTCTCTCTCATTCTTCTTCTTCACTCAGAGCTCCAATTTCTCTCTTTTCCAAGGTCTCCGATGCACAAATGACTTATTTTTGGCCTTCTCGGCCCTTATTAAGGCCCTTCCGAGCCCCATTTCCCCCCCCCCCCATATGCCTTTTCACCCACCATCTCCTCCCCTCATGCCGAATCTTTCCACACATTGCCTTTCTCGTCTCTCTCTCTCTCTCTTCCTCATTTATACCCCTTCTTCACCCACAACATGCCTTCCTCACCTTTTCTTTTCAAGATGCCACCAGGGCCCTTGTTTCTTTCCCTGCTACCCTCTCGATGGGGCATCACTTAGCCTAAACTTCCTAGCCCATAATATGGGGCATTTTTTCCATCTAGTCCATTCTTCGTGTCATCTTTATTGTTGAAACATCTTTGAAATAACATTATTTTAACACTATGTCGAAGAGTGGCAAAATGTAGACACCTAAATCTGATTACACAATTTAGTAATCTTATTTAGTTCTCTCCTAAGACATCCTATTAATTAAATACTATTATTTGGTTAATTTATGTCATCCCCTAATTAATTAATTAAATTAATTAACTATAGTCTAATTAATTATCTAAATGACAAACTTATAGTCTAATAATTAATTAATCCCTATTCCTCTATTAATTTAAATGGATATACTTATCTATTTAAATTAATTCATGAAACCCCATTTTCCTCTCACTTGGAATTTAATAAAATATTTAATTCCAACCTTAACCCTCAACTAAACCCATCCCAAAACTCCTAACATGTAGCTCATACTCAACCCAACCCATTCACCCATGCTAATCAATATTAATTATCTAATAACCCATGATTAGCTAATCCAACCCTCCACTCATTCTCTCTCCTCCCATCACATCCTCCTAAACCTCCCACTTGCCTCCTAATCACCTCCTAAACATTTGCATAATCATAATCCATGGATTAAGAAATCTTAAGTCAACCCAAGTCAACCCTCGTGTCACATCCTCACATCCCCTAATTCCCTCATCTCATGTCAACCTTAAATGCTCTTAAACATCCCTTACACACTCCATCCTTCTCTTACACATTTTTCCCATCTCACATCTCCCAAAATGGTCACATTCCCCCATTTCTTCCAACCTCTCCCATTGTGACACTTGTCACAATGAGATTCCTTTGAGAAAGCACAATCCATGTTCTTCTCCTCAAATGCATCTTGACCCTTCCTTGGGTTTGCATCTTGACCATCCATTCATCCCTCCTCTTGCCTATAAATTGAGCCCTCTCCTCCTTCATTATTATTCACCATCAAATAAAAGTTATAATGCTAGTTTGAGAGCCAAAAACATCCAAAGCAACCTCATAATGCCAAAATACTCCCACACTTTGAAGCTTGAAGCATAGTTCATGAGCACATCCAATCTATTGGACAAAATCCAAACATCAAGAAGGCTTGTGGTGGTTTGCACTCTCTTTTTAAGCTTTATTTTGTCTTATCATATATGTTGAAATAGATTAGTAAGTTGAATGTTTAACTTAGTTTCATGTTCCTAACACACTAGATTTATTGCATACACCCTCATTTAATATTGGATACTAAGTTTTCTCTTTATTAAATCTTTCCCCAATTTTAAATAATTATCCCAATGTAACACACACATTAAATGTAGTCCTAATGTTAGAATACAACATATGAAGTGGCTTAAAGAATGTTAACTCTTAGTGATACATAACCATATAGGTTCCCTAGATGCAACACACATAATAATAAAGTAATACATTATAAATATTTTGCAAGGTGTACAACACCTTATCCCAACATTCTCTCACTTGTTGTAAACATTGCATAAGGGTCAATCAATGAAATGAATCATCATAGCCAAACATGAAACCACATGAATCACCAACATACTTTCATGATCTATAAACTTACCTGCAAAAAAAGCAAAGTGATCACCATATCAAGCGAGAAATCCTCTCATCTCTCAGCATGCCACCTATGGAAGAAAAAGGAAAAACCCAAGTTGAACATGCACTAATTGAAGAAAACAAGCATCAAATCCAATGTTATTCAAAAGATTCCAAGCTATTGTCACAAGGAAAAAATCCCTCATGATAAAAAATGACATACACAACATATGTCAATACATCCAACCATCCCAACCTCTTAAGTATAATCAACATTAAAAAAATTCATGCCAAAACCATATTAACCATAAATTGCAATCAAGCTCCCTATATCAAATTTTTCCAATGAAGAACATGTTACAAGTGTGATTGTTGTTGCACTAAAAGATTGACCCATCAATGCCCAATACAACCACTAGACTTATAGAATCCATAAGAGGCGGTTAGTCCCTTGTCACAAATCTCAAGGGGAGCACTAACCATTTTTACAACAATCTCCCCCTTAGCGTTACTTGAGGGGATTTAAACTTGTGACCAATATTTGATACGACTTATTACAAGTGTGTTTTCCATTGCACCAAAATATTGACCCATCAATGCCTAATACAACCACTAGACTTATATAATTCACAAGAGGTGGTTAGTCCCTTGTCATGAATCCTGAGGGGAGGAGTGAATTTTTTTCCAATAGAACATACATATCCCTGGGGACTCTTACTATGTGGGTGATACCAAATTAAAAAAATCATCTCAATGCATATCAAGTGTACCAATCAATTCTCATATCAAGGTTTGATGAGTAAATAAAATATGAAGTACCAAAAATAATCACAATGATCCACACATGAAACTCAAAAAGCTACATACTTTCTCATAATATTTCACCATCCTCCCAAATCTCATAATCATGAATTTCATGGAAGAAAATATAGAATGAAGATAGAAAACCTGTAAACCATAACTTATCATTCTACCAACATGTCAAAGAAACAACACTATGGAAAGTATGATCTCCTCCAAAACATTTCAAATAAAAAGTTATAAAAACACACAACCTCGTTCAATCTCTTACATTAAAGAAATATATATCATGTAAAGCCAATAGGAATGTAAGACTCTCATAAGGTTCCAAGAAGATCAAACTCATAATAACCATTCCTTATGAATGAAATAAGCCTAATAAACTATATCCTATTATCCTCATAATCATTGTCCACTAAAATGCACAAGGAGATAACCTATGCCAAACATCTCTCAAATGAATCCTCATGAACTAATCATCTATACATACCTCAAGATCCATATCTATGAAAGATAATCATAAACATAATGCACCTAGAAGGAACAATGGTAAACACCTCTCAAGTAGTATATTGTTGAGTATACCAAGAGTGGAGAATGATAATCCTCATCATCATATCCAAGTCACCATGACTCATCCAAGAACACTCTCCTCTCAAGTCCAATTTAGAAAGTTAAAGCTCCTTAGTCTTCCTATTGAGACCATCAACCATCTCAAAACATGTCTCTAATTAAAAGAGTAAATAATCCTCACCTATGTCCCCATGTATCCATGAGTACTTGTAACGAATCAATCCATGCCAAAATCCAAATTTTACACAACAACATCATGAAGTAATATATTAAATGATCATGTACTCAATACAAAGAGACTCAACCAAGATCAATGTTACATATCCAATCTAGTAATTAGGAACATAAACATGATAGCATTATATAACCATATCTCCTCCTAGGAGATAACATAATCCACATGAACATATCATAAAACTATATCATTTCAAAAATCTAAATCGGTAATCAAGTGCATACCATGACGTAATAACAACCATCCTATCAAACACGAATATCATGATAAAGCAAAGAATAAAACTACACCTCAACCAAAGAATTCATGATTCCTCCATGGATCCAAGATGTCAACATCTCATATCAACATGAAGATAACCATCTCCTACCAGTAAACCTAGAAATGTGCAAGAGCCTTTGATGTAGGAGCATCCTGGGTGTAAGAGCAATCTTGCATCACCCAAAAATATTTCTATATGCTTTTCAATAAGGGCTATCTTGTGCAGAGCTACTATTTATGGAAACTTACTATTTTTAGTAAGTTGGTCATATGATCTCAGAATGTTTTGATTTCACAGTTGGAGGTTCATCCTAGTCATTTCAGCCTACCAGTTGAGTTTCATTGTCACATCATCAGTATTGGTGAAGTTATTGAGGTTTTTGGGTACGAAATCTTTCGGGTCAATTTTGAAGGTCTTAGAGGCTTTGGATCACGATCGACCCCCAGTTGACTAGCACTAGTGCGTGTCAGGCACCGTAGATCTCATCATGGCATTTCTGAAAAGTGGTTACAATAGAAAAATGGAGCTACGATTAAAAAGTTATGGCCTCCAAAAGTTGGGTTACCTAAAATCATATTTTGTATTTCTTTTGAGCCGACCCTATTGTAATAATTGTGAAAAATAAATAATTCTATGTTTAGTTGGCCTAAAGGGCTAAATTTCTGGAACCTTCTCAGGCGGTGGAAATTGCCTATATAAGAAGGGTCTGTAGTGTTGTCTTAGGCAGTTTGGGACAGTTCTGGGTGGTAGTTCTGGGTAATAATTTGAGGCTTTGTCCTACAGAATATTGTAAGGGAATGCCCATATGGCTTTGCATATTATAATTCTGAAAGTTTGTAATTTCACATTTGTGGAGATAATAAGAAGCCAATTTTCTATTCTTGCATATTGTTGTTGTTTCTCTGTTCTTGTTATGTGTTTGTGGTATTAAGGGGAGCACTCTTCATCAAGTGGTATCAGAGCAGGAGTTCCTGAGTGTGTAAACAAATCACCGATTGTGAGGTAGTTTGCACCAAGACCGTGGATCAGGGGTTTTGTGTAAACAGATCGTCGACTATGAGACAGTTTGCACCAGGACCGTGGTTAGGGTTTTAGCGAGAAGCATGAAAATGCCTCCACGAAGGGAACATGGTGGAAGAGCTGGTGTTGTAACACCTAAGGTTAGGGAACTACAGAGACAAGTGTGAGCATTGCAAGAGAAGATTCACAGAGGAATGAATCTTAATGTCAGAGACGAAAGCAAGGATGAAGCTAAAGAAGAAGATCAAGAAGGAGAAGTCGAAGTTGTGAACCAGGAGGAAGAAAGACTTTTCCAAGCTATCTCAAAGATTGGGAAGAGACCTAAGATTGAGGTCCCGACATTTTTTAGAAATCTTAACCCAGAAGAGTTGATCAACTGGATCAACGAATGCAAAGAATATTGTGAGTATGAAGATATCGAGGATCCTGATCAGATCAAGTTTGCGAAGGCCAAACTTAAGGGTCATGTGAAGATCTGGTGGCAAGAGATTCAGTTGGAGTGAAATCAAAGAGGAAATGATAAAATCACAAGATGGGGGCAGATAGTGGATAAATTGAAGCGACAGTTCATCTCTGTTGATTATGAGCTTGACCTACTAAGGAAAATGCAAAGTTTGAAGCAAGCGGGAAGATCTGTTCAGGAGTATACAGAGGAGTTCTATCGAATCCTCATCAGAACAGGCCATGCGAAAGTTGATAAGGAAAAAGTTGCCCATTACCTTAATGGGTTGAGGCCGAGCATTCAAGAGGAGTTGAATTTGGTTCGAATGAATAGTATTGAAGAGGCATACCAGTTTGCCCTAAAAGTAGAGGAAAAGTTGAACAAGAAGTTTGAGAGTAGAAAAAGCGGAAGAGGTCGTGATGGAAGATCTAGTGGATGGTCATATGGAGATCGAAATGAAGATCCGAAAAAGCAGGATGAGGCCAGTAATAGTCAGAATCAGAGAAGATATAATTTTAGTCATTTCCAAGATCAGAACAATAGAGGAAGAGGAAGAGGACAAGGTTCAGGAAGAGGAGGCTTCCGTGGAACATGTTTTCACTGTGGAGAAGAAGGTCATAGGACATTTGAATGTCCTCAACACCAAGGAGGGATAGATAGGAGGAACGAAGGCCAGGCCAGAGTTGCATATGTAGATGAAGATGCCAGATCATCACATTCTAAAGATGCTAAAAGAGGAGAAACACTGATTAATAGAAGAGTCTTGTTGAGTGGTGAAAATGAACCTGAGCAAAGAAGGAGTCTGTTTCGCACTAGGTGCAAGTGTGAGGGTAAGTGTTGTGATGTGATTATTGATAGTGGTAGTACTAATAATTTGGTGTCAGAAGAGATGGTGACAAAGTTGAAGCTCAAGAGGCAAAAACATCCACATCCATATCGGGGTGCCTGGGTGTAGGATGACCACAAGGTCATGGTTAGTGAACAGTGCCTAGTAAAGTTCAAGATCGGTGGGTACCAAGATGAGGTACTATGTGATATCATATCTATGGATGCATGTCACATGTTATTGGGTAGACCTTGGTAGTTTGACAGATGTGTTGTACATGATGGTCGTGCAAATACCTATTCCCTGACAAAGGATGGAGTGTGACATAAGCTAAAGCCATTGAAGGAAACAAAAGAAAAGGTATGTGGTAATGCAAGAATAACTTTTGTTGATAGAGGAAATTTCTCAGATGGTATGAGGCATGAGCATATGTGTTTTACCTTAACTCCAAAGGCTGAGAAAGAGGAAGTAGAAGATGTACTTATAGAAGTTGCAGAGTTATTGAATGAGTTTCAGGATATTGTATCTGATAATGCACTTGATGGATTACCACCAGTAAGAAAGATCAATCATCAGATGGACTTGATTCCAGGAACCAGTTTACCAAATAAGGTAGTACACAAAATAACGCTAGTAGAAAGTGAAGAGTTGAAGATAGATTTGAAGTTTAGTTCATCACATCATCCATGGATTGTATATGGAAGTAGTCCTAGAAATGCATTTGAGTTGAGGAAGATAGATAAAGGAGAAATAAGTAGTGCTGAAGCTGAGGATTTTGTAGAACATTTGAAGAACATCCATGAGGAGGTGAGGAAGCACATTACCAAGATGAATGCACAGTATAAGGCTAAGGCAGATGAGAAAAGGAGGCATAAGGAATTTCAGGTTGGAGATGAAGTCATGGTTCATTTGCGGAAGGAAAGATTTTCAATTGATACATATAAGAAGCTGAAAATGAAGAAGTTTGGGCCATGTAAGATACTGAAGAAGCATGATTCAGGAAATGCATATGAGGTCGAGTTGCCTATTGAGCTGAATATTTCACTAGTATTTAATGTTTCAGATCTGATAGAGTATCATGAAGGAGGTGTTGAAGATGAGGTTACAGCAACACAGTGGAGTATTCCAGCAACCAGTTCAGATATCAAGGAGATTGAAGACATACTGGATAGTCGTGTTGGCAGAAGCACAAAGAACAAGACATATGAAGAGTATTTGGTCAAATGGAAAGTATGACCTGTTGAAGATTCATCATGGCTAGCAAAGGAGGAGGTTAACCATCTTGCTTTTCCTCTGTACACCTGAGTCGTGACAGGGTCACTTCTCAAATTACCCTGAGTGTCTGATGCAGGAGCATCTTGGGTGTAAGAGCAATCTTGCATCACCCAAAAATATTTCTGTTGCTTTTCAATAAGGGCTATCTTGTGCAGAGCTGCTATTTATGGAAAATTACTATTTTTAGTAAGTTGGTCATATGATCTCAAAATGTTTTGATTTCATAGTTGGAGGTTCATCCTAGTCATTTCAGCCTACCAGTTGAGTTTCATTGCCACATCATCAGTATTGGTAAAGTTATTGAGGTTTTTGGGTACAAAATCTTTCAAGTCAATTTTGAAGGTCTTAGAGGCTCCGAATCGCAATCGACCCCTGATTGACTAGTGCTAGCACATGTCAAGTGCTGTAGATCTCATCATGGCATTTCTGAAAAGTGGTTACAATAGAAAAACAGAGCTACGGTTAAAAAGTTATGGCCTCCAAAAGTTGGGTTACCTAAAATCATATTTTGTATTTCTTTTGAGCCGACCCTATTGTAATAATTGTGAAAAATAAATAATTCTATGTTTAGTCGGCCTAAAGGGCTAAATTTCTGGAACCTTCTTGGGCGGTGGAAATTGCCTATATAAGAAGGGTCTGTAGTGTTGTCTTAGGCAGTTCGGGATAGTTCTGGGTGGTAGATCTGGGTAATAATTCGAGGCTTTGTCCTACAGAATATTGTAAGGGAATGCCCATGTGGCTTTGCATATTGTAATTCTGAAAGTTTGTAATTCCACATTTGTGGAGATAATAAGAAGCCAATTTTCTATTTTTGCATATTATTGTTGTTTCTCTGTTCTTGTTATGTGTTTGTGGTATTAAGGGGAGCACCCTTCATCAACCTTCTATAGCAATATGGTCTTATTAGTAGTCTAGCCGATACATCTAGAATCTACAATTTCTATTTCATCCACTTGAGAACCCTTACTATCCAAACCAAGGTCTTATAGTTCTTTTGTTCCAATTCAAGAAAAAACATCATCCACCCAAACATTTTTACTCATCTCAAGAAGTTCCATAGTCAAAGTACTAGGGTTATTACCTCCCTAAATGCTTGAATCCAATTGACCGATGTCTTTTTTTTTTTTCCAAAATTAGAGAATTTATTGCATTTTGATTATTCTCCCATGGTAGTTCTGGAAGTACCAAAACCTCAGGGGGGCATCACTATGGAAACAAAAACTATTACAACTGATACCTTAGAATTATTTGGAGCCTATATTAGTTTGAGAGGTCATGGACTTATTGATTCAAAATGTGTCCATGCCTACACCATAGGAAATAACACTTTTATTCTTTTATTTCAATATTTTGTTGGAATTCTAATATAAAAGAGACAATCCTAATATATAAGAAATTACTACGAATAGACATAACACAAATGTGATCATATAAAATTTGATTCTCTTTTGCCCATATCTACATCTAGGGTAAAACACAATTGATCCCCAATTGCATGAAGAACATCTTTGAACCTATACTCACAAGGTATATTTTATAATTGAATCCAAATAAGGCCATATGTGGGATTCATTGTCCTAACATTGAATTTAGGGTATCATCATTGGATGAAAAAAGCTCTAACCAATATGTCAAGAGAAATTTTCTAGAATTTCAGCCTTGATTTCTGATTGAAAAAATTAACCACAAAGATTTTTTTTTTGAAGGAAGTTGATTGTAGTAACTAGATTATGATTCTCCTCACCTCATCGATGCATCTACTGCCTTAAATTTTGTGCTCCTAAAATATTACCAATAAAATTTATGTGAGAATGATAGTGCATTGTTGCCTACTTTGTTTAAGATATTGATATCTAAAGTTAATTACTTTTGGGAATGTTGACCCTTAAAGATTTCAATTCAAAAGGAACAACCTTTATGGTAAGTTTTGTGAATGGGGGACTAATTTTGTGCTCCATAGAACAACCTTTGGGATTTTAGAAGCTGACTCTTTGTTATTTTTAGGGGTGTTGAGGAAATAAAACAAAAATTAAACATGAACTAAACCTACTGTAATACCCCTCCCATAATTTTCTTTTTAGATTAATTGGTCAGAATCTTTTAGGCCACTTTTCATGTGTATTAGACCCTCAAATAGATTTGATGTTATTTATGTTTATGGTTTTACTGATGCTATAATTACATGTGTATGGTTGGCGTGCATGTTTTATATTTTTGTTTGATGCGCTTGATATGGCCGAGGGATGAAGTCGTAGTTACTTTCTTGCAAGATCCACACGATCGAATGATCCCCATGATTGTCTGCTATATATTAATACATGTATGTACATGCTCATCTTTTATGCAAGATTTCAGGTACTGGGCATTGACTTCCCTGAATTGCTAGGATGAGCGTGCCCTATCACAATATCTCAATTGTAAGAGATGAGAGATAACATACTGGTCATTAATTATCCAATCCCAACCCAAGTCATTAATTATCTTGAAATAGTGGACAAGTATGTAATCTTCTACCTATCCAGATTTGTCAAGGTGACGTAAATTTGTGAGCCCTTCCTTTAGGTTTGATTGATGCATTTGGTTTAGTCAGTTTTGCTTTATGGTTGCATATCATGTGGTTTTGGTGTTAAAATGGTTTGAGGAATTAATTAAGATTAACTAAATGAGATTAAATAATTACACCTTATGATACATTAAAATATTAAATATAGGGTTAATTAATTAATGAAAATTAATTAATTACCCATGTTAATTACAAATTTAAAATTAATTAATTGAGAAATTTAATAATTATTAAATAATAATTAAATTTAAATGTGCAATTTGAGTTAAGTGGTTATTAGTTGAGTTGCATTTTTTAAATTAATTTAAAATTAAATAATGCAACTTAAAAAATACATTATTATAAAAGAACTTAATCTTTTTAAAATCAAGTTGAGTTAAAACGACTTAAAGTTGAGGAAATTAAATAAATAATTATTTTAATAAATTAAAGTTGATAAAAAAGGTTGTAGTTGAGTTCTTGTTTCTATGATTTGGTGTTAACAACTCTATTGTTTTTAATAGTTGAGTTCTATTTTGTTATTTTGGAGTTGTATTCTTTCAACTTGAGGTTCTGAATTTCTACATTAGAGAGCTTGGAGGCCATTTGAGAATTATTCGATTAGGTTTTGAAGAATTCTCTCTTGGTAATTTTTTTGAGGATTAAAGTTTTGGTGTTTTCGAAAGCTTTGGGTTTTCAAGATTTGGAATTGATTTTCGATTTAACTTTGTGTATTAAGGTAGGGTTTTAAAATCCTTAAAAGTTGTTTATTGAATCATTGTCTTCTTCGTGTTTGATTAGATCTTGTGTGTAAATGATGAGTGTTTGTTAAAAAGATATATTTTTTTGATAATCAAGAATGTTAGGGAATTTTTTGGAAGGAAAATTTGATTAGTGTTTTCTTAAAAAGTTTTTCTTTGATTGGTTTTCAACTATGGTCTTCCATGGTTTTGAGGGTTTTGAAAGAGTTCATTTTTTGAGAAAATGCATGCTTTTAAAATAGAAATATAGGTATGTGCATGTAAATAAGATAGATTTGCATGTGAAACTTCAGGGAGAGGATAAGGTTAAAGGTATCAAGATTACTACGGGAGTCGAGGCTACTACTCATCAACAATACGTCGATGATAATCTCCTTTTTGAAAAAGCGCTTTTAGAAGAAGCTCAAGCTTTTAAAGAAATTTTAAATACTTATGCTAACGCTTCTGGTCAATGTATAAATGAGGAAAAATCAGAAATTTTTTTTATCAATACTGAAGAGAGACGAAAGAATGAGATTAAACGTATTCTAAACTTCAAAGAAGGTTTTTTCCCATGTAAATATTTAGGTTTACCTCTGGATAAGGGGATCAAATCAAATCACTTATGGGAAAGTACAATTCAAAATATCTCCAAGAAACTAGATCAATGGAAAGGAAAATGGTTATCAAATGCGGGAAGGGCTGTTATGATCAGGTCAATCCTCTCTGCAGTTCCTATTTATCAGATGATGAGCATGAGAATCCCGGTAGGTATTAATAAGGAGATAGCTCGAAAGTTAAGGAGTTTTTTCTGGCAAGGGTCGGAGGAGAAATCTAAACTAGCTTTAATTGCTTGGAATAAGATTTGTAAGCCAAAAGAAGAAGGAGGTTTGGGAATAAAAGACCTTACACTTCAAAACAAGGCCTTGGGGGCAAAATTAGTATGGAGAATGATTAAAAACCCAAAGGCAAAATGGGTTAAAATACTAAGATATAAATACTTACTAGGAGAAGAGGAGGAAAGTGTTTGTCGTTCTGATAATTATCCTACGGGCTCACGCATATGGAACTTCATAAAAGAATGTAAAGATATTGTATTAGAGTCCCTTTCTTGGGACGTGAAAAGCAGGGATAAGGCTCTATTCTGGGATGACTCATGGGGTGGAAAACCGGCCCTTCGTAAAATTCTTGGGAACGATCAACTAATTAAACTAATCAAACTTAGTAAGGGAGAGCGGGTTAAAGACTATTTTTCACAAATCAATAATAGTGAGGGGAGCAGCTGGGCATGGAAATCTCTAGAGGAATTCAGACTTCCCCTTGATTTCCAGGATAAACTTAACAAGGCTCTACTAGAACGAAACTTCTATCCACGCTCTAGGGAGGACATAATCATATGGGCTACCTCAAAGAGTGGTGTATACAATTCGAAAGAAGGTTTCAAAGTCTTATCTGGGATAGATAGCCCATCCACCAGTCTTCCCATTGATCTATGTTGGAATAGAAACTGTCTTCCTAAGGCAGGTCTATTCTCATGGGCTGCTTTACAGAAAAGGATTCTCACTGCTGAATGGTTTGAAAAAATAGGGTACCATGGTCCTTCTAGGTGTGCCCTGTGTGAGAAAGATAGTGAGACGATAAATCATATTTTGTTAAATTGTGAGTATGCCAATAAATGCTGGCTTTGGGTTCTGGAGAAATTAGATTTGAAGACTGCTCTTCAAAATGATATCACAGATGTTTTTATTTCATGGCAAAGATCATGTAAGGAGGATTTATACAGTAAAATGAGATACATAATCCCATCTCTGTTAATCTGGGAATTATGGAAGGAAAGGAACCGTAGGATTTTTCAAGATAAAAGGATGAACATTGAGAGATTTTTGAACAAATTAGAGGCAAATATAGTAGAAATTACAAACAATAGAAATATGCTTGGACAATCAATGATGGAATTCTCACTAGAAGACAACAACCAGAGAAAGAAGTGGTATGGCTTGAAAGTTCCTCCCTGGATTGGATCTAGCATTGACAATAAATCCTTATCAAGGGTGAACTGTAAATGGAAGCCACCAGAGCGAGGATGGATTAAGTTGAACTTTGATGGGGCAGCTAGGGGAAACCCAGGGGTGGCAGGAATAGGGATATGTTTTCATAATGCGGAAAGAAAGTTATTAGGAAGGATAGAAAAACTTATAGGTATTAAGACAAATAACGAAGCTGAAATAGAAGCTATAAGATTAGGCCTGGCATGGTGCAAAAAATGGAGGCTTAAAAGAATTGCGATTGAAGGAGACTCGGCTATTATTATAAATGCAATAAGGCAGGGTAGAACGCCAAATTGGAAACTAAATAGTGCTATTGAACAAATAATGGAATCTCTTGAAGTTATAGGAGATTATACAGTGAATCACATTTACAGGGAGGGCAATGTAGACACAGATAAGTTAGCTAACCTAGGAGCTGAAGGGCAAAAAATTGAAGAATTTCATGAGAGTTTGAAAGAAGAACTCGGAAGGTGAAGAAAAATGATTTCAAAATAGGAAATCAAGACTAGATGTAAATAAATGTAAATGAATTTAAAGGTAAACAAGTATAGAAACATTTGTGAGTATAATATAAAATTGCAAAATACACACACAAATGCGCACAAACACACACACACATATTTATTGCCCTCTTACATAGCAGACTTCAAGATAGGGAATGTAAGTTAACGTCTCATTTAGTCAAAACAATCATCATATATTAGGGGCATGCCAACCTACAATGAAGTCTCATCAATCACAAAAATGATAATCTTTAAAACAAAAAATGTTATGACAAATTAAAAGGCTCCTAAAGTGCTCATAAATTTCTTATGTTCATAATAATGAAATAAAGCTTATAGCATGAATGCTAATAGAAATGGACTTAGATTGTAATGTTTTATTTAGTAGACTAACTCATGGAGTAAGATTTGCAATTACATAATTTCATCAATACCTAACCTGAACTAGCTTTATGAGGATTGAATCATGAAAATGATTAACTAACTGTAAATTAGGAGAATAGAGGTGGCAAGGTGTCTATCTATTTTGCAGGTATACAGGAAAAGCATAACAGACCAAAAAGGCAGAAATAAAGTAAAGGAGGCTCGAGAACTTCTCAAAGCTAAGGAAAATACTCGTAGAGTGAGGATGAGAGAAAATAACGCAATTTTTCAAAAGCGCAGTTAAAGTTAAAGGAAGGCTCATTAGCTCTAAAGACAAGAGCAAGGAATATGTAATCTCAATCTAAATAAATGTACGACACAAGATGAGAATGCTCATTAGCTCTTCTTAAAAGAGCAATGTATTTAAAAGATTAATGAATATTTGTGTTCACTATCATGGAGGTATGCCTCCATTAATCTGTATTAAAGAGGGAATGCCCTCTTCAACTCCATCAAGTGGAGCTTTGTAATCCTACACTTGTAGGAACTCTAAACTTGATATATTATTTTTGGACTAAAGTCCCGGGCCAGACTGGAGGTTTTCTTCCTCGTTCTTTCCTACCAGTGCCTGCACGAACAGAGGAAAATGTAAAAAAGATAAATTTTAAATAAATAAAATTAAAGCTTCGACCGTTTACTGATAAAAAAAAAAGAAAAAAAAAAGATAGATTTGCATGTGTGAAAGATAAATATATTTACTTGCATGTTAATTGGGAAAGATATATTCACTTGTATGTTAATTAAGGAAGATATATTCAGTTACATCTTATTTAGGAAATATATATTCACTTTCATATTATTTAAGGAAGAAATATTCACTTGCATGTTATTTAGGAAAGATATATTCACTTGTATGTTATTTAAGGAAGATATATTTAGTTGCATGTTATTTAGGAAAGATATATTCAGTTGCATGTTATTTAGGAAAGATATACTCACTTGCATTTTATTTAATAAAGATATATTTATTTGCATCTAGTGGTATTCTATTTTTATAAATTTTATTTTATAATAATAATAATAATAACTTTTTGGAATTTGCATGTAGTGATATTCGATCTTTAGAAATTCTATTTTTAGAAAAAAAATTAATTAAAAATTTCATACATGGGAATTCTTATAGAAAAAATTAAAATAATAATAATAATAATAATGATATATAATTAAATATTATTTGATGAGAATTTAATATTGATGTGTTTATTACTAGAATTTTTGTTTGTTGTGTTTGATTGTCAGTATGGGTAGCATTAAGTTGGCTTTTAGGAATTGTTAATAGAGGCTTTGGGTTTTACCTTTTTATTGTGGCATAAATATTTATAGTGTTTGTAATGTGATAATGGTTTTGAATTTTTGACCCAACCTTTGTTCATTTTAAGCTCATTATTTTGGGAACTCTTTGAGAGGGTATGTTTTTATGATGTTATAGTTTGAGGAACAATATGGATTTTGTGATGTGATGGTTTGAGGACCAGTGTGTAATTATGAGTTTATGATTTGAGGACTAGTATGTGTTCTAGGTATATTTTATGGAACTAAATTTGATTATCATTTCTTTTGGATTTGTGAGATATTTTTATGACTTATGAGCTTAGGGTAGGTTATCTAGCTGTACAAATGAGAGTGGCTTTTAATAAGCACCCAGGCCCACAAGTGGCTGCCAGGATCACTTATTGTAAGTAACTTAATAAAGTGATAGCATGATACATTAAATTGGGGGTTTAAAAATGAATTAATAAGACGTGTTCCTGTTGGCTAAAGTTTTTGTAAGCTACTAGAACTACACCTTAAAAAATTGTAACTTTAGGCAACGGTATAATGAGATAAATCTCTCCTCTCAATAATAGGGGAGGCTGGCTTCTTACCGTAGGTGGCTTTAGTAGGATTTTGATTGAAATTGAATAAAGGGTGATTCTTTCAACCTTTTCCTCTTTTTTAAGAAAAGATTCACAAGCAAAGACAACTTTTTAATTCTACAAGGATTTCCTACTGCTACGATAATACTGGTGACTTAGTAATTGATGTAAGAACAATTCCTAAGGTAGCAGTTACAAATAGATTTGGTGGATTAAGACAAGGGCCCAAAGTCTCTTGCAATTAATCCTATTTAAAGAAAATAAGAACTAATAGTGAGGCTCAAAGTCTCTCACTAACGATTCTGAATCTTAAAAGAAAAACACTCAAAATTGAAGCTCAAAGTCTTCAACTCTCAATATTTACAACCACTATTAACTATAACAATCCTTCTCTTGTAGCTCAAAGTCTCTCAAAAGGTGAACTGAACCTCCAATGATTTACATAAGTTAAGTTGTGAAACGAATTCAAGAATGATAAACAATGTAACATAAGAAAACATCATTTGGTCACAAGATTTGCAACACAAAGTTTGGAAAATCCTGTTAATTTTATTCACTTTTGAAAATTTGCACAATGAAACACAAATTTTTCACCACACAAGTTCTCGAGTATAGCTTTCTTGCTTCAAAACCAAAAGATAATTTTTTTTACAATGAGCTCTCCCCTTTATATAGGAAAATAGGAGAGAGAAAAGTAGAGAGAAAAGGAGAAACCCTCAACCACTTTAATTTATTCAATAACCTAGTAACTACTTTTGACTTATTCAATGTTACAAGGCTTAAAGCACTTGCAACATGATTACATAATACTGGTATACAAGAATATGTTTTCCTGTAATTACATACTACATGCAATCTGTCAATCATATACTAATAAAAAAAAGAAAAATCATCCCAGACACTTAGGAATCAACATCAGAGAGTATTTACATAAGCCTTGAACTTATGAAGAGACACATGTATAATCGACGGATCAGGTGCACCTGCATACTAAGAAATTGTAGTAACCTTGCGTAGAACATGTGACTTAGTATAGCTGGTTACTTAGCTTTGGAGTTGATTCAAGGACATTTTATATTCCATGAATCGGTCAAGAATGGTGAGACTAAAATAATTCGAATCAAGATGAAGGTGAATCATTTCTGAAAACCTTGTCATCACAACTCCTTCTTCAATCAACTTACCATCTTTTGAGAAAACTTCACAAGATAATTTATTGAACTCTTTTGTCATCTGACGTTCCTGTTCATTCCATGAGTTCAATGCTGATTGAAAACCTATGACCAATTTACTTAAGACTCTTTCCTTATTGATCATTAAATCAAGAGACTCAAAATATGTGTCAATAGAAAAAATGATTTCAAACTTACACAAATTTTTGAGATTGAACTCCTACATGGTCCTCCAGACATTTAAATCTTCATTTAGAACTTTTAGCTACTAATGAAAGGATGAAATAAGTTCCCTTATTTCATTGATAGTCCTGCGTATATGCCTCAAAACCTTGTATGAGTCCTTAATCACCTGAATTCCTTGTGTTTCTATTTTATCACACCATTCATCAACTGCTTTCACCTTTTTCTGACACTTCTCATAATCCTCAGGGTCTGATACTAAAATAGGAGTTGTATTATGAGATTTGTTCATCATTTCTATGGTTTCAAGGAGGCGTGCATTTTCTTCCTTCAACCTATTTTTATTTTCCCATAGCTTATCATTCCTCTATGTGAGTTGTGCAATGACATCATGAGCATCTTGTTGACAACTCAAACATGTTTGCTTACCGAGTTCAACCCTTGTGAATTTATAATAAGAAAGTTTCCCCTTTTTTGTAGACCTATCAATCAAAGGCTCAACAATTTCAGCATACTTGACATTGTCTTCAACCACGATCCTTGACACTATTTTGGCCTTCTTTTTCTTTGGAGCTTTTGTCTTTGAAACTTGTCTGAGATCAAAACCCTCCAATGGAATCTCTTCCTTCTTCCTTTTTTGAGTTATGGCACTTAGCCAAGAAGGCAAAGAAAATGAAGATGTTGTTACTACAGATGCAATGGCTAGAGTGGTAACCGGATCTGCTTGTGTAACTGTAGCCACAAGAGGAGGAGCCTTTGTTAAGATTTCCATAGAAGTAGGGCTACTATGAGTAACCTCAGACATGAATTTCTCCAATTGCACTGAAGTAGTATCAAGCACCTTCATAGAAGAGATGACCATCGAAGGAATAGTCATGGAGTATGCATCAAACACACTCTCAAAGTTATGGTAAGATTCCTCAGATATAACAATAGGAGCAGATGATGAAATAGGTAAGGTAGGTGTCATCATGACTGAGTCCATAGGAGGAATTTACTCCGTAGAAAATGTAATACCCCAAAAATGGGCTATAGGTTCATTAACCTCCTATATCGACACATTGAATGAAATTGACATCGAAGCCCTAACCTACGGCACATCTGAACATCATCGAATCCCAATTGATTATCCTAAATTCTGCATCGGAGAATATTCCTAGCAATATTCCTATTTATCATAATTATCTTTAATTTAATGATTATTAGGTGATAAATCCTATTTATCCTAAATTTTGATTAATTGAATATTCTAGATATTCAATTAATTAGATTTAATATTGCCACTTAATTATTTAATTGGATTTAATTATATTTATTCCTAAATTATATTATTTAAATTTGACAATAAATCAAAATTCCTATCATTAATTCATTAAATTCTTATTTAATTAATTAAAGTAAGTTGTCATATTTAATGATATAGTTGTTGAATAAAAGTTTGATTTAATAATTGATTAACCCATAAATCAATTGTTTTATTTTTAAAATCAGTTAAGTTGAGGATAAATCACTTTATTTATTTATTTAATTCATAATTAATTATGCACATCCAAAAGCAGTTAAACTTTAAATCATAAAATCAATTCAAGTTGTTTTAAAAATAAACTCAACTCTTTTTTGAGTTAAAAGCTGATCTCAACTTCTGATTTAAATCAAAAAGCTATTTTTGCATTATTTTTTGTGAGTTAACTATCTTTAATTCCTTGTTGACTCAAAAATCAACCTAAGTGATTTATGGCTTTTCCATGCATCCCCAAAGCCCTGGATTTCTACAAAATCAAGGCTTCAGCTCTTCACAAATCATCTCATAAGTTTGCATACTTACTCTGCCAAAATTAATCCATGAATTTGCACAATCACGCTGGTGAATCGACATTTGAAGAATTGAAGCTTCTTTGCGAATTAACAACTTTTGTGAGATCAATCTTATTTACAATTCATTATAGCTTATTTTGCATATCACTTTTTCATTCTAGAATAGATTCATATCAGTTTTATTTCATCTTATTGCATCTAAAATCCAAAAAAAAAAAAGATTAATTTGCACTCATCTCATATCTAAATTTTGCATTAAATCCTTCATTTAGGTGTCATCAAGGTCACTGATCTTGGTCTAATCTGAGAATACATACTCGCATCTACTAGAAGACAGTAAATCGCCTGGTTAGATTAGTTTCCATTTCATTGCATGATTTTGATTTCTGCTAACCTCTAATGCTTTACTGAAGTGTTGTGTCTACAGCTAGGTACAAAATTCACACACACATTTTTGGCACCCACTGTGGGGCCCTGAAATGGGTTTCCATTCAATTTCTATCAATTTCTATCATCTTCTTGTTGTTTTCTATTCCAAGCTGTGATTTTTAAATTTTGTCCATACAATTTTCGTACGAGTTTTGTTAGAAACTCGTATCAAAGGATACCCAATGTCGTACGATAGTTTATTTGATCGAGGATCATATTGTCAGAAATAAAGTGTCATTTGGAAGCCTTGTTGTCATATGATCCTATAGCCATTGTCATATGAGTTTCTGTACTATCATCTGGTAGGTGACCCACTGTCGTATGAGTTTCAGTGCCAGGTTTCAATTGTCATTTCACCTTTTTAAAGTAGTTTTCCAGATTTTTTTTCCTGATTTGGACTGACAGCTAACATTAACAATTGAAATTTGCTATTTCTGATTGATTTCTGCTAATTTTGATTGGGAAAAAGTGTAAGAATTGCTAAAAATAGGTAAGAATCTACTAAGCGCATTGCGAGGAATTCAGGTAATCTTTTCAGCTGATAACATTTCAATTTGGATTAAAAAGAACTCTTGCGTGTCAAGCTTGCGTGACCTTTATTGCTTTCATATCACATATTTCATTTTGGGCTATAAAAAATGAACATAGATTTGCTTTTCAACATCTTTGTTACACAGTAAATAGGCCCTATGAACACTATTCGTGGTTCTTGAGAGAGTGGGTTTCTAGCGAAACTCTTCTTAATGAAGGAACCCTTGTAGGTAGGGAGGTTACTAAGAGTGTCTCACGTTCTACTAGATTTGTGCATCTTCAGCTTTTGATTAATACATTCTCTCTCCAGAGAGGTTGATAGATCATAAGTAGTTGACATCATAGATCTTTGTGAGATAATCTTGGTCTTAGCGTGTCGGATTAATCTATCTGCTTTGTTTGGGTTAAAAGTGAAAAGGTTAGAGGACTATGCTCTACTCCCTTTTTGGGTAGTACCAGAAACTCATATCCTTGAATCTGGAACCAGTCTCCATGTGGTATATTTTGTGAGTCACCTTTAGAGAAGGTTAATCGTAGTGGACATTCCCTTAATTGGGTCAACCACGTTGATGGAACCTCAAGCGGTAATAGCCATTTTCACCATGGTAGCAGTAGTCGCTATATAAATGTCCTTGTGGAGGAAATCTTCATAGGTGTGGTCTCTTGTTGGGCTATTAGATCTCCCTAGTAACTCCTGATTGATTAAAATCTCAAACTGTGTCAAAACCTTGGTGTGCCTGGATTGTAGTTCACCCTCTTAAGATCACAAAAGTTGCAGAGTCAGACCATTACTAAAAACCCTAATGAGGCCAAATTTTCATTTTCTAGGAATATGTGTGTTATTGCAAAACTTTTTGGAACATACACTGTTAGCACTCCTAGGGATTAGCATAATTCAGTCACTTGATTGTTCATGTGCAGGGTTGCTTTGTCCCCTGTTCATTATTTTTAGATGTGCTTGAAATCACTTGCTTGCTATTTTGCGTGCTTGTTTATCTATCTGGTTACTAAGAACGAATCAATCCGATATAATTTTCAAATCTGGACAGACAATTTCATGAACAATTTGAAACTGAAAACCTCAAAAATTGCAAAATTTGATGTCAAACACCTTTCTGGAGTCAAAAGTCATTTGGTAAAGTCAGAAAGTCATACGACTTTTCGATATTATCATTTTAGAACCCCTAGATTGTCGTATGGTATATGGTATACTATCATACGAGTTTTGCTACCAGTCAATTCCAAAAAGTCAAAAACCCTGCTATCAACTGTCGGGAGAGTTTTGCAATAGTCGTACGAGTTTTTCAATTATTGTTTCATGCTATACCCAC
The DNA here is from genome assembly GCA_027943335.1 of Chamaecyparis obtusa. NCBI lineage: Eukaryota > Viridiplantae > Streptophyta > Pinopsida > Cupressales > Cupressaceae > Chamaecyparis > Chamaecyparis obtusa. The sequence goes on from BSBK01008944.1 coordinate 48,074, forward strand.
TGTCATACGAGCCTATAGAAAGTCGTTTGAGAGATTTTGAAAAATTGCCAGAAAGTTGTCAGAACTGTCACAGACCCAACTTTTCTTGCCTATTTCCAGAGTCTGTCAAGAAAATCACTGTGTCAGGAATAGAGCAACAACTACTGAGAATCCAATTATTTTCCTAAAGTGGCCTTTTGAATCCGATTTAGCCTTCTATTTAATCGATTTGAGTCCTTTTTATCTCATGTCAAAACCTTGTCATAACTATCAATCTTCAATCCATCTTCAAAAAGGCTAAGTGTTGTGAACTCGTGTCCGCTATCTTTTGGGAACCTACCCATACATCCAGGACATAGTCTCCTTCATTTACATCTAATCTAAGCTTCGATCAACCAAACCTTGAGAAGGTTGCGTCATATGATCTTCTTGAATCAGATATTTCTTTAGTTGTCTTCATCATATTCTTTTTCTTCACCCAAGGTTAATGGTGGAAACTAGAGCTTCCTCTCACAAGAAATCTGGAGAAATATCCCATACCGTACCTTTGAATACTCTCTAGGCTCCAACTCTTGAGCAACTCTATAATTCTGGTCTTTATGAAGATGACGGTCTTGGAAATTTTTGATTGAAATCTGGTTACATTCCTCCTTCATCAACTCACAGAGGTAATCAACAAACTCCTCCTCTATCTATCCCAGGGAGAACTCCTACCATGTCTCAAGCAGGGACAAACTTTGGCTCTCAAAGAGCTCAATCTCAACATGGTGCAGATCAAGAACCCACACCTAAAGAAATTGCTTGGTATCAAAATGATGATGACTTCAAAAGAATGATTAAGCATTTCTTGAAAGAAGATAGAGAAGCATACTTTTTACAGTTAGCTCATCAATGAGCCAAACTTCCTCCCAACTTTAATGTTGAAGATATCATTATGCATGAGGAAGAAACTCCTATTTCGGCTATGATGAAACAAATGCAGGCCATGCAAGTCAAACTCAATAAACTTGAGAAAGAAAAGGAACCCTAAGAGTTCTCTATGGAGGCCCTATGTCGTTTTCCATTAGACAAAGACTTTTACATGCCACCATTCCCAAAAAGAGTGGAGATGCCTAAATATGATAAGTATGATGGACACTCTGATCCTCAAGATCATGTCAGAGAATTCTGTACACAATCTATGGAGTTCATGCACGAACCAACCTATCTGATGCATCTTTTTACTCAATCTCTGAGAGGAACATCCATTCATTGGTTCTCTAGATTGCCTTCTACTATCAAAACTTTTGAGGAGTTGATCAAATTGTTCTATCAGCAATACTCCTATAGCATTCAACATCCAGTCACCGTGATTGATATCTGCAATCTCAAACAATATCCAGGAGAACCATTCCTAACATTTCTCAAGAGATGGAGGAAGAAATTCTCTCTATATGCTAGGTCTATTCCAGAAATTGAGAAATTGGAAATCTTCATCAATAATCTTGTCCCAAAGATCAACTACCCTTTACAAATGCAAGATCATACATCTTTTGATAAGATGGTAGACAATGCGATCAAAATTGAAAAGGTACTTGTGAAAAAAGGAGATATCACACTTCAAAAGGACAAGTATGAATCAGGATCTAGTTCCAAAGACAAGAACAAAAACTAGAACAAGAATAAAGAAATCATCACAGATGGCATTGTTGATACTATCCATGCCCCATCAAAGGCACCAACTTTCAATCTAACTATTGGTACCCAAGCAATCAAAGCCTCAGAGAAAAAGGTGTCTGAACCATCTCAAAAGAAGCTAGAATACAAATCTTGGTTTGCTGATAATAAATGAAAGTTCACTCCTCTTGGAGAATCTTTGGAATCAACTATGAGAACTCTATTGGCTAATAACATCATCTCTTTGCTTGAGATCTGACAATCTGATCCTGACCCTAAACCAAAATGGTGGAGAGAGAATGAATTCTTTGATTTCCATTGGGGTAAAGGTCACAAAACTAATAACTGCTTACACTTGAAACATACTATTCAAGATCTGATTGATAAGGGAGACATCACGATTAACAATCATAAGAGAAATAATGATCATACAACATTCACAGAACCATTTCCAAAACATGGTCAAGAAGTTTCATCTTCTCAGCCTAATATGGGGGTAAAGGTCAATTATGCTTACCCTGGAAATAATGCTGTTATCAATATGGTTGAACCTTGTCTCTTTGAGCATTACAATGTCATCACAATTGTATGAAGAGATAGAGATCATCCTTCAAATAACGTAGTTACTCGATCACAAGCTTAGGCACATCTGAATGGACAAATTCTAGATTCATCAAATGTCCCTAAGATGCCCTTCAATCTTTCTTCTACTTCCAAACAGAAGGTTGCTTCTAAATCTTCCAATCCTAAACATACGAGGCCAACAATTTATAACATTGTTCAACAACTCCAACACACTAATGCAAAAATCTCCATGTTTGAGTTTCTTCGGATATCTCCAGCTCACAGAGCTATTCTAGACAAAGCTTTACTCAGATCCAATGTTCCTGATGACCTTGATTTAGATAGGTTCCAGACTATGGTTGGACATCTTACATCTCTGCAGTATATCTCCTTTTCAGAGGAAGATGACAACTCCTTGAGTCACCCGCATAACCAACCCTTGCACATAGAAGTCTTGATCTAGAACCGTATAGTCAAACGTGTGTTGATAGATGGGGGTGCTGGCCTAAACATTTGTTCTTACAGCTTGGTCACACAATTGGGATTTTCAGAATTGGCTATTGATCCTAGAAAGAAAATAACTATAAAAGCCTATGATGAACAAGAAAGATCTTCTAAAGGCACCATTGTCTTACCTATCAGAGCAAGTCCGGTTATTAGAGATACTATATGTCAAGTTCTTGATCTACCTTTGGCTTACAACATTCTTTTAGGGAGACCATGGATACATGAAATGAAGGCTATTCCTTCTACATTCCACCAATGCTTGAAATTTCCTTATGAAGGAGTAGAGGTCACTATTCTAGTAGACATATCCACCACTTGCAATACATTGAAGGAGAGTATGGATAAACTTGTGCCTAATAACAGAGAATCTTCAATTGAGCCAACAAAAGAAGCATCCACATCTAAAATGGAAGACCTTGCAAAAGAGGTCAATATCAAAGAAAATGGTATGGGAGAATATACTATAGAACCAGTCTTATCTTTGACATCTCTACCTATCTCACCTAAGTCTTATGGACAATCTTTAAAACAATCCAAACCAGACTCTAAAGAACCTCTTGAGGCATATAAAAAGAATTTTGTAGCAGAGCAAGTATCTAAACAAGAGTTTGAAGAGGATGAAGCTATGCTTACATGGCTATACAAGGATGAACCTAAATCTCAAGTTGTTCCAACTAGTGACTCTACAGTATCCAAAATCCCTTCTAAGGCATATGGTCCAGGAGATAAAGTGATAGCTAAGATGGGATATTCAGGTAAAGGACCTCTAAGAGTCAGAGGAGAAGGTCTTATAACACCTATTTCACATACTGGTATGGCAAACAAAGATACTGTTGGATTAGGATTTAAAAAGAAACCCTTCCACCTGAAAGGTAATTGTTCTCATGTCATAGAGAAGATCGTACCAGGAGAACCCCTTCTTAAGAAGGAAGAAACTGAACCATCAAATAGTGATTTAGACAGCTTTGAACTCATCCCTTATGAGTGTTTGCCTAAGGAAATCAAAGATCTTCTTGATGCCGAAGATGATCCAATCAAAAGGATTAATGTAGTAGAAACACAAGAACCTACTATAGAGTAAGAGATAGTTGCACCACAAGAACTAGCTCATGTCGAAGACAACCAAACAGACAAAGAAGAAGGTGTAGTTATTCTGAGACAGATTCCCATGAGTATGAATTCAAATTAGAATTTGAGGGTAACCCTTCTTGGGGTATTCATCCTGACTTTACTCATGTTCTTAGATTTCCTAGAGGCATAGATGAAGAATCTAATGACTATGAATGGGGAGCCATTCCAGAAGAAGATGATCTTATTACAGAAAAACATGTTGATGTTATTCACCAATATGCACCTAAACCCAACATAAGTCTAGAGCAAAATGATGAACTTATCAAGTCTGATCCACCTATGGCTGAATTGGACTCCCATAATGACATTGAGCCTATTCAAAAATTGAATGTTTTAAGTTGTAATATCACCTTTGAACTCAAGTGTTAGGTTAGGACCAATGATGACAAATCCATATCCATAAATAGTATCTCCCAATCTTTCCCCACTTTGACTATCCAACATCCTAAACTTCTTGATCAAACCTCCACAAATCCAAGCCATGGTATTTATACCTTTCCGAATCACTATGCCTTTTCTTGCTACCTAAATGCAGTTGAGCCTATGAGGACTTCCATTAGTGAACCGAGAGTTAGCATGACGAAGTCAGACATCAAGTATCTTAGTTAGAAAAATAAGAATAAGAATAAAAAGAAAAGGAGTTCTGAGGGTGAAAACCACTTTGTGGCAGTCTTAGAACCTACAAAAGTAAAAATAAAAGATGTATCCGAAGGTGAAAACCTCTTTGAGGTGCCTAAGGATGAGATATTTGATGTCCTTCCAAGTCATTTATAGGATAGATCTCCAGTTCTAATTGAGCCCACTCAATCCATCAACTTGGAAACAACAGATGAACCAGAGTTGATTCATGTAGCACAATCTTTATCAGAAGAAGAGAAGCAAAAATTTACAACATTCCTAACAGAGAAGAAGATCAACTTTGCATGGAAATATTCAGATATGCCAGGGTTGGATCCTAATATTATAATGCATCACTTATCTATAGCTCCAAATGTCAAATCTATTAAGCAAAAATTGAGAAAGATGCATCCTCATGTTGCACTCTTGTTAAAAGCTGAATTAGAGAAGCTCCTAAAAGCCAGATTCATCCGAGTTATTCATTATGCAGAGTGGATCTCTAATATTGTACTTGTTTCAAAACTAGATAAATCAATCAGAGTGTGCACAGATTTTAGAGATGTATATAGAGCATTCCCTAAGGATGATTTTCCACTACCTAACATTGATATGATAGTGGACATGACTGCAGGCTTTGAGATGTATTCTTTAATGGATGGTTTTTCTGGATATAATCAAATAAAAATTGCTTCAGAGGATCAAGAGAAAACTACTTTTACATGTGCATGGGGCACCTTCTGTTAGAATGTCATGCCATTTGGGCTTAAAAATGCTGGTGCTACATATCAAAGAGCCATGACATTTATTTTTCATGACATGATGCATAGGACTATGGAGGATTTTGTTGATGATACTTTAGCAAAATCTATGATTAGAGTTGAACATCTCAATGACTTGAACAAGATACTAGACAGAATGGAAAATTTTAGTCTCAAACTAAATCCTAAGAAGTGTGTTTTTGGTGCCACTTCTGGAAAACTCTTAGGATACATAGTTTCAAAGAAGGGCATTGAAGTTGATCCAGCTAAAGTGAAGGCTATCATGGAGATGCAACCTCCCAAGAATATTAGTCAAATGAGGACATTGCAAGGCAGAGTTCAATCTATCAGACACTTCATATCATAGCTAGCAGACATATCACAACCTTTTACAAAAAACATTACATAAAGGTGTGACATTGGCATGAAGCGAAGAATGTGAGAACAACTTTAACCATATCAAGAAGTATTTATCAAATCCTCCTATCTTGATGCCTCCCATTCCAGGGAAGCCTTTGATCTTATATGTCTCCACTACAGATACATCATTGGGGGCATTGCTAGCACAACATGATGAGAATAAAAAGGAAAGAGCTATATACTATATCAGTAGAACATTGGTTGCATATGAAAAGAACTATTCAATAATTGAGAAAGCTTGTCTAGCTATGATCTTTGCATCATAGAAACTGAGATATTACATGTTAGCTCATACCACACATTTGGTAGCTAAAATTGATCTACTAAAGTACCTACTAAGCAAAGCTGCCCTCACGGGTAGATTAGCTAAATGGGTCATGCTCTTAAGTGAATTTGACATTGAATATGTGGAAAGAAAGCTATCAAAGGAAAGGTTATTGCTGATCAATTAGCAGATGCACCTATGATCGATGATACACCAATGCAAATAGAATTTCCAGATTCCTCTATCATGACTCTTTCTTCTAGAGAATGACAGTTATTCTTTGATGGCTCCTATACACATAATGGATTAGGAGCAGGCATATTGTTCATAACTCCTCAAGGATACTCAATCCCAAAAGCATTCAGATTGAAGTTCCCTTGCAAAAATAATATTGTAGAATATGAAGCCCTTTTGAATGGTATGAAAATAGCAATTGAATGGAGAGTAGCATAATTACAGATTCATGGAGACTCACAACTTGTTATTCATCAAGTCAATGATGTGTACCAAACTAAAGATGAAAAACTCATTCCTTACAAGAGACTGGTAGATGATCTAAAGAAGTATTTCATATCTATCACATTTGAGAAAATACCTAGAATAGAGAATAAGGCTGCCGATGCAATGGCAACGCTATCTACTTTATTACAACAGCCTGAACATGAGCTACGCTATGAGTTCCTGGTGGAAGCACTATCTTATCCTACATATGATTCCCCTGAAACCTGCATGATCTACACTATTGTTGGTCATGATTCATCTAGATACAAACACCTATTTTCCTATCTCCAAGACCAAATCATTCTCGATACCTTCAATTGCCATGAGAAGAGATACCTTATCCGTAATGCCTCCTGATATGTCATCATTGGTCACGATCTATACAAACAAGGTCTAGATGGTACCCTACTTAGATGTTTAGAACGGGAAGAGTCTCAACGTGCGTTAGAGGAAATCCATGATGGTATTTGTGGGTCATACTCGAACGATTTAACACTAGCTTGAAAACTTATTAGGGCTAGGTACTATTGGCCTGAAATGGAGAAAGAGTCTATCAAGTTTGCTAAGAATTGTAAAAAATGCCAAGTGCATGGCAACTTAATTCATGCTCCAGGGAGAGATCTAATTCCCTTCACTACACAATGACCTTTTCATCAATGGGCCTTTGATCTTATAGGAGCTATACATCCTCATTCTTCTAATGGACATACCCATATAATCACAGCTACAGATTATTTTACAAAATGGGTTAAAGAAGTCCCTTTGACACAAGCAACTGGAAAACAAATATCTATGTTCATATTGAACTATATCATATGCAGATATGGGATACCTCATTCCATAATCACAGATAATGGTGGACAATTCAAGAACAAAGATCTAGATGATTTATGTGCTAAATTCAAGATTACACAATATTGGTCATCTATCTACTATCCTCAAGGGAATGGACAAGTAGAGGCTTCTAACAAGAATCTATTGAAAATCTTGCACCGTATAGTTAATACAATAGGAAGAGACTGGCATCTCATGATCAATCTAGCTCTCTAGGCCTACAGAACAAGTATCAGAATGCCTATTGGGGCTACACCTTTCGCTTTAGTTTATGGGTGTGAAGTGGTACTACCTATTGAGGTTGAAATCCCATCACTAAGAATCAGAATGCATGGTCTAGTAACTGATGATGACTACAGAGTGTCTAGGTTGCAAGAACTTGAACTACTAGATGAGCACAGACAAGCAGCATATGATCATCTCAGAGTATATTAGAAGAGAATGTCTAGAGGTTACAACAAGAAAGTCAGACACAGAGAATTTCAGGTTGGTGATCTAGTCTTAAGAGAGAATCCTATAAATCAATCACATCGAGAACACAAGGGGAAGTTTGAACCCAACTGGCTGGGACCCTTTGTAATCACGGCTACTTTTGGCTCTGGTGCCTATCAACTCTCAGTGACTGAAGGAGAAAAGCTCTGAAAACCAATCAACGTTTTCCATCTATTGAAATTTTATGCCTAAGGCATTCAGTCTATGGTAAAATGTCCTTAAAAAATCATAAAAATAAAAAAAAGTCCTTAAAAAATGGACATCTTGGTGAAAACCTAGCAATAGGCACCTTGATGATTCACAAAAAAAGTAAAAAATATCAAAAGTACAAAAAAAATTGAAAAATTGAAAAATACAAAAAAAAAAAAATCAGAAATACAAAATAATTGAAAAAAATAAAAAATACAAAAAAAATGAGAAAAAGAAAAAGTGCCTTGGTGAAAACCTGGAAACAGGTGCTTTGGTAGCAAAAATAGAATTTCTGCCAAGATAGTGAAAACCCGGCAAACGGGCGCCACTTGTTTCAAAATGCTCCATCTATTAGTGCAATCTTGGTCTTTCTTAGCTTTCAGTCTTGCTTTAGTTTGTACATATCTCCCAATTTGTTTCTGTATTCCTATTTTCAATAAGTCGGTCTGTACACCAATTAGCTCAAGCGTCTATATCCTATCAATGTTAAAACTTGGGGGCAATCAATGTCATATCCTATGGCCTCCAATGTATCTGAGATGTATCATATCCAATCAGAGTCCTTTGAAGCTTCATTTGAGTCAATCAGTTTGTCTTGTCTCCAGAAAGGATTTTGTATCTACAACAATGCATTCAAACATCAAACACAAACTAACAACAATCTATGCTTTTTACACGCTTTTATCTCCTTGTATGCTTACTGATTCGCGTTGAGATTTTTGCATATTGTGTCCCTTCAAGCTCTTCGATGATGTCCTTTACAGGATTTAGGGAGTGATGACTGGGGGCATAATCTTTTCTTTGTTTTCTGCTTGTATGTGAAAATCTAACAACTTTAGAAATTATGGATTGAAATGGTGTCCGACTGTAAGAGCCTCTATCTTGAATTGGATGGCCATGCGTACCTTGACCATTGATACTTGGAAAATTCAAGGAAGTTTGATGTAACTATTGTCTTTTTGAGTGAGTTCTTTCTCCTATTGTGAAATGTGATCTTACCTAAGGATGTGAACGATAAAGGGTCACTATGGGTAATTCACACCTGATTTAGAATGATCTCTTGACTGTTTGATGTGTTTGAAGACAAGGCGTATTCTGGTCATCACGCCGTCTATGTTTTGATGCTTATATAACTTGCTATATCAAAATGGAAATGATATTCAGTTCATCCTGATGTTTGTGCCTTGGTGCTTATATCTAATCTGACATTCTGAAAATAAAATCAATATTCATATATCCATGGTTTCCTAATCAGTGGGTGTTGTATTGATTCCTGCGCATATAAATTGATATTCATATGTCTATGGTTTCATAACTAGTGGGCATTGTATTGATTTATCTGGTTACTTAAAAATTCAATGATGAGAATGATCGACACATGATCAATGACTAGGTCCTAGGTCTAAGGTTGCATTTTACTTTGCTTGGTTCTTTGCATTTTGCATGTTTGCATGATCTCACAAATGGCTAAACGAGCTTCAATGCTTAAACAATTCTTCAAATGTCTCTTCAAATCTAACAATAGCTGAAACCTAACTCGAAGGTCTCTTCATAGACTTGCAAGCAGTTATCTTCCTGGGTTAAACATCCTTTTTGAATAAGACTGAGTACTTGTTTTCATCAATACTTGCAGAACATATCATGTGTATTGTTGCATTTACATATCATAACCATCTGTTGCATTACAATACATCCATGTGCATAAGCATAAATCATACATACATCTTTCCACAATCAAATACATTTGCATAACATCCATACATATGAAAGAAATCACTGCATTGCATATATCCATACATACATTCTACTCTACTCATAGCATAAGCATCACATGATATCATCATAAATCAAAACATGACAAGTACACATGAAGTCACAACCAAAATATCGATCTCATATATATATCAAAAATCTTGAACTAGTCAGGGGTGCACTACTGGCACAGTGTACAAAAGAATACACTCATGTGAGCTATCAAAGTCAGAAAAGTATATCAGTGATTAAAAAGAGCACGGTATATCAGAATATATCAACGCAAATCAACTATCAGCCTGATCCTCTGCATCTGGTGGAGGTGGAGGTGGTGCATCTAGTACCGCCTCTGCTTTGGGCGCTCTAGCTCCCTCTGATGCCATCATATACTGAGAGTATGAAGGGACTCTTTGTGCAGTAGGAACAACAGTGTAATATGTGGACACATAATAGGTCGCCCATGAGGTCTGATGAATCACCTCTGCTTGTAATCTCTGCACCTCTGCACGAAGCTCAGTGCGCTGCCTATCTGCCTCTAAAAATCTCTCCTCCCATCGAGTACTGCAAACCTTCAGGTCCCTGACCTGTACTCTAAGCCATCTGATAGTCTCCTATGGAGTAAGAGGAATAGTAGGATCAACATCAGTTGCTGGCATCTCAGTATCTGGGGCAGTCTGCTCTGTAGTCTCCGCTCTTTGCACCTTATGACGTCTAACCTCTGCACCCATATCAAACCCTGTATCCTCCTCTAGTGGATCAATGCCACCACCCACAACCTGCTCTGCTGCAAGTACCTCCTCAGCTAAACCAACACTCCCTAAGGTATCGCCCTCTCCCCTAGTCCGTCTATGAGAACCTGTAGATCTACCTGTTGTAGAACTAGTGGGATGAGGGGGCCTCATCTGTCCTGATGGTCTCTGTGGTGGAGCCATCTCTCTTGTTCTCGGAGGTGTGGGATGCACAATAGGAGCTTGTGTAGGTCTAGGACCCGGTCCCATTGGAGCACCTATAATGTCCATCACCTCCTCCATGGAGGGTATAAGCTCGGTTGAATCAAAATATCTATGAATGGGATGGTCGGCAAGCCAAGCAATGAACCCATCTGTAACACCAGCATCAAGTACATCTGGTCTATACTCCCAATCCCTACTGACAATAGCACTGTACTCCTATGAACACAAAGCATAAGAGAGCCTGTATGTCCATCCAAGTCCAAGCTCATGACCTATCCGTGCAGAAGTAGCATAATCCTCAGGGGCATCCTGTACTCATCCATACTGCTGCCAGACCCTGGTAATAAGGAATCTCTCTATAGTGGAGGGTGATCTCCCAATCAGTACATGACTTTGAAAGAAGTAACTAAACTGCTCTCACACAGTCGGCCAAGGCTCAACAGCTACATATGGTCTCCACCGAACAAATGTCATATCATCAAGGCATCACCTCCAGTACTCAGTATGACCCATCCGTCCCTGTATAACATATTCGACATATATATATAAATGATAGGCTCCTAAACGCTGCCTCTATGAAGTACACATTGGTCTCAACATTGGGATATGTTCCCACGCCCAGATCTATAGAACTAAGGCCCCCACTGCAAAAGACTTGCTCTCCTGATACACTACCTCATGCATCTTTGAGAACATATGGGCCAAAAGACACTGACCCCAAGCCAACTCAGAGGGAGTCGCCTTCAAATGTGCTACCATAGGGGCCCAACCCATCAAAAGACTGTTCTACTGACAGTCAAACATAATAATACTGCTGATCATCCCGGTAATGATACACTCCAGCCGGTGTGTCTGTCCATATCGCTGCACTAAGGTCTCCCAAGAAATGGAGGTTGTCATCTGGGTATCATCTTCGAAGAGATTTCTAAAAGCTAATAAACCTGAGTTCCCTGAACTCACATACTCTGGCCACCAACCTGCATGGAAAGGGATGCATAGTATACGATACACATCCTTAGGGGTAACAGTAATCTCCCCAGTCAGCAGGTGGAATGTCTGGGTCTCTGAATGAAATCTCTCAATCAGAGCAGTCAAAAGTCTGTGATTTACCCTAATCTCGAGTAAATGTATAAGGTACTCGAACCCACAGGAAGCAAGGTGTACCCTCATAGGGTTTGGTAGTGACACACATAATCTCTGCGTAGCCGGATGTGAAATCCGTACATGAACATCTAGATATATGACCTACACAGCACAGAAACAGGGAATCCTATTAGTAATTTGGTCACAGAATAGGTTACAAGGGCAGAAATGTGGCAGTTCAGTGTTTCAAAAGGTAGGTTAACAGGTCAGCAATCAAGCTACAGAATCAAAAAATTCAAAAACTTGACCTAGTACTAAGTTTTAAGCTCACTATTTTCCATACGACTCTTCAGACTGGCAGGAAAAGTCGTACGAGTTTCTACATCATACCATATGACAAAGCATAGTGACACGACAATGCATCCTTCATCGTACGACTCTTGGGTCCCTCTGATATGAGTATTCGGGGGTTATGAGACAACAATCTACCTACAGTTTGAAAGTCGTACGAGTCTTGCTGAGAGTCGTATGAGTTTCCATGCATGCGAAAATTCAAAATTGAAAAACGTACGAAAAATCCTAAAAATGCTATAAAACATGGAAAAATTGAATTTTTAGGAAAGCACAAAGGTCCACCTACTGGATGTCCATACTGTTGAGGTCTCTGGTGTCTTCAGCTGCACTCAAATTGATGCGAACTCATAGGTACCTTTGGTTCTGCCGCTTTGTTTGCCATTTTTGCTCAAAGGGCTCCACAAGATTTCCAAAGGCAAAAGGTTGAAATGAATTAAAAATGACCCTTTCGACCTTTATATAGCTTTTGACCTAATTTTCAAAAGTGCTCCGTTTTTCATGAAAATTGCACCCTTGGCTAATTTCAACGTTTTGATTCCATTTTTGGGATCAAAATCAAAATCTGAGATCATTTACTATGTCAAAATCGCGATTTAAAATTTTTGGACCCAGGACGGTCTATTGCTTGCCTAATCGACCTTCCATCATCACAGAAATCCAGTATTCAAGTTAACTGTTTATCTTACATCAAACTATCCAAATTTTAACTTGGTCAACCTTGGTCAACTCATGGTCAAACCTAGTCAAACTTGGTCTCCAGGACCTCCAAACGATGCAGAACATGTTCCCAGACATGTATAACCAATTCTCAAATCAATTAACATGCTTCTAAACTATAACGCTGACTTTCCTTGTCAAATTTCAATTTTAATCCTGAAGGGGGCATGGTATTGCACATCATTCAAAGTCTGTAACTCATTTCTGTCAATTAATCTTTCCTCAGTAATCAAGACAACAACCACGTCTAGTTGCTGATTCATCAAAAAGACCTCATCGCTTGGGGAAAATCAATCATCGCTCGTGGCATATTAGATTCATCGAGATCCATATCAATCTGGTATTTTCTTAATCTTGTAAACTGTATCAATCTTTTGTAACCATCGGTTCATTAGTGTTATTTCCTTGGTTCTTCGTAACTGAAGGGTTCAGATGTGATACCAATGTGATTCTTATCGACAATTGGGTCTAGAATCGGTCACTCACTTCTTCGCAATCATAAGGTTCAGAATCAGGTGTTTTGGCACTTTTTCGCAATCATCGATTCATTTGCTGTTATAGTTAACATTATCTTTGGTCATTAGGACCTAATATCTTCATATCAATTTCAATCAGTTTCTATCTCATCAATTTCAATTTCAAACATTAGTTTCAACATCATACATAGACTATCTTTGAACCACTTCGCTACGCACAATAATTCAAAGAGGGGCAAAATGTAATACCCCAAAAATGGGCTATAGGTTCATTAACCTCCTATATTGACACATAGAATGAAATCAACATCGAAGCCCTAACCTAAGGCACATCTGAACATCATCGAATCGTAATTGATTATCCTAAATTTTGCATCGGGGAATATTCCTAGCAATATTCCTATTTATCATAATTATCTTTAATTTAATGATTATTTGGCGATAAATCCTATTTATCCTAAAGTTTGATTAATTGAATATTCTAGATATTCAATTAATTAGATTTAATACTGCCACTTAATTATTTAATTGGATTTAATTATATTTATTCCTAAATTGTATTATTTAAATTTGACAATAAATCAAAATTCCTATCATTAATTCATTAAATTCTTATTTAATTAATTAAGCAAGTTGTCATATTTAATGATAAAGTTTTTGAATAAAAGTTTGATTTAATAATTGATTAACCCATAAATCAATTGTTTTATTTTTAAAATCAGTTAAGTTGAGGATAAATCACTTTATTTATTTAATTCATAATTAATTATGCACATCCAAAAGCAGTTAAACTTTAAATTAGAAAATCAATTCAAGTTGTTTTAAAAATAAACTCAACTCTCTTTTGAGTTAAAAGCTGATCTCAACTTATAATTTAAATCAAAAAGCTGTTTTTGCATGATTTTTTGTGAGTTAACTATCTTTAATTCCTTGTTGACTCAAAAATCAACCTAAGTGATTTATGGCTTTTCCATGCATCCCCAAAGCCCTAGATTTCTATAAAATCAAGGCTTCAGCTCTTCACAAATCATCTCACAAGTTTGCATACTTACTCTGCCAAAATTAATCCATGAATTTGCACAATCACGCTGGTGAATCGACATTTGAAGAATTGAAGCTTCTTTGCGAATCAACAACTTTTGTGAGATCAATCTTATTTGCAATGCATTATAGCTTATTTTGCATATCAGTGTTTCATTCTAGAATAGATTCATATCAGTTTTATTTCATCTTATTACATCTAAAATCCAAAAAAAAAAAGATTAATTTACACTCATCTCATATCTAAATTATGCATTAAATCCTTCATTTAGGTGTCGTCAAGGTCACTGATCTTGGTCTAATCTGAGAATACATACTCGCATCTACTAGAAGACAGTAAATCACCTGGTTAGATTAGTTTCCATTTCACTGCATGATTTTGATTTCTGCTAACCTCTAATGTTTTACTGAAGTGTTGTGTCTACAGCTAGGTACAAAATTCAAACACACAGAAAATACATCTGCAGTCGTACCCAAAGGTGAATCAAGAGACTCATCTGACATAGGTGTTGAATCAAGAATTTTTGTGGTAACTGAAGTATCCACATGAGGAGGTACAATGGGTGAAGATAACTTAGGTGAATCAGGCATCTCATCATCAATGGATACCACTTGAACCTTCTCAAGTTCTATGCTTTTAACTTCAAGAACTCTCCCACCATCCTTACCTCTCTTGATAGTAAGCTTAGGAATGGTAGACATGATAGGAATGATATGATTAGTTGCTGAAGAGGATGCACCATCTTTAGTTATACCTTTAATCTTTGATCTCCTACCAACCGGGCCACCATGATCAAAATCTTTTCTTGATCTTATTTTGATGCTTTTCAAACCCCTTCTTTTCAGCCAAATGTTGGTATTTGCAAGAATGGACTGAAAACGGTCACATACAAAAATACTCTCTTTACTTGACCAAGATGGAGACAAAACAGACAAACTCTCAACATGATTGCTAGTGTAATCAAGATCAAGAATGTCACCATCATCTTCAACCTCGGGAGGAATGTCTGCAAGATTGAAGTCAACAATCTGTTTAGTAGTCAAGCGACAGTAATCCATCCTCCGTACATTTACCCCAATGTGAAGATCAATCTATATGTCTCTAAGTCGATACACATGCACAAACTGCCTCCTCATCTTATCATTAAGCCCTCACCAATCAAAATGACTCCTGGCCATGAATTTATTCAAAGTAATCCTTTGAAGTTCATATTCAAAGTTCTTGGCCTTTGGCACTGTATCAATAGAGTATCCTCTGATTTTTTGTGGGTTTCATGAAGAAATCCCCACACCTAGCCTGTGTAATGTATTTTGATACATTTGGACAGCCATGAGTTGCCTAGCCAACTCCATGAGAATGATCTTATCTGTTGGATACCTTGGGAGTGTATGAGGTTCACCTTTGAAGTAGCCCACAGATATGTAAGTGTAATTAGGAAACTAGAGAAACAAACAGTCATACTCATTCACCTTGACCCATGCCTCATCAGATACACACTTGTTGGAAGGATTTTTATCAAATAAGCACACATAATTCCCATAGAAAGCATCCCGCTCTCTGTGGTAATGAGACCGGCTAATCTTCAACACAAGATGAGGAAAATATTCCCATATAGGAACTAATGATTTGTCTCCTTTGGTAGATAAACCAGAAAAATAACCGAGTGAGGCATACATGTACACTAGGTATAAGTTCATATAAAAAGTACAAGTGTTGACAACTTGAGATAGCTACTCACATAGCATATCACTTATCATTTTTCCCTAGAATATCTTCTTCTTTGATCAGACAATGAGAGAAATGTATTTGTACATCCAAGGTTCAAAGGTGCTTGATGTCTTTAACCCTACAAGGCAACTAAATAATGTGATGAGGTCACTAATCTCCTCCTTGAACTCGGTGTGACGGATTCCCTTTGGCCACCTTGCAATATTGGGCTTTTTGTTGAGAAGCTAGTTGTCATTAATAAACTTTGTACAAGAAGAAGTGTCTTCATTCCACCTCTCAAGAGCTTTCTGTTTGGTAATATTAATAACCACACGAATTGGTGGCACTTGAAATTTTTTGTCAATGGTCTCTGGGTCAAGACTAATAATAGTCTTGCCATCTTAATCTTTGATGGTCCTGGATGACGGATCAAAGTTCCTTGCACATGCAAGCACGAATTCTAACTCAAGGACAACCAATGGAAAAGTGGAAACAAGATGGATACTATTTTGTTTAATGGAAACCATTTCTTCTGTAACTGCATCATCAAACCCTTTGAAGGAAAACTTCAAAGTTCATGTGTGAGATGTCGATATCTTTAATCTCTTTACAATAAGAAATAACTTGTGAAGGCAGGACATAATTATGATATTAATCATATTGGTATTTCATCTTCATCTTCTCTTTTTCTTTGGCAAGCATAATCCCTTGAGACATAGCAACTTTATGAGATCGAGCAACTGTTACATAAAAACTCCACAAAGTGAGAACATCTTCTTGAGAAGGATCCATCATAGAATTTCTTAGAATGATGAATGGTGTATGGAGATGACTAATTTTTTGGGGGGAAATGAATTGGTTTCAGCTCAAAGAGAACTCAAGAATGAATTTGTCATGGGTAATTGCATATGGAGACATCGAGAATCATGAAAGATAAGAAGGTAAGTGAATGGATGGATATCATTTATTCTTATAATGGAGTTTTTACTAACCACCATCATGAGTTTTATGTCATATGGTAGTGGTAGGGACAACAATTTACGCAAGTGGACTTTTTGAAGGATAATACATGTATGGACTTGCATTGGACTTGTTCTCTTCATCATCATAGAACATGGTTTTTAATCCCGATTGCATATGCAAGCAAGATGAGATACTTGCATATGCATCTTAAGAATAAAAGATAGAAGTAGAAGAAACATGAATTTAAACACATGTAAACAAAAAATGAAAATTTACATGTTAGTTACATGCTTTGGGAAGAAAAATAGGGAAAAGACTTAAGGAAGAAATTACCTCAATCCTCAAGACGAAATCTTTCAAAATCTTGAGCAAAATCTGAAATGAATCCAATAAATTTTTGGATTTAGGAAAGACTGGATTAAAAAAGTATATATAGATCACATTCTTCATCTTTTTCCTTCAATTTTGGATCATCAACATGCATATACAGCCAAGTGGAAAGGAATGAGAGATTAAATGCAAAGAAATAGCAACCATTTTGGCTATTTCTAATGTATGCTCAATGAGGATGAAAAATAGTGTCTAGGACATAAATTCCAATCAAAATGAGGAAATAAAACAAACAAACAAAGAAACAACTCACCAAAATCAATTATAGAGTTGAGAAATTGACCGGAGGTGCTTAAATCTTTCTACCATGAAATGTTTTTGAAGAAGAGTGATCAAAAGGCAAACTGTTTTTATCAAAATACATATGCCTTGCATTTCAAACAACATATGCAATCTCTTTAAAAATTGATGCCCTAAAGGAAACACAACCAAGTGAAAGAAGAACGCATTTTGGGCATGTAAAAATACATGCAAGGAACTTGCAATCCTTGCCAAATTTGACGCCCTTAGTTGGAAATGCCTTTGGTTGAATGCAAGCACACATAAAAATAATATGTAAATTCCCTGAGAAAAGGCGTCAAGGAGGACACATTAAAAACACAACTTGGAGATGTCTTTGCACATGGAAATGAAGAAGATGTAGTCTCTTCTAAATTTGACACCTTAGGAGAAAAATGCCCTTTAGGAAGAGTAAAAAATGAAAGAACAACAATATAAAAGACTCCTCAAACAATGTCCAAAGGTTGGGCACACTTTTGTGAAGTGTTTTTCATGAGCTTTAAACACATGCAATCCTCCCAAAAATCGACGCCCTAGGAGGAATATTATAAACGTTGTTTTAATTGGGTGTTTGCACATGTAAAAATACATAAAAAGATATGTATTTGAGTTTAAAAACAACACCTAAGTGGTTTTCCATTAAAAACACATTTTTCATGTGCAATTTCACATCAAATAGAACATGTCTTTCATGAGGAAAAAGCCACTCGAAGTCTTTTTAAATACATTATTTTCTATATGCAGTCACATATAAAAACAACACTTAATAGAAGATTAAATATGTTCTTTTGAGGTTCAACTGTACATTGTTATAAAACATGTTTTTGGCCTAGAAAAAGCCACTTTTACATGTTATATATATGCAGTTACATATAAAAATGACGTATTTAATGCATAAAAGACTTAATTTCAAGAGGTGGGTTTTAAAAAGTGTTTTACATGTTGATGATATGCAATGAAGAATAAAAGCCACACCTTTTTGAACTTAAGTGTTTTAATTTTAAATTAATTTAATATATAACTATAGTGTTAATAAAGTAACATGAAATTATATTCTTTTAAAGCTAATTTCATGAAAACATTAAAAACTATAGCTAAATCAACTCGAAATGAGTTGAAATTTGAAAATGGATATCAAAATCTATTTAATATGTTAAATATTTTTCAAACTCATGCAATTGACTTTGAAAAACCTGTCTTTTAAGGATTTTTAAAGAATATGCAATCAGCTTGAAAAACCCCACCTTTTGCATCATAACTTGAGTTATACAACTTTGTTTGATGTCTAAGATAGCTCAAAATGAGCATATTTCAAAGGGCTACCGACTCAAGGGAAAATCAAGATTAAAAATTGCTAACAAGAAAGAGAAAATTGAAGAAAAGAGCTTAAGAACACATGAAATGTGTTTTACAAAGAGCATTTCAGGGATGATGAATTGTCTTTATAACACATTATCTAAAACATCCAAATCGTGGAGGATACACCTACGAATTCACAAGAAAATTCCATAGGGTTGCTAAATTTTTGTGATCTCAAAATTGAGGACAACAAGCATCAAACATTTGGCACTATTACCTTAAAAAAATAAATGATCAACATTGTGTGGCTCATGCCTCAGGACCTTGTGAGGCACCCCCAAACCCTCATAAGGGGCGTTGTCCCTAGATCCCCATTTGATTTTTGAAGTACACTAGAATGTTGAGTGCACATAGTACAGGTCATTGTCTACACTCTTTCCATTATTCTTCCCAAATATTACTTGATGTATAGTTGTCTTCTGAAAGATGACTTTTTCTTTTTTGGTGGGGGTTGTAGTTGGCATAAAATGCTTATTATTATGTTTGATAATACTGGTTATTTTCTAATGTATTAATTATTTGTTTTAAGTTGGTTGTCACTTTTGAGGTAGTTATAAGTATTGGTTGGTTAACAATTGTGTTCCTCTTGGCAACTGTCAGGTCCTTTAAATATGTTGTGTACTGCCAAGGAAGGTTGTGTTGATGTGAGTTTTGTTCCACTACAACATACACAACTAAATACTTAGTATTCCAAGGCGAAACACAAAATATCAAACTCTCTCTTGAACAAGGATGCTCATATGATAAACAATGTATATAGATTGTGAGATCAAATTAGACAACCTCAACGTTCCTTCTTACTGTGGACTTACACTTAATTATAATAATGTGATATGCTAGTTATCACAAAGGGACTTATGTTGTTCATTCGATTGATACCAACTTGACTTTAACAACTTCAATCACTTCCAACCAAATAAACTGCAAGGAAATGGCTTAGAAAGACAATCTTCTCGTAGAATGAAAGAAACTATGGACATGTCTTTGTGACTCTACTAGACTTAGTTTAGCCATCGACATAAGCCATGCTAGTGCAGTCTCCTAAGGTAAATGTAGGATGTTCAAACTATCACCATTCCATTAACACCATCTGTTGATGCATATCAATGTGCAAGCAATAATCAAAGTTAAGTTCATAATATGTCATTAGATCACACAAGACAAACTTACAATCAACAAACGCCTAGTGGTTTGGTCTAAGAAAGTTCACCAAAGATGCATCGAAAATCTCTTCAATTCAACTAAACACTATTTATAATATACTTTAAGTGAGGAATTGAAGAAACCATGCAATAATACAAAGAAACACAAGTAATCCACCACGAAGAACAATAATGAACCAACAACTACTTTGATAGAATTATGATAATAATTTCAACAATTCTATCCCTTAGCTAATCTAATCTAATTCTAATATCTTCTCCATTCTAATGAGTTACAAATGAGAAGGCCTTGGCCTTTTATAGTTGTTCAATTACAATGAAGGGCCAAGATTAAGGGCCAAGATTTACCCATTACAAACCCTAATTAGGGTCGCCACACTATCATTCAATTACATGAAGGCACCACCTTGTGGGCCAATGTGAAAATTACAACTCTTTTAAGAGCCAATGAGAAAATAGATAAGGTATAGGCACTAGATGCCTTGCACATGTACACTTGGCATAATATGATTGAATGTGCTTGAACACATGTAACTAGAGCCTTCTGATTGGCTAAAGATGACTGGGTACCTCAACCTCCTTATCTCATAGACTTGATCAATTATTTGGTGATGAGAAAATATCTCTTCATACTCAATATTATCAAGCCCTCAATTGTGATGGCATATTCCCAAATCACTTCATCTTGTCAAATTTTCTCCATCTTCTTTCATTTAGAAATCTCCTCATTTCACTTGTTGGTTTTGGAAATCTTGATTTTCTTGGCTATGATCTTCATGGTGATGAAATCTTTCATGTAGCTAAGCCCTTCAAAGTGAACATGGATTTCTTGGGGAAATTCAAGTTGGTGATGGTTTTCTCACTTGTAGGCTTGCAAATTTGTTCTTTCTCCTTTTTCTCTTCTCTTCGAACTCCATCTTGATCTTGATTTTGAATTTGCATCTCCAATTTGACCCTTGACCTCGAACTATCTTCTTGCTTCAAGTTTTGAGCTTGGCCTTGCCACATATTTCGCTGTGCAAGCCTCTCCTTCACAATAGTTACCTTGCAAAAAAAAAGAGAAATTTTATCAAGCTCACAAAATGATGAGTATAAATGATACTAAGGAAATCTGAAAGCTCTATGATATGAAATTGTATCTAGATTTTCTTTAAATCAACCAACTTGATTCAAAATTTCAATTTTTCTAAGGTCTTCTTTTCTTGTTCCAATCCAAATTTCTCTTCTTTTTGCACACTTCAATTTTTATTTTCTTTGTATTTTAAGCCCAAATCACTTTCTTTACAACCTCCAAATTTTGATTTTTGTAAAATCAGTGATTTTTATATTCGAAAATCCTCTCAAAGTTGATTTCCCAATCATGAAATTGTTGCCCCTCTTATGGTGAGTTCGCTTCCTTCTTATTAGTAGTCTGATCTGTACTTGGTGAGATTGCAAATGAAACGAATCTCCTTTATATAGGTACCTTGGGGTGAAAAACTATGTCATTTGGTTAAGGCCGACTAGGGCATGAATGTGATTTTAATGATTAAATTTAGAATATTATATTTTAGCGTAATTTAATCATAATAAAAAAGGGACAACCATTGTTGGGTTGGACATGTCGGAATCCCCACTAGAATGAGGGAAGGTCAGAATCTAAGCTTCTCTCAATCCCTCATAACTTTGCTTTTAAATCTTTTGTTTCCACCTAACAAAAACAAGGATCTTCTTTCCTTTTGGCGATTTCCAATATCATGCTTAGGTTTTCATGACTGCAAGTATAAATTAGACTTCATGGAAGAGGAATGATATTTATTTTTCCTTGGAGAACTTGCTTTAATCAAAAAAATTGATGTCCAGACGATCTGAAATTGGTTCACGATGAGGGGCGAATTTCTTGTGGTTTGATGGTCTAAGTGGGAATGAGAGAGGGTCAGAAGTTGACCTTGTCTCAATCCCAGTAGAATGAGGGAAGGTTGGAATTCGACATTCTCTCAATCCCTCATAAATTACTTGCAGAGACTATATTCCCTTTTCATCTGTCTAATTTTCACACCCAGATTTGCTTTGTTTAGGGGCCTAAGTTTGTTTGAAATCTAGATCATGATCGATCCTTTTGGGCTTGATTTTCACATCTTAGTGAAGGTTTTGTCTTTTAGATGCTTTAAATTTGGTCATGTTCATGGAGGATTGATTTTTTGTTCTTGATGTCACCCATTTTCAGTGCCCCTCAAGCTTGAAATGAGATGCTCATTTTGATGTGAGGGTGAAACTTAGGTTAGCATTTATATTTGGGAACAAGTCAAGGTCAGAGTTTGACCCGCTCTTGTTCCTACTAGAATGAGGGAGGGTCGAAATCTGACCTTGGCTCATTCTCTCATCTTTATACTTAGGGAAAACTTGATTTTCACCTTTAATCCTTGTCATCTCCAAGCTACAAAATCATTTGAAACCAAAAAGTGTTCAAAGCATAAGTGCAAAAATTTTAAGAAAGAAGTCTCAACTGGAATAAGAGGTGGTCGGAATTGTTGTGAGGTTTTCACACCATCACTCGATTGCAAATGGGGACCCCCTTCTTTTTGCTTTCACTCCTATAACATGGGTGTAAGGGTAGATTTGGCAATTTGTCTTAGTCAGCAAGGTAAGTTTGGTGTAGTTAAAGCATAGAAAAATTTGAAGTCAGTTGGTCTTGAGTAGGGTATGAGAGTGAAAAAAGAACAAGCAAGTAAAATCAACATGTAGATCAAACTTAAGATAGAGTGAAATTGAGAGAAAAATACCATCAAACTCCTTGCAAATCAATTTCATAGGTTTGGAGAAGGCTTCGGAAGGAAGGGAAATGACTAGGTGTTGAGACAAAGTAAAGGTAAAAATCCCAAGGGCAAGACATAATCCACCCGTCCCTTGGAATTCATAATCCCAACACACACCTAATTTTTGCCCTCCTAATTTGACTCAAAATCCCAACTCGCCTTCTATTTCCGCCCAAGCGTAGATGTCTCAAGATGATGGGGAGGTGATTCGACATACTATGAAGGTCAAATCTTGTGAGCAAAACTGAAAATCAAATTGAGAGAAAGTGGAAACCAGACATGAAATCAGACTTCAACATGAGCAAATCAGATTGGATTAAGAAAGAAACTTGTCTTTGAAACTGAATCAAAAGGTTGATTGGGTTGAGGGGATATTAAAATGATGAAGACGAAGCTAAGTTCGAATGGGGATAAAACCTAGGGTAGGGGCAGAATCCGCTCCTTGCCTGGGATTTTCAATCCCAACATCCCCCTAATTTTCGCCCCCTCAAATCGAGTCTATTGAAGGCATAATCTGATTTGGAGATCGAAGGCAAGAGGCCTGATATCCATCCAAGGAAAAGACATATTGAGCATGAGTGAAATAGGTGAATTTGCAACACAATTGTCAATGGTGAATGTCAATGAAAAAATCGTAGAGGGATGGTGTAATCCGCTGCCCTCTTGGGATTCTCAATCCCAACCGAGGTGGAATTTCCGCCTTCCCAATCAGATTATCAAAGCAAGGAGGATTCATGGCATGATTTGAAATGATTAAGAGCAAGGTATGACCCCCGAATTCATGGAAAAGTTCAGGTCCGTTAAGGGAAAAATTATGGAATTTTAAAGACAAAATTATCAATGATAAAGTTGATGGAAAATCCCACGGGAGGGGCAGAATCCATAGCCTCCTTGGAATTCACTATCTTAAGACCCCAAAGATTTTCACCCTGTATTGATGAGAGAAAACATGGAGGCAAGGGAAGTTAAATTTGGACCTATGATGAATGAAACATGAAGTGTGAATGAGCTACAAGTGTTAAGCTCAATTGAGGCCAAAGGTAAGGGAAGAAAGAGGTTGCAAGTCTAAATTTTATAGTAACAAGTGATATAAATGAAGAAGTTGTTCTAAGGAGAGGGCGGATTCTCCCTTTGCTTGGGATTCTTAATTCTAAGAGGGGCTGAAATCACTAGTACAAAACAACAATATATGACTAAATAAACTACTAGAAATTGCATATAAATGACTAATTTTGGTCACATGACCATTAGTAGTTTATTGTCGGTCATTTATCTCGCGACCAAATTTATGTCTAAACTATTTTAGTCATTTATTTAGTCATGGTAGTGATTTATTTAGCCATATATTTAGTCTTTAATTTAGTTATTTATTTAATCATTTATTTAGTCATTAATTTAGTTATATATTTAGACATTACTTTAGTCATATATTTAGTCATTAATTTAGTCATATTAGGGCACGATGGAATTGAACCACCATCCTTCTGCTTGTAGAGCAAGTCCTCTTCCATTGAGATAGTACCCTTTAAAGAACAAGGGGTGCATAGCGTTTAGTTCTTAGTGATTCATTATTTGAGTGTAAGGTTATAGTCAAAGTGCGAAGTATCCATGTTATCAAGCTATCATACAATTGGATGAAGTTAAATGGGGATACAAAATGGAGGTTTGTTGAAAGAACACGTTCCCATGAAATTTTTAGACCTGAAAACCAATTGTTTAGAAAACCCGAATCCTTATAAACATGAGAAGATTGAGATTTGAACTACAAAAAAAATTGTGAGCATTTAAGCATTTTGTTCATTTAAATTGCGATAAGCCCATTAGAATAAAAAAGATTATCTATCTTGTAGAGTGAGATCCTTAAGGGAAAATATGATGCTTTTGTACTTATACTTTGTGATGGAAAATATATTTCATGAATTTTCAAAAGTCCATAAAGTCAATCTAAGAATGAGTATTGTATTCAAGAATTAAAATGCACCAAGCATCAAGTGAATTTTAGATAAATACAAATGATTTAAAGCAGAGGGGAAGCTATACAAATTTTATGTTAAATACAATTTTCTATCACAGTCTATCATCATTGACTTGTCATTTCATTCTATAGTCATTCTATAGTAATAAACTTCATATTTGTAAAAGAGAATGAAAACTTCAATAATAGATATGGAGATCCATTGAAAAAGACTAATCATCATAACAATCAATGCAAACACCATAAGGACAACAATATTTAAGCTTTGATACTTGAGCTACACCATTTGATTCTATATTATTAAATAAATTTACCATAAACAATCTCAACATTAAATCCACAAACCAAATAACATATTCAATAATAAACATAACCAAATATTCACCTGAAATACTTTTGTCACCTCCTCTTAATGAATGTGAGCACTCTGATAGATATAATCTTCACTTTATCTAGGAAATACCATAAACAAAAGCAAATCAATGCATAATAGATATAAAACACTTACAACACATTATAAACAATAAATATTTTATTTTGCAGAGGCAAATTTTGATTATATTGGTTCTTGAAGATCAATTTGATTTGTGTAAAATGAAATTTCAAGAGAGTTAAGTTCATGTATTAATGTCAATCTTTTGAAGATGATATTGTCATTGATTAGACTGGAATAGAAAGAAACAAAATGTAGAGTAGAGCATTGAAATAAAGAGTGGTGCTTCGTGCATAATAGGCATGTTACAATATTGACAAGTGGACGTCTCTTCATCTACCACTTCCGTCTTCTATATCAACTATCTACTATTTATTTAAAATTGTTGTTTCTATCTTAGTTTTGTAATTTAAAAAAAATACATATTTTCTTTAAATATATTTAGCATGATTTCAAGGCTACCCTAATTGTTTTCAATTCAATCCTCAAACAATTTTTTACTTATACCAATGTTGATCTCTTGCTTGTTCTTAATGGTAGTGATGCATACACTGCAAAAAAAATATGCTCTGAAAGGATTGGCTAAATCTTTGAGGCTCCAGCTGATACCATACAATATTAAGGTCTATCTTCTGTGCCTTGGCTCTATGTAGACTCCGTTTCTGGATCAATGTGAATGGAAGATTTGAAAACAGGGTATGAACATCCATCAAAGTATAGACACAACATGGAAGTATTCCAGAAAAATATATGGTCTTATGGCTTGAGATGATTATAGGATATGCACAAAATAGGATTTGTTGTGAAGGCCTTATAAATTTTCAAGCAAATGTAATCGGCAGCTGTATAGCCAAATTTAACAACCTTTGTTAGCATCCATCAAAGCATAACAAAGGTGGATTTCTGTCAAATATTATGGTTGGAATTGATCCAGTATATATGTATGCAAAAAGTGGAAAAATAAGCAGGACACATGAACTGTTTGACAGAATGCCTCATAGAGATGCTGTCTCATGGAATGCAGTGGTCATGAGATTTAGGTAAATCTTTATCAGATATTATAGCTGTAAATGTTGTAGTAGACATGCATGCAGAAATTGGAATTATAGACAACTCACCTGAATTGTTTGAGATAACGCCTTAAAGAGATGCCATGTCAAGAAATGAAATGAAATGATTGTAGAAAGTACGCAAAATGGATTTTGCGAGGGAATTATCTCATTAGTCGATCAGAGCTGTACATATTTCAACCATAGTATTATATTCTTGAACACTTCAAAGATTTTTGATATTCTAATTACAATTCAAAATTGGGCGTCAGAATTTGAAGGTCTAAGACGAATCCAACAACGTGATGGAGAAAGAATCGAAGTGCTACAAAGTCTTGAAGACCACATGAAGCGTTGATGCTAATTTTGCTTAGCCCACATTACAAAGACTTGAAAATAATAACATGGCATATTAGACATTTAAAAGGAATATAATATCAATTATTATTTTGGAATTGTGCAAATTAATTTATGGATTGGTACTTGACTTACCTCACCTGTAGTTCATTTAACAGCAAGAACAATTGAATGGAGAAGCTATAATTTTTGGTTAGACTAACTGGCTATTGCATGAACTAGAGACAACTGCTTTGTTTTTCCCTATGTATGTCATTACTTTTCTGTTGCAAAACAATATTAATTTCACTGTAATGATGCCAGTTAGACCTGTGGTGGTAATGGGACGCAGCTATCCTCCTGACAAAATGAACTATTGACCAGATTTGACAAATCCAAAAACACAACAGATTTTTGCAAAATTTTCAAGATCTGTTCTTCATGATCTGCATATTTTGAATCGAAAATAACAAAAAATTTCAAAAAAAAATGACTGTTTTCGTATCTGGAATTTTTTTTTTTGTCTCTTGTGCGTTTTTGTCGGGAGGATAGCCAGCGCCGTGGTAATGTGGACGTGTTTTCTTGGTGCGTGTAGATAATTTTGCTTTTGTTTTTTGTCGACGAGTTACATAGTTAATTTAAGCCACTAAATTTTCCCAATATTTCCAGCCCACTCACATATTCACATTATTGAACCTATTTCTTCAGTGAAGAATGATTTCCTTACTTCAATAGATGTTTCTGCCAGCAAAAGCAATGACAAAATAAAATACTAGATGGGGGAAACATTATTTAGGTCACTTCTTCCTGCATATTACATGCTTGGGGACCCTACTATAGATTTTGGAGAACACTAACTATTTGGGTAGTTCTGATAGAATGAAAATGCCCCATGGCAGAGATTTTGATACCCACTTGTGCCTACTGGTAGATTCTCCGATGGCTGTTCTCTGCAGACTATTTGAAAAAATAAATTTATTTTTGGCTTCTTATTTCATTTTCTTTTGTTTGAAGTTTGATATTCAAAGCTGTGAAATCAGCTCCAGCATATCATGTAGAGGAGAAATATAGAATTGTTTTAAGTGTGTATCATACAACTCTATTCATGTGGCCACTATTTGTTCTCACATATCTTGGATTGGGTGGACTGGTGCAATTAAAGTTTTGCCAGGCAAATTAGATCCTGTTGTAAGAGATGTTCAAATTTTAGGATTGAACGACTCTACAGTACACATATTTCAGATATATGTAGAACATACAAAAACATAAATTAAAATTTAGTAACAAAAGATGCAACGCATCCTCTGTGATAATGACTCTTACACGTCGATTAGGTTTTCTTTGGCAGGAGATTCTTTTTCATTTTGTGAGTTTTTTTTGGTAAATTTTTCGATTCTATTGTGTCGATTGGATTTTTCACATGGTCAAGTGCTTGTAAGCTTGCAAGGAAGTTCTGTTAACTTATTAAGCTTCTCAAACACTACAAGAACTGTATAATTTGGATGCTGAAATGTTTTGCTAATATCAAATATGGATAAATATCATTTGTTGTAATAGCCTAAGATTTACACGAGACTTCAATCAGATGATCTATAACCTATGCCATCTAATGTCAGGATACTTTAGCAATTCAGAAGCCTCTACTTCAGTTGTGGACGAAGATGACTGGCTACTTATAGGAGATCTCTCTTATATTGAAAGTGAAGGATATGTCTTTGTAGAAGACAGGTCGAAAGAGATGATAAAATACAAAGGTTATCCGATATGAACACCATTGCTTAGGATCTTACATGCATTGCAAATTTTTAGCTACCTAAAACAGTTCAAAGGAAGGTTTATTAGGTCATTGGTCGGATTTGCCATGTGGTCGCCCCCAAATGTGAGCTCCATGGGTGCTAGTGGAAATAATACAGGGTCTTGTTTTCAATTTCAGTGCAAGTTAATAGTGATATTGCTTCACTACAAGTACTGACTATCCCCGCATCTTGGGCTAGAGTATTAAGCTTCTCACAACGTCATAGGATTTCAATGGCATGGTCTCACTTTTTTAGTATTGAATCTTTGAAATATGAGTCGCTTCGTTTGCGAAGATTTCCTATGCGGTAGTCCTTTGTTATTTCAAAATACACCGATGCACATAAAAATTCAAAAACATTCATAACTGATATAGATAATCAATAAAATAAGGGGGCTAGGATCATATTGCATACCTTGTGAAGATGGAAATTAGAACCCTTAATATGAACAGTTATGTTGGTTGAGAACCCTGTAGCTTCAGACACCCAATGCATTGAACAGTCCAAACCAATCAATTCCATGGCCAACATCCTAATAGTGTGTGCCAAAATGGGAGCTCTAAAATAGGGTATGAAATTCATCAAATTATAATTGAAAGTGCATTTTTGTGCATGATGTAGTTGCTAATAATTTTTTATATAATAGTTTAATTGTGAACTGAAACATGTAGGTCCTTTCACTCAAAGTTCCATGATTCAGACTCACCCATGACTCAACAAGGTCGACTCGACCTGTTACTTGCTGATGACTCGACAACGACTCGACTATGACTCGGCAAAATAAAAAAACAAAGATTTTTTACGATTTAAAACTTGTTTCACACACCTATTATTGAATAAAGCTTAAAGACACTATAAAATCATCAAATAGAATCTAATTTGATCACATACATAAACATACATCCATCACATAAGTACAAACATAAATTGTAGCTGAAGGAAATAGAAAACATTGATATGCAAAATTATATAAAATATAAATATTGTCAAATGTATCTAAAATCTATGAAATCCATGACATCAAATGTTCCCAAACATATGTGTAAAGTTGTAAACAACAAAAACAAGTCTATGGCTCAGGCTCTAGGTCAGCCTCATCCTCAAAGTAGTCCATCTGCCTCCTACAAATGCATCTGAGGTAGGTATTGGATGACTAACAAGCCATAGTCTCTGCCTGTGAGGTACCACTCTGATCAACATCAGCTACATGGGCAGTTGATCGTGCTCTATCCTCCTCCTTTGCCATAGCCACAGCCTCAGCCTCTATGTCTGCCTGCTCAACCGACTCATGATCCTCCTCAGTGAAGATAGGATCGGTAGACTCAGTGAGCCACTCGGACTCTAGATCGATCTCTGCTAGAGTGACTAGAGAGGAGCCAGTGTCCAAAATCTGTCTGGTCCTAAGACGGAGGTTGTAATGAACGAAGACAAGATTATTCAACCTCTCCATAGACAATCTATTACGCTTCTTCGAGTGGATGTGCTCGAACATAGACCAATTGCACTCACATCCGGAAGCGCTGCATGGTTGACTCAAAATACGGATGACAAGTTTTTGAAGGTTTGGGGTTGTAGGCTCAAACATTTGCCACCATCTATCTGAAATAAGGAAAAGAAAAAAATCAGTCTCATTTCCAACTTTAAGGATAGATTATAAAATCAAAATGCATAAGCCATAAATTTAAGAATCTTAAGTTTAAGTTTAACATATATTTCTACCTAGCTGCAATGTTGTCCTAGCCTCTTTGCACATCTTGCTTGCAAAAATCACCCCTTGTTGATTATTATATGCATCTATCTCTTGCACTGTAGATGTGCTACAGGTAGACATCCTTTGCATCACTGTATATAGGCCACTAAGAACCTCCTCATCCACCTTGAAGTTATCAAGGAAACGAAATGACGGATTGAGGAAATAAGCTGCTGCATGGATGAGCCTATGAAGCTGGTTTTACCATCTCCTATCAATGATCTCCTAAAATCTCCTATCAATGATCTCCTAAATGGGGCCATACTTATCCTCAATTCCTGCATACCTAGATCTAATGGCTTCCTTGGCCCTATCCATGCCCTCATATATGTAGCCTATAGAGGGCTTCTCCCCATCAACAACTCTTAGGAGAACTATGAGGGGCTTAGTGACTTGCATATAATGTTACAAAAAAAATAGTTAAGTGACAAGTGTGCATTAAAAATTTAAAATAAAAAAATTGCAAAGTTGCAAACAAAACAAAAATATTTTTACTTCCATGATCTCTTGACAAGGGGTCCAAAAACCTGGCTCATCAAAAATACAATCTGCCACATCCCTACCCATAGTGGTCGTAGCATAGGATGAGGCAGTCCACTCCTCACCAATAAACATGCGTCTCAAAGCTGCCTTTGATTTCAATAAGGATTTTATTGTGAGGAAATTTGAGGCAAATCTTGTGATACCAGGACGAGACAACTCCCTTTGCCCCGTGTATTGCCTCATCATGCTAGGGACCAATGCATGATTGTAGATAAACTTGCAAATATTTTTGACCTTATCAACCTATGATTTGACCCATTCAAGCATAGAAATCATCCAAAAGATGCAAAATTTTAAATAACGATGTTAAATTATCTGAACTCGCTCAATTATCAGAATTTCAAAATTTTCCGTCTAAATTTCTGGAGATGCCAAATAGAACCAAGCCAAAAAAACTATTCTTTGAAGTAATGGTAGAGAGAGCATCCCACCTTCATAAAATTTAAAGATGTAATTAGCTGTTATAATTTCTCTGAACAACAAATGTGGTCTTTTCCCCCAAGTTAGGGTTTATCAGCATGATTGTTGCATCAAAGCTTTGGGTCCTCATTTTAGCTTGTAAAAATAAGGTGCTCAGAGCTGGAAATAAGATTTTGTAGGACAGAGTTTGAGAATATGAAGCATCTCCTATTGCAGCTAGAAATAAGATTTTTTAAGACAAAGTTTGAGAATATGAAGCCTCTCCTACTGCAGCTATCACTCTGATTGAGTTTCTGAGGCAATCTAGCAATGATTTGTATTGTTTTTGGCATTTAGAAGACAAAAGGGGGAAAATGCCTTTTCTAAAACTGGAATAGGCAGTCCGTGTATAGAGAAGACATCTTTGCAAACAAACAAGTACGTGTGGAAGTTCAGAGCTAAGCCCTAAGTTACTCCACAAAGTGATTCAAAAAGGAGAAACTAAAAATACATTCTTGGCTGCAGGTTTAAGTCACATTGGTGACATCCTAGTGAATTTGGCATCCACAGAACATTGCCCACAAAAATAAATAAAACAAATAAAGAAATAAGAATTCTATTGTTTCTATGGATGCTACTTTTAAAATAAATCCTACAAGGATTGGTTTTCTGTATAGATAGCAATGAACTACACAATGCACTTCATTCAAGTTACAGTACAGTCCAGATGCCTAGTTTCTTAAACAATTTTTGTTGGTGCTTCATAACTCCTTATGTACTCTAATGAGTATATGCAAATGTGGACATATATACATAAAATGGAAACTTTTAATTTTGCGTCTTGCCCTTGCCTATTTGTTCATTTTGCATTAGATGGAAGCCAAGTGGCGGTGGGATTTAAGTTTTGATACATGAACTGAAAGTCTCAAATATTTGTGTGGATAATGAATGAATGATTATATGGAGTACTGATAGTTACAAAGCAGTTAAATGGCAGTGAGGTCTTAACTTCTATTGCATAAATTGTAGGTTTCTAGGATTTAGATAGGTAGTTTTACGAAAGGAAAGGGGAAGCTTTGATAATTCTCTTGTTGAACATGATTCTGTTCCTATCTTTTAGGTACCAAAAAATATTTTTGTATCTATCATTTGAATCTTCAGAACATTTTTTTTTATGTGAACATTTATTTAAGTGATGGGAAGGAAACTTACATCATTATAACTTAGAGGGTCCGTTTGGTTGCTGGAATTGACCTGAAATTGGAAAACAGGAATTACAATAATTTATCTATAAATAATGAGTCATGTATTTGATTGTAGATTGGAAGGCAAGTTGCCCATAGTTACAGGGGGAGTAGGAGGAATTAGTGACGCCACAGTTTGCCTCTTTGCAAAGCATGGTGCAAAAGTTATAGTAGCAGACATTATAGATAGTGCAAGAGAACATACTTCATCTTCATTATCTTCTGCAGTAACTTACATGCACTGCAATGTAAGCAAAAAAGAGGATGTAGCAGAGCTTGTAAGGAAAACAGTCTTCAAGTATGGAAGATTAGATATCCTGTTTAATAATGCAGGAATCCTTGGTGAACAAGCAAAGGGAAAGAGCATATTAGACTTTGATGCATAGGAGTTTGACAGAGTAATGGCTGTGAATGTGAAAGGAGTGGGTTTTATGATAAAAGATGCAACAAGAGTGATGGTTTCGACAAACGTACCTTCTCCGAGGCTTCTCCAAAAGAGAAAGTAGACTCAATCCTAATGGGGGGATTATGCAGTTATAACTCTTATGACACATGCTCAAGCACACATACGTCTCGTAGAAAACAACTGCATTGCACTCGACCATTTCATGACCAAATATATTATATCCGCTTTCATCTGCAAACTAAAACTTTAGTCGGAGGTTTATCTTGAAAAAAACTGGTAGATTTTAAAGGAAAAAATTTCAGACTTCAAGCAAACAACCAAAGTATGAATCATAACATTGAGAAGGGCATTGAATAACCTCGTATAGGAGCTATTGAACCTAAAATTATGCATCTTAAAGAAGGTTTTCATTGCCTCCTTAGGCTTATTGGAAAAGCTATAACCTTCGATTACAAATATGAACAAATTTTCAAAGTATTCAATCCTGTCATGTTTCAATTGCTCAAGAACAGTTTCCATGGCTTCGAATTCTGAGGACATTACAAGGCTTTGGACCATCTTATAGTAGGTTGCGTAGTTATGCTCCTTACAATGCAACCATCTTGGGAAGAAATAATATTGTTTAACTGCAATTGGCACAAGCGGTTTGAGGTTTTCGTACGCATAATGTCAGAAAAAAATAATCTTTGGAGATGTGGATACTTCTTGATCCCGAAGCAAGATAAATTAGTCCTATGGATCTCCATAATCATGTTGTCTATGTTAGCCAGGTTTAGAAAGATTTTCTTATAGTCTTAATAGAATTTGCCATCCCAAGATACCGATGGTAATTGATGATGAATTAAATGTCTAGGAGAATACAAATCAATCTGGAGTGCATTTTGTTCCAGCTTTGATACCAGACTATGCTCCAATGGCTGAGTCAAGTAATCCTGATCCAGTATTATTGCACATTGGAAGAAATGTAGTTCGCAATGTGAGAGCTGGTTATTTTAGCTATTTGGATAAGGGCTTTTGAAAAGGATGGCTCATGTATTGATTCAAAGTGATCATCAGGGCACAGAGAGGGAAAAATGTATGCTGATGTGGCAGAACAAGAATGCAAACAAAATCGAAGAAGGAAACAAATTAGTCTTCAGATTTGCAGTCCAAGAGGATACATTTATTTGAGGCATTCTGTCAAACAGTTCACGATCCTTGTCTATCTTATACGTTTTGCTTATTTGTCCTAGATTCTACTAGGGCAGGTCAACCATAACAAAATTCTCCCTTTCGTTATCATAAGGTAGATGTCCATACCCTGTCCCAAAGCTCCAATATCAGCAAAGGCATGCAGGATGCTGGCGAAATTGTGTGGAAGTTGGCTTTAAACATGTCAATCGCATTAGCTTGAAAGCTTTAATAACCTTTTTAAAAATCCTTTGTGTGCATATCTTGAAGCCATGGCATTCCATAAGACCACATTTCATTGAGGCATTCTATCAAACAGTTCACTGCCTTTTCTATACTTCCACGTTTTAATTACATTAAATAAATTGTAAGCGGTAAACCAATGGAGTTTCCTTGTTAAAATCTCCGAAGACATGCCTATGTGTTAAGTTTCAGAAATAGGTATAGATTTTAAATAAAAAAATATTATGCAACTAAATAAATTTAGAAAACTCTAAATGTTGCCCACAACAAGTAAGAAGCTATCCTCATACCTACAACTAAAGCTAAATAATAATTGTGTTGTATAGTGCAGAAATCCAATTGAATTCTTAGATACCCCAAACAAAATTTGAAATAGAATAATCCTCCTTATTTTGTTTTCTTGGAGTTATACTTAAAAGAGATTTCCTAACCACACAATACCGTGCTTTCTAAAAGTATCCTATTCACTTTAAACCAATATGACATCAAATACAATTATTTGAAATAAAAGAAGTAACAAGATCTTAACTCATTTGTCATAGGAGACTACCTCAATATTCTATTTTGTTTTCCCATTTGCAACTAACTAAAGTCAAAATGAAAAAATAATGCAATGGAATTAAGTCAAGCATCCAACCGACCTAGTTTGGGTTTTTCTCCAAGCCAATACTTCATATCTCACTCCCTGGACAACATGACATCCTCTGTACCCTGCAAATGCAATTAAATGGCATAAATTTCTAGTGTTATTTATCAAACAGTTCAGGTGCCTCTTTCATGCTTCCACTTGTTGCCTACAAATTGTGTAATAAGATCTTGCTACCCATATGCAAATAAAAAGAATTTGGGGGTAATGTTGTTGATAAAAAACAAACCCACCACAGTAGTTTCAGAAATTGTGCCCTAAATTATTCCTAGATGTTTAACATTTCAATTTTTTGGAGGGAAAAATTATGAAGGAAACGACCATGCATGCTAAATCATGTGTCAGGATCTCGTTACTTTTACTATCAATTGAACCTACCCTATGTTTTTGAGATATATCAGAGCTCGAGTATATTTCAACCCAGATTCTGAGCCAGGCAAGTTTTTAGAAACCCTAAAAAATCTCTTTTTTTTCATAGGTGCCCTTAAGCATGAGACACTCCAGGTGGGTTGTGTATGTAATGTAAAAGTCTATTGGCTAAAACTAGCAATTGTGCCTCTGTGTGCAATGGGTATGTTGAAGAGGTTTAGAAGGTCAATTATGGAAAAAAAAATGATATCTATTTTTTTCATGTAATTGTGCATACGTGAGGTCATTTGGTAGGCAATTTAGCAAATGATGTTTTTTGTGCAACAAAGGTCTGGAATTAGGATCCAAATATGACAAGAAGAAAACCACTAAACTAGGAAGATAATCAAGATCCATTAACAATAGGATCATGTTATGTTTTTAATAAGGAGAGAGGGAGGCGACGAGGGAATAGCAAGAGAGATAGGGGATAGAGATGGAAAAGAAGGATATGGAGAGAGAGAGAGAGAGAGAGAGAGAGAGAGAGAGAGAGGTGTAAAATATATAAGTTATATAAAGAGGAAGAAAGATAAAGAGATATGTATAGAGATGGCACTAGTACATTTGAGACCTTTTTCCGATGGCGGATTGTCAGAATTCAGACAGTATACCGTTGATTAAGCGACACCACCAGACGTCGTAGTTTTGCAGTCGAAAAAAGTGATGGCTACGATTGGCGTCGTAATTGCGACATCTTTAGTCATCGCAAAAATGGGGTTTCAACACAGCAAATACACCATTGGGTCTATTTGTAGCCGTCCCACTTTCGACGGATCTCTGTCGGATGTAGTTAGTTTACCGATGAAAATGTTGTACCTGTGACGGTTAATCATCATAATGTTCTGACGTCAAACCATTGTTGGTAGATTGTTTACCAATGAAAATGCTATTCATGAGACGGTTATTTGCCAGAAGTTTCTAACAAATTGTCATCGCTTTTCTAGTGTAGTCGTAATTGCGATGGAAGTCACAATTTTTAAAAAAATATATATATATTTGTTGATCGAGTTTGACTCGATTGGTGTTCTTGCAGATTTGGTTATGTCATTCGGAGATGACTTTGCAGTAGATTCGGTAGCGGCTCGTAGATTATTGAGTCAAGTCTAGAGACTTGGATTTGTAGATCACTATGGTGTATGTGATGACTTGGGAGAAGTCTTCTTCTAGGTGAACCGAGCTGAGAGACTTGGATTACAGAAAGTGGGTCGTTTGATACGACTTATGAGACATTGGATGCCTCTTCACAGCGGGTTCACGGTGTGGTTTGTGGTGTTTCTTTGTGACTGGGTTCTTGGCAGAGATCTATTGATTTTGGTAGCCATTGAGATGGATCGACTTGATCTTGGGTGAAGACTTCTTGAGGTGAGCTGAAGTGATCATTACTCCTTGAAGTGATTGATGTTTCTGACAGATAGTCATTGCTTTTAGTTTTGTCATCAATTATTCTTTGGTTTCCGTTGTAATTGTGACGACTCACACTATTTTTTAAAAAGAAATATATATTTGTCGTACGTTGATTGAGATCTTAAATTATTGAGCCTTCTCTTTGTTTCGATAATAGTTTAACATTCTCTACTTAAGAGGGCCAACCACGTGAAGGTGGAAGCTCATCTGGCCCCTCCTAGGATCCTCTTATGACCCTTTATGACACTTTAAGACCTCTAAGATGTATTCTTAGGGATAGTAAAGGGTCATAAGGGGTCCTAGGACACAACAGTTGAGAAACATAAATGTAGGCATCATGGTCACAATTTTTTGGAGACACAACATAATTGAATGCTACACCCAGACGATGCAACACAATCGCTACTCTTGCAGTTCAAAGTGGACACTGCGGGATCCAAAAACCAAAGATACCTGCAGTTCGAAGTGGACACTGCAGGTATCTTTGGTTTTTGGATCCCGCAGTGTCCACTTTGAACTGCAGGAGTAGTGGTTGTGTTGCATCGTCTAGGTGTAGCATTCAATTATGTTGTGTCTCCAAACAATTGGGACCATGATGCCTATATTTATGTTTCTCAACTATTGTGATACCTACATTTATGTTTTGTAGCTGTCGTGTTTATTTGCATGTTCTTTATGTGTTTGGCTTCTCTCCCTTGCGCATCGAAAATAAGATTTTCCCACTCTAAATTGAGAATGTGTGTGTAACACAAGTAGAATATGCACGGATAGCAGATGGAGCTGAGAAAACACAACACGTTTACATTTTTTTAATAGGTCAAAATTACAATGTTCGCGATGGTCTATAACTTAAAATATGCAATTAAAAACCTCTATAAAAAATGCAACCTTGTTGTATTTTTTAGCTCGACCTGATATCCTATGTATATGAATTAAGATTGCATATTGAACTAGGCGTCTCCTTCTGCATTGCTTGAAACTAAGAGATTGTCACAGTTAACATCTAAAATCATTATTGAACTTTTTTTATTATTAAAAAGCACACTAGTCTCCTTTGTTTCTTGTACACCATCTCTGTCAGCAAGTTCTTCATGGATGGCCTCCACTTTCTTCCCCGCTACAACTGTAACCACTATTCATTCTCCTGCGGTCATTACTATCTTCTCTATTGATCAGACCTCCATTGCAATTTCTCTGATGAAAATTTTCAAATTCACTATTTGGTATTCCTTCATCTCCCCTCAACTTCATTACTTATGTGTATGGCTTCTCTCCCTCGCATCGAAAATAAGATTTCTCCCACTCTGAATCGAGAATGCACATGCAACACAAGCAGAATATGCACGAATATTAGAAGGAGTTGAAAAAGCACAACACATTTACATTTTTTTAATAGGTCAAAATTACAATGTTCGCAATGGTCTAAAACTTAAAATACGCAATTAAAGACCTCTATAAAAAATGCAACCCTGTTGTGTTTTTCAGCTCCACCTGATATCCTATGTATATGAATTGAGATTGCATATTGAACTAGGCGTCTCCTTCTGCATTGCCTGAAACCAAGAGACTATCACAGTTAACATCTAAATGGGGCGTCTCATCATCACAACTAATCCACCTTAAACAATTGATTAACCATTCTAGACAAGATGACGATTTAAGGTTTTTTGTGAAGCTTCTAACTTGGTAGTTGCAATCAACATTTGTATTACAAGTTTTGTTGTTGTTCAAGTATTGTGTTTTAGAAAAGAACCCATTGAACATTCTAATACTAATTTCTCCCAAAATATGAAATCCACTAAAATTTAGCGAAAACCCCTCCAACATTACAACAGTGTATAAAAGGAAACTCAGTGTATAAACATGGAACTAAGCTCAAACACATGTAAATAAACATCAGTCATTATCAAATAAGTTGCATAAATGAGAATCATTTTTTTTTGGCTTTTTCTTTTTTTTCTGCTTCCCTATATTGTTGCAGAGGCTTATCCATGTCTAGAGCGTCATTTCTTCTTGGTCGTGCACTTTATCTCACTGTCCTTTGCAAAGGTGGGTCCTCTACAATAACAAATAAAAAGCTTCAATTAAAAGCATATTATCATAATTGGGGTTAATTTAAAAATATATTCATTATTGTTACAAGCATTTCAATACATTAAAAAACATAAACGTGACGCTCTTTACCTTGTCCAACCACATCATCTTGCCTGGTGGCTTGAACCTCAACACGCTCATCGGGAACAACGTCCTCTACATCCCCTGCAACTACAATACAAAATGCTTTATTAATCCCAATACATTATAATTAAATTTTTATTACTACGTCAAATTCAATTTAACATGTTTGCTTGTATTAAATATTCATTAATCAAAATTCAAATAGAAAATGTATACCTTGAGTACTACAATTCACATTAGAATCGATGCCTCCGTCGTGCTTGGCCGGTGCAGTATCAATATCGGCAGGCTGCATTCCAATGTAAATAATTAGTGCAATTATCAATAATATATACATATAAATACAAGACAAATACTGAAAAATGTTAATCATTCAATTTAATACATATAAATATATTCACTTTAAAGTTTTAAACAAATATATAGTCAATGTTTCCTTACTTAAAACAAATATATTCAGTTTATGTTGGAACTTAACATCAAATACAGTAATTGGTAAAGTTTTCAACTTGAAATAAAAATCAATTGGCTTATTTACCTGATCAACAGATCCAACAGAAGAACCTTTTGCACTCATTGCTCGGTATCGTTCAGCCACGACTTTATAGCCTTTTTTGTAGCCCATTTTTTTGTCCTCTTCTGTAATCAATTTTTTGAACTCTAAGGCCTGCGTTTTTTATTGGTATCATGAATTTTTATTGTAGTGAATTTCATCAAAACTAAATTGATTGCAATTTAATTATAAATATTTTCATATGATTTTTCATTTACTAATACTTACAACTCATGCAACAAGTTTTGAATATCCACCCGAGCCAAGCCTGTGTTGCCCATGCTTTTGTTTTCTTGTTGTTGTTGCCTTTGTTGTGTCAAGCAACCTATGTGATGTTTGAAATATGTTAGATCACATAAGTACAAAGAGTAAATAGTACATAATTTCATTATTAACATTATCACGTACCTTCTTTCCTCGAGTGATACTACTCGTCCACTATGTCTTGCACTTCTCTCAAGTGCATCCTTTTTAAGATCCTCCCACTCATTAATAGGAATATAGGGCGGCTGCTCGTAATAAGGGTTGTGTTCTATTTGGGTCCTGTAGTTGTCCCTAATATACTTCAAAATAGTGCCCGCTTTGTCAAGGAGTCTAAGTCTATGAAAGACTTCAGGTCCAAAAAGTGTTGTCATAGAGTCAATGAGTTTATTCTTTAACCCTTTATCTTGTACTAACCACCTTTTAAGAAAAAAAACTATTAGATTCATAAATGAAGTGAAGCTACCTTTTAATATACTTGAAGAAAGGGATGAAACAAAATCTAATCTTGCAATGAAATTAAAATATGATACCATGTGCATATGGTCGGCCCAAAAATGCGCAAACATTCATCATTAAGTTTTTCATAAAATAGATTATTCTCTGGAATATAATTACAAGATTATTATAATTAGTTATTGCAAGGGACCACACAAGGGGTTAGTGCATTACATTATGAGTATCATATTGTATAGTAAAAGAAATGATCAATCTTTAAAGTACTTGGAAGCTGGGCTACTCTCAAGGGAAGTCCATCTTTATTTATCACGAGAAATTGATCACACTGTATTGTTCACGTACATTTAACACGAGTACATCCAGGAATTGCGTCATCGCCTCCTACATAAAATGAATCTAATATTACAAAATGCCCCCTAAGAAAGAATATATAGTTCAAGTGAAATAAACACATGATAAATAAGAGAGAAAAAGAGGAGTCTACTTACGAATAGTAGGTGTTGCCATCACATCTGTGGTCATACTACGTGTTGCTGACATTGTAGGCGGAACTGCCTCTGTGGATCTCATCCTCATACCAGGCATTGTACTCAACATAGGTTAAATAGCAGGTGCTGAACAAAAATATTGTTAGAGCATAAAAAAATATGGATAACCATGGACAAGATGGAGGATAAAACATGTGATGTACCATCCGAAGTATTTGCATCTGAGGTAATGCCCTTTAATCTATTTAGCATAAATTGTAAAGAGAACACATATATATTTTAGTTAATGACATAAATAAAATAGTATACTATAAAAATCATTATTGAACTTTTGTTATAATTAAAAACTACATTAATACTTACTCTATAGTTCTGAACATGGCCAATCAACATATCTGATGCCCTCTGTATTTCAAGAGTGTGAGGTTGAATATTTTCCATTCGAGCTAACTCTTTTGATATTGCACAAAGGACCTTTTCTAGTGCAACCACAGGATCAACCTCTGATAAAAAAATCAACATCGAATGGATCCTGCTCATTCTGCGGCTCCTCATGGACTACTTGTTCCTTTCCCTTTTTCTGATCAACACTGATTTGTGAGAACAATATTATTAGCCCTTTATTTAAAAGCAATCCAAAATAGTAGAACAACAAAAAATACGCATTAACATTTTTTTTGTATGTGCATTTGTACAACAACAATGAGTTTTACCTGTCAGGAAGAAGAAGCCCCATGAAAACTATCACCACCATGCGTATCGTGTGGCTCTTGATCCATACTATAGCTCTGTATTTCAAAAAAAATCATTCAGACATGTTAAAACACGTGTTCTTATTCTAAGTTACGTTGAATAATAGACAATTATCAAAATATGTACCATCTTATCCATGATAGTGATGGGGATTTTTGTATCTATGCGATTCAAATTGTAATCTATAAGTAGCTCATCACCTCCGCGTATTGATTTGATCACACATACAAATACATGATTTCCCTCACACGCCTCAAATATGCAATTGGGTTGCTTCTTAGTTGACGCAGGCTATGTACTGTTTATAAAACCTGCAATATTCCCTGATGCTTTGGGTCTTCCATCAATGTATATAGCTACTTTTTTACTTTTTTCACTGACTTTTTGTTGTATATAATTTTTTGCAAGTGCATACCTACACATACTTTTTTTTTATTTAACAATCTGCATCCAACTACTGTAATCATAACAAGGTCTGACATACTCCATCAATTCGACAACTTTTTTGTAAGAGACCTTTATGCCATCCATGGAAATTAGGCCCAAACCATGTAATGAAGACAGTGCTATGCGATATATCCTCTCTTTAACACAAAAATCAGTGTTTATTGAAGGAAGTTCATTGGGGACCCATTGTTTCTATAGATGTTTGTACCTAAACGATAGCTCGGAGTCGCCTTTGCTCTCATCATCATAAGAACACGACCCCCCTTGAGCAAGAAAAAATTTCATGCGTTTATTGAATTTCTTTCTGATCTTTTGACCTCGAGTCGATCTTATTGAATTACACGCACTAAATGTATCACTTTCTTCTTCTATTCCTAGATTTTCCTCGCTTGAGGAAGACAATTCTAACAAATACCTATTCATTGGTACCTGCACTTCATGTAGTAAAAAAGACAAGTGGCAATGAGAGAGATATTTTACAAATGATAAAAGACATTAATCTCTATGGGGTGTATTGACTTGTACCTGATAATCCATGAGACTATGTGGGATACCTAACATAAGATAATAGTTATATAATTAGACAAACATAGTTCACTCCATAGTTTTCATTATATCTTGTGAAGGACATTATACATTGTTAAAATTATCTATTTATCCAACAATATTTTGAATAGCTCAGCATTTCATATAACTAAACATCTCAACATTGCGTGAGACACCACTATTGTGGCATTTTGTCAAATAGTTCTCGTGCCTTGCCAGTGTTTTTATTACATCTTGTGAAGGACTTTATACATTGTTAAAATTATCTATTTATACTTTCAGAATTATCTCACTCCATTGCAGGGAACAAAGAGAATCCCCTATGCAGGGAACAAAAAGAATCCCCTGTGATTTAACATCATTGAGATGCCTCCTTTCATTAGCTTCATGTCACCTTCTCATAGCTTTTCATAGCTTCCTATGTGTTTCATCCTTCATTTATACACTTACTTCAACCAAACTTTTAATTTTATGATAGATTTTGCCAAAGGCTTTGTAGGAAACCAAAGGCATTATAAATCATGAATTCGCTATAAAATTAATGTATTTCTCTAGATTTCATATGGAAATTTTGTCAAATGGTTGTCATGTATGTTTATTTAAATGGAGTTATATCATTTGGAATGGATATGTGATCAGTTGATATTGAATTCTATGTCAAGATTTACAACATTAAATTGATCATAGTTAGAAGACTCAGACACAAGAAGAATATGAGTATAGCCAATTTTCAAAAGAATATGAATGAATGCAAACATACATAAGTGGATGAACATAAATAATGAAGGTACCTGATATTGCCTGAAGTAATGAAGTGTTGACCCTAGGTTCAATCCAGTATGCTCATGTATGATCCAGAAACTGCAAGGAAAGAAAGGATGGAATTAGATCCAAAGGATCTAAGCAATGCCTGACACCATATTATTGATCCTCATCCACAATTATGCATGTGCATAGTTAAGCCATACACTTCTAAAATGAACTATGCTACAGAACACATGCACTCAAGAAAATGCACTCAGGAAAATGCACTTCATATTGCAGCCATGACTTGAGGTAGGCATTCAAGCTTTGTCTTCTCATTAACTCAATTTCATTTTGATGGCATTTGTTGATTTAATTGTGACACTAGCTTGGTTATAAACAAAAACAAAAAGAAAAAGAAAATGTCATTTGTAATTTTTATGAATTCAAAGAGCTGTCGCGAAGACAACACTGCACTTTTGCGTGGCGCAAAGAGGGCAGCACCGTGTGGGAAGAGGGCACTAGCACTTGAGGTAGGCATTCGAGCTTTGTCTTCTCATTAAATCAATTTCATTTTGATGGCATTTGTTGATTTAATGGCACAATATGAATCTTAATAGTGGCATTGTTTACATCTTAGCATTTGGAATGCTCGATGACCCCCGAGCTTTGAGAGCTAGGGCATCGTTGGTATTACCTTCAAGGCATTGTGTGAAGTGTTTGATCTCTTTTTATTTGTTTTGTTACTGATATTCACTATGTGGTACTCCCTGTTTATGATCATTTCATGAGGAAATGTCTTGATGGCTCGCGGGCTGCAAGCTAGGGCATCATGCATTGTTTATGAACTCACTGTTTGAGCACCTCATGTCCCTATTTGATTGGCCGGTGCTCTGTTTGTTAAATTGAGTTTACATCATATATTTAGTCTTAATAAATATCTTATAAAAAAACATAAAACTAACCCAAAATACTTTGTCTTAATATAATCTTAATAAAACAATATATTTAGTCTTAATAAAATCTTATAAAACAACATATATTGTGTGAAGTGTTTGATCTCTCTTTATTTGTTTTGCTGTTGATATTCACTAGCTATGTGGTACTCCCTGTTTATGATCATTTCATGAGGAAATGTCTTGATGGCTCACGATCTGCAAGCTAGGGCATCATACATTGTTCATGAGCTCACTGTTTAATACTAACATTATTTACATATTTTCATTTGGAATGCTTGATGACCCGCGAGCTTTGAGAGCTAGTGCATCATTGCTATTACCTTCAAGGCATTGTGTGAAGTTTTTGATCTCTCTTTACTTGTTTTGTTATTGATATTCACTATGTG
Organism: Chamaecyparis obtusa; assembly: GCA_027943335.1. Taxonomy (NCBI): domain Eukaryota; kingdom Viridiplantae; phylum Streptophyta; class Pinopsida; order Cupressales; family Cupressaceae; genus Chamaecyparis; species Chamaecyparis obtusa. Next base: position 92,597 of record BSBK01008944.1, read on the forward strand.
GTACTCCCCGTTTATGATCATTTCATGAGGAAATGTCTTGATGGTTCACGGGTTGCAAGCTAGGGCATCATGCATTGTTTATGAGCTCATTATTTGAGCACTGACCAATCAAATAGGGACATGAGGTGCTCAAACAATGAGCTCATAAATAGTGCATGATGCCCTAACTTGCAGCTCGCGAGCCATCAAGACATTTTCTCATGAAATGATCATAAACGGGGAGTACCACATAGTGAATATCAACAACAAAACAAATAAAGAGAGATCAAACACTTCACACAATATATGTTGTTCTATAAGATTTTATTAAGACTAAATATATTGTGTTATTAAGATAAAGTATTTTGGGTTAGTTTTATGTTGTTTTATAAGATTTTATTAAGACTAAATATATGATGTAAACTCATAATTATACTTGATATATATATACTTCAAATGAGGAATTATGAAATATAGTTGTAGGTAGTTATCTCTTCTATAATGATGGAGGAGTGAAAGGTAATGATCAATGAGGTTGCTGCTATTAGATCATACATTAAGACACTTACTATTTTGAATTTGAGCTCGGGCATCATGCAATGTCATTGCTGTCATTGCATGCTTGCTGCTGTTGTGCACCATATATTGTTTTATACACTGTTTATTTCATTGAGATCATGAGCTTGCCATTTGTAATTTATTTTCTGTTATTGGATCAATGCTACCATGTTGTTGAGGCTGTAGATGCATTGAATCATCACTACCATTCTATTTTTATAGAAGCAATATAACAAATAGAGCACCGACCAATCAAATAGGGACATCAGTAAGACATTTAATGCATTATTACTTCATCATGATGATAAAAATTTCATTGGCTCAAAGCACATAGAATGTGGGTAGATGCATTGAATCACCACTTCCATTTTATTTTGATGAAGAGGAACTATGTTATAAAATTTCAAGGCATCAAATTTTATAACCGTACATATATTTTATGAGTATAACTGTACAATAGAAGAGCACTCACATGCCTTGGTTGTTATTGGTCTGTGAAAGGTTTTGGTTTGCCTTTCCCAATTGAGATGTCATCCTAAGATTCAAAAGGACCAAGGTAATAATAAGTCTTGAACATAAATGCATGATTGTGGATCCTCAAGTAGGAGTTGTGATGCAAAGGAAGAACACTTATATGGGTTTACCCACATAAGGACAATGGTTTCATTCATCTTTGTTTCAAGTTCTCTTGGGTACTTTCCTTGGCCTCTAGGCTTGGGCATCTTATAGGGGTTGAACCAAAATTACAAAGGCAATAAGGACACATAGAATAGGTTTCGGGACTTAAACTTATGTTCAATTCTTAGTAATGGTTTGGGGAACTAATTACTAGATGAGTGACTACAGTACCCTAGTTTGCATTATTAGATGATCTTGTTTAATTTGTGTTCATTTCATGGAAAGATACATGTAAAGGAAAATAAATTTTGCATCTAAAGATTACATGTATATATATGAAAAATAACTTTTATTTAATATACAAGGAAAATAAGTTTCAGAAGAAAATGCAAGAGTATAGGCATACATAAGAGGATGAACATAAATAATAAGGGTGTCAGACATTGCCTGAAGTGATAAATTTTTGACCTGGGTATGAATCTAGTGTGCCCCTATGTGATCCAGAACCTACAAAGAAAAGAGATATGGGGGCTAGATAAAAAATATCTAAGAAATGAATGGCATCTTATTACTGATCCTCATCTAAAATTATGCATGTGCATAGTCAAGCCATACACTTTTGAAAGAAAAACCATGCTACAGGACATGTGACTACATCATTCAAACAGTGCAACAACAACACCAGATGTTGTTGTTTCATCTGGTGTTGTTGTGACATCATTTCCAAATGATGTACCCACAACAGTCACACACCATGCCCATCAACACAAGGCAGTCATGGGCAAGCATGAGTAAGCAATGGAAGGGACATACATCATCATCAAATCAGAGGAGAAAAGCATCAAATTTGCATATTAAGGGAGGAGTACATCATGGATTTCAAGTAAAGATCATAACATCACAACATGGTTGGCATCCCCAAGGAGACCCCATTGCATGCAGTGAGTAAGCTACATCAAAACAAAGAGGTACACAAATCTGTATCATCTATACATTAATGCTATGGCATAGAGTATATTTGAATCTACATTTTAAAGGATTAGTAAGCAAGCTACATGATGCTAGTGAAACTAACAAAGGTACAGATCTAATGAAGTAATGAAGCTACCCACATTCTATGTGCTTTGAGCCAATAAAATTTTTATCATCATGATGAAGTAATAATGCATTAAATGTCTTACTGATGTCCCTATTTGATTGGATGGTGCTTTGTTTGTTATATTGCTACTATCAAAATAGAATGGCAGTGGTGATTCAATGCATCTACAGCCTCAACAACATGGAGACATCGATCCAATAACAGAAAATACATTACAAATGCCAAGCTCACAGTCTCAATGAAATAAACAGTGTATAAAACAATATATGGTGCACAACGGTAGCAAGCATGCAATGACAACATTAACATTGTATGATCTAATAGCAGCAACCTCATTGATCATTACCTTTCACTCCTCCATCATTATAGAAGAGATAACTACGTACAATTATATTTCATAATTCCTCCTTTGAAGTATATATATATATATATATATATATATATATATCAAGTATAATTATGAGTTTACATCATATATTTAGTCTTAATAAAATCTTATAAAACAACATAAAACTAACCCAAAATACTTTGTCTTAATAAAATCTTGATAAAATAATATATTTAGTCTTAATAAAATCATATAAAACAACATATATTTTGTGAAGTGTTTGACCTCTCTTTATTTGTTTTGTTGTTGATATTCACTATGTGGTACTCCTCATTTATGATCATTTCATGAGGACATGTCTTGATGGCTCACGGGTTGCAAGCTAGGGCATCATGCATTGTTTATGAGCTCATTGTTTGAGCACCAGCCAATCAAATAGGAACATGAGGTGCTCAAATAGTGAGCTCATAAACAATGCATGATGCCCTAGCTTGCAGCATGTGAGCCATCAAGACATTTCCTCATGAAATGATCATAAACGGGGAGTACCACATAGTGAATATCAATAACAAAACAAATAAAGAGATATCAAACACTTCACACAATGCCGTGAAGGTAATAGAAATGATTCCCTAGCTCTCAAAGCTCGCGGGTCATCAAGCATTCCAAATGAAAAGATGTAAACAATGCCAGTATTAAACAGTGAGCTCATGAACAATGTATGGTGCCCTAGCTTGCAGTTCACGAACCATCAGGACATTTCTTCATGAAATGATCATAAATGGGGAGTACCACATAGCTAGTGAATATCAACAACGAAACAAATAAAGAGAGATCAAACACTTCACACAATATATGTTGTTTTATAAGATTTTATTAAGACTAAATATATTGTTTTATTAAGACAAAGTATTTTGTGTTAGTTTTATGTTGTTTTATAAGATATTTATTAGGACTAAATATATGATGTAAACTCAATATAACAAACAGAGCACCAGCCAATCAAATAGGGACATGAGGTGCTCAAATAGTGAACTCATAAACAATGCATGATGCCCTAGCTTGCAGCCCGCGAGCCATCAAGACATTTCCTCATGAAATGATCATAAACAGGGAGTACCACATAGTGAATATCAACAACAAAACAAATAAAGAGAGATCAAACACTTCACACAATGCCTTGAAGGTAATAGAAATGATCAAACGCTTCAAAATAGGGACATCAATAATAAAACATGGACATCAAATAGGGACATTAGTAATAAAATAATACACTTACTATTTTATCAACAACAAAACAAATTAAGATATCCCTATTTTATTACTAATGTCCCTATTTACATCTTTTCATCAAATGACCCAAAAACATCAAGAATGGTCCTATATGGTCACTACTAGCCAACTTTCAAAAGAATATGAATGAATATGCAAACATACATAAGTGGATGAACATAAATAATGAAGGTACCAAACATTGCCTGAAGTAATGAAGTGTTGACTCAGGGTTCAATCCAGTATGCTCTTCTATGATCCAAAACCTACAATGAAGGAAAAGATGGGGTTAGATCCAAATGTCACTATTAGGGCACTATTTCTCCTTGACTGTATTCTTTTGGGGTTTGATCTATTGTAGTTGTTTCTTTTTTCTTTGAATCATTGTTTACAATTACTTTTGATGCAATATTTTTCTGAAGAAAAAGAACAAAATGGTGAATGAATGTATTTGAAAAAGATAAACATGACACATTTTGTTGGTCTGATTGGGTTGGCCTGGTACCATTAACATGGCCTGACCAGATATTAAACAGTGAGCTCATGAACAATGTCAACATTAAACAGTGAGCTCATGAATAATGTATGATGCCCTAGCTTGCAGCCCATGAGCCATCAAGACATTTCCTCGTGAAATGATCATAAACGAGGAGTACCACATAGTGAATATCAATAGCAAAATAAATAAAGAGAGATCAAACACTTCACATAATGCCTTGATGGTAATCGCAATGATGCCCTAGCTCTCAAAGCTTGCGGGTCATCAATCATTCCAAATGAAAAGATGTAAACAATGCCAGTATTAAATAATGAGATCATGAACAATGTATGATGCCCTAGCTTGCAGCCCATGAGCCATCAAGGCATTTCCTCATGAAATGATCATAAACAGGGAGTACCACATAGTGAATATCAACAAAAAACAAATAAAGAGAGATCAAACACTTCACACAATGCCTTGAAGGTAATAGCAATTATTCCCTAGCTCTCAAAGCTCGCGGGTCATCGAGCATTCCAAATGCTAAGATGTAAACAATGCCACTATTAACAATGCTAAGATGTAAAAAATGCCACTGAAATTGAGTTAATGAGAAGACAAAGCTCAAATGCCTACCTCAAGTACTAGTGCCCTCTTCCCACACAGTGCTAGACTCTTTGCGCATGCCAAACTTGAATGCCCTCTTCGCACCATGCAAAAGTGCAGTGTCATCTTCGCGAGAGCTCTTCGAATTCACAAAAATTACAAATGAAACTTTCTTTTTCTTTTTTTTTGTTTATAACTAAAGGGTGTTGCAATTACGATGTTAGCATCGCTATTATGACACCGTCGAGCGCACTTGCAAAAAAAACACAAAAAACAAACACAAATTGGTGTGGCGTCACAAATTGGCATCGAAATTTGACCCCAAATGTTTTAGTGTGGTGAGGGAGATATAGATAGTGTATGTATGTAAGAGTTAGAAGGCGATGGAGAGAAAAATGGAGATGAGCATATGGAGAAAGGGGGGAGAGAAATAGAGAGAGGAGAGAGAAGTATATAAATATAGAAAGGAGTGATAGTGAGATATGTAGAGATAGAGAGAAGGAGAGATGAATGAGAGGGATAAATAGAGATACAAAGAGAGATATTGAGAAAGGGGGAAATGGGGAAATGGAAAGATAAAAAATAAAGGTATAAGGATATCACTTAGTGAAAAAATATGTCCTTTTTACTATCTATAGTGAAAATCATTCCTATATCATTTCAAATTATTTGAACAATATGTAATTATTAACCTTAGAATTCTAATGTGTTTCATGTGCCTTCAGCCCTTTGGGAATGGGTTTGTAGATTCTTGATAGGAGATTGGATTAATTACTTATTAATATTTTCTCTCAGATGTCTTAAACTATTGGTTGTAATGGAATAAATAGGTAGGTTATGTATGACATTGGTGGTTATGAAGTAGTTCGAATATATTAGGAAACTTTCTCATTCCTAGATGTCGTGGAGAGGGGATCATATCTTGATTGAAATGCATGTGGCATACTCTTTTGTTAAGATCAAATAACTCCTTGATACTTATTCCCATCACTTTCTTCCCTCCACACATTTACAAACATGTTACTTATCTCTATCTTATATGCACCCACTTTCAAATATTCATAGATTTTTGTTGACACTCATTTCCATATGATTCGTCCCTACATCAAAATCTACCTAATTTTTGTCATAGGTGATTTACATGTGTGTTGGGATTGAATGTACTTATTCTATATTATGCTTATTAAATTACTTTCTAGCACTTAAGAACATGTTACGTAGTATAAACTAAAGTCTCATAAATTGCTAATAAAAATCTATATAAATTTATTGGCACGAGAGAACTTGCATCTATTTTTTTGTTCTTATTTATTATTTGGTTTAAATTTTATTTTATTTATTTTTGATAAAATAAAATAATATCTAAAGAAATTCCAATCAAGCATAAGAAATTTGAATGGTGTTAGACATTGAATGGATTGTATTAGGTTTTTAGTATTGGTTGTAATTTGAAATAATTAGCAGATATATAGATAACAAGGTCAATATTTTTTTTTTTGAAATACACCAAACAACCAAAGTGAAGTTATGTGGTTAACACATTTAATGGGTTGTACTAGGCTTCTAGTATTGGTTATACTTTAAAATAATTAACAAAGATATAGATGACATAATCACAATGTCACATCTTTTGACAAACAGTAGGCAAGCATAAATAAGTTGAATGTTATTGGATGTGTTAAATGGGTTGTGTTAGAAAATTATAAATTGAAGTAAAACAAAAATGTACAACTACTTGTACATAATTTACTAATACTTCTATCTCACCATACAAATTTGTGTCCCCTTCAAGATTCTAATTACACCATGAGAAATAAAAAATATCTTGCACTTATTTGCTTTTTTGGCAATCTATAAATACTTGTAGTACTCCCATTGAAATGCCTTAAAGATATTTAAATAGTACCATTACCATTAAAAATCATAACAAAATTGAAATAAGCATTAATTATTTTAAATATAATTATAAAACATAATTTAAGTTAAATATAAAATATATTTTATTTATTATTTTGATTATAAAATTTAAATCTCTAATTAAAAAGAATAAATTATAATCTAAAATAAATATTTAATTTATCTTAACATGAATCAAACTATTTTAATTTATTAAAATAACTTGATAAATATCTAGCATCTAAAACTGAAAACTAATTAAAAGTAACAAACACAACTTAAAATCTATTTACTTGTTAATCTAAAATATTATAAATGAGATACAAAATTTTATGCAAATTTAAAGTTATTTCTAAACTATATGTAGATGACATGCTTTTCAGCCATATATATCTTGTCATCTCTTAGATAACCAATTTACATGAGTGGTGAGTTCCCTCATACATATTTTGGCAATAATAATAAGGCAAGGGAGTGAGATTATTGCAATTATTTTGCATGGAGGGTGAATGGGTAATATAGATTGCGACAAAATATTATTATTAGTCTGGTATTCATGTTTTTATTACTAGATGTGTTAATGACAACCATTCTGATAGACAAAGAACAAAGTTCTTGGAATAAAAAATCCCCTCCTTGTGAATTTGAAGATGTGTGTGGAAATAAAAATATATGTATGATCCAACGTCGATTGTACTGATGGTGTCCAGTCAAGTTGCAAGAATAATAGCCTTGATTGTAGCACCTAATTCACATGAGAAAATTGTAAAATTGAATGGTGGGAAATATTTTGATCATCTTGCATGTCTATTTGATGATATGAATCCTATATTTACAAGTTTAGTTCATCCATTTCAAATAGAAAGAATATTTGGTCACTACAACATTTGGGGTTGAATTCGGACGGCAGTACCATTTGCATGTATTTTTTGTGTTTTTTTTTTTGCAAGTGCCCCTGATGGCATCGTTATAACGATGATGACATCATAATTTTGACACCGGCGCAATTATAAACAAAAAAAAAAGAAAAAGAAACACTCATTTGTAATTTTTGCGAGTTGCGAAGAGGGCACCGTGCGCGCAGAGAGAAGAGGGAACTAGACTTTTGCTTGTGAGCTGCGAAGAGGGCACCTTGCGTGAAGAGGGAAGAGGGCACCGTGTGTGAAGAGGGAAGAGGGCACTAGTCTTTTTCTTGTGAGCGCAAAGAGGCCGACACTGGACTTTTTCTTGCGTGCACGAACTTGACCCTAACTCTACATGGATTCGAGGTAGGCCCGAATTGGACTTTTTCTTGTGTGCTCAAACTTGGCCATGTCTTTTTTGTTATTTGGTTTTATTGCATTGTATTTCACTAGTTTGAAGCTAGGGCATCCATTTCATAGAGGTTGTATCATAAGTATCACAACACTCACAATAGGAAAATGAAAATGAAGTATCTCTCTTCATCAGAAGTATCACAACACTCACGATAGGAAAATGCCAATCAAAAAATTGATAATAATGGAATGTGATCAATCTTTTTCCTCTTATATTAAGATCAATACGATAAATTAGAGATTAAAATATATTGATTTAATTTCTTTTAAGTCTGGTTTGGAGTTTTTCTGTGATTCCTGGTGAGAGATTGAATCATTTCTTTTAAAACTGTCTAAAACCCTCTTATGGTAAGCAGTGGACTTAAATAATTCTAAAGCTCCAAAAATACTTGGTGAAATGGCCTAAAACTTGGTGAGATATTAGTTTACTATGTATTCTTTAATCCCTTAGGGTTTCAGGTCACTTGGTGAAGGTTTGACCACGTTTTTGAGTATTTTTATTACATTAACAAGGTTTTTAAGTGAGGATTAAGTCCCTATTTTTTATATCTCTGTTAAATTGTTTAAGACAATGAAGATTACAACCATAAGTAATATGTTGATTCATTAAAATTTTAGTCCATATTCATTGGGAACCGAAGCATTGTGATTGACCCCAAGGTTTTAGAATTTATTTACATGGTTTTAAATAGTGTTCCAATGAGATTTGAATCCTTTACATATCACTCCTAAGCCACAATCAAGTGTGATAGTCCCACATTAGATCAGTGATCAATAATGTTTAATGGTGGATAATTAATTGATTGACGTTGTGAAGATTCCATTGAATTAAGGTATAAGAGTGCCTCATTTCCAAGATAAAGAGCATTTAATGGAGTTTTCATCAGTTAGTACCCTAGGAGAGCACTGGAATTTTGCTTACGTGCGTGAAGAGGGAAGAGGGCACTGGACTTTTGCTTGCATGTGCGGCCCTAACTCTACACAGATTTGAGGTAGGCCCAAACTAGACTTTTGCTTGCGTACATGAACTTCGCCATGTCTTTTTTGTTACTTGGTTTTATTGCATTGTATTTACACTAGTTTGAAGCTAGGGCATCCATTTATTACTTGTTTACTCATTGCTTGGGGCTTGTGAGTTTTGATATGGGCATACATGATGTAAATTTGGTCACTATTTTGTTCAATTATATATATTATAAATAATTACAACAATAATTAGTTATGTTTCTTCCTTTTCCATATAAAGTTGATAATTTTAGAATTTCATATGAATCTAGTGATGATCAAAAGGCCTTGCACTCCTAAAATTTTGAGTTATAAGGTTATTGTCCTTCTCTGTAATTCATTCCAAGAAGTCACCTAGGGAACTCCTAAATATAATTTCAGAGGTTCTATAAAGCATTAAATAATTGGAGATGAAAAATAACATATTTGTTCAATGCATATGTGGTAAAAATTCATGAGACACTAAAGAAGACCTACTATTTGTCAGACACATCTTCATTATCCCCCACAAAAAACTAAGTAATAACTACTCCACCCTTAATTTGTTTAACAATGCAGCATATTAGATAAAGTAGGTTCTATCACACATGGCACAGACTCTCTTCAAACTCACAATACGTTGCATGTGTAGTAAAAAAACTCATAAGATTCTAAAGAAGGCCTCACTCTTAATCAGCCAAATCTTCCTTGTACCGCACAAAAAATTGTGTGATAACTATGTCTACTCCAACCTTAATTGTTTAAGAATTCATCATATTAGATAAGGTATGTTTAAGAATTGTTGGGACTGGTCCTTTGGCGTGTATTAAATAGAATAGAATTTTCAGCATAGTACTATCATTATATTTCTTTGTTGTAAACATGCCATTGGTTCAGTTTTGTAAAAGAATTTTGTGCTAAATGCATTTAAAATAAAGGTCTAATTGTGTAGACTGCTAGCACGAAGGAAGATTTGACCTAGCAATCTACAAAATTAGACCTCTATTTGTAGCTTTGTCTAATTCTATAGACTGCTAGGTCAAATCTTCCTTCATGCTAGCAGTCTATAGAATTAGACCTTTATTTTAAATGCATTTAACATAAAGGTTTAAAGGACAATACCTGTGTGCTGTAATTTGAAGATTTGACCTAGCAGATTAAATGCAGATAGTTTGAAGATAAATCTTCAAGGAATTAGTTAAGCATATTATTATCATGCATTTAATCTTATAAAATCGTCAATTCTTAAGCATTAAGCATAGTAATAGGTCAATCTTCATTGTCTTCATTGTGGGGGACAATGAAGATTTGTTTGACAAATAGAAGGTCTTCTTTAGTATCTTATAATAATATGTTGAAAATTCTTAATCTATTTAAACAATTCTTATAGATTAGAATTAAAGCATATTGGTTGACAAATAAAGTAGGTTCGGTTTTAAGATAAAGTATGTTCAGATAAAGAATAGAATTTACAATTAATACCCAATTGTCTAATTCAATAGTCTACTCTTAAAGCATATAAAGTAGGTTCAGTTACTTTAGATAAAGTATGTTTAATCTAGTTTAATACTTTATATTAACTGAAGTTACCTAGGGTTTGACCTATAGAATTAGTCTAACAGTAAATTTAGCATTAAATAGTTCTATCACACATGGCACAGACTCTCTAAAAACTCACAATGTCTAACATGTTTGTGTACCACACAAAGGTGGTACAATATTACTTTATGTCATCACTATCTTCCTTGTACCACACAAAAAATTATGTACCAAGCAAAAGTCCAGTGCCCTATAGAATTAGTCTAACAGTAAATTTATAACAATGCGGATAAGAATCAATTTGTAATTACTATGCATTAAACATGCTAAACTGATAAAGGTGTTATCTGCATTTAATCTGCCAATTACTAATAGATTAAGCATATTATTACTATGCTTAATGTTCCATTTAAATGCATTTAACACAAAAAACAAATTTACAAAACTAAACCAATGGCATGTTTACAACAAATGTCTAATAGAACTCCCAACAATTCTTAAACATACTTTATCTGATATGATGAATTCTTAAACAATTAAGGTTGGAGTAGACATAGTTATCACACAGTTTTTTGTGTGCTACAAGGAAGATTTGGCTAGGTCAAATCTTCCTTCATGCTAGCAGTCTACATAATTAGACCTTTATTAAGAATTCATCATATTAGATAAATTATGTTTAAGAATTGTTGGGACTAGTGCTTTGGTGTGTATTAAATAGAATAGAATTTTCAGCATATTATTATCATTCTATTTCTTTGTTGTAAACATGCCATTGGTTCAATTTTGTAATTTTTTTTGTGTTAAATGCATTTAAAATAAAGGTCTAATTCTGTAGACTATTGGTCAAACAAATCTTCATTGTCTTCTGATTGTCTTCTTTATATACTAGCATTTAAATGGAACATTAAGCATGGTAATAATATGCTTAATCTATTAGTAATTATATGTATTTAATCTGCCAATTACTAATAATTTTGTACTACACATGCAACGTATTGTCAATTTGAAGATAGTTCATGCCATGTGTGATGGTTAAGTAATGGGAAAGTTATGATGATTTAATTGTAGAACTACTAGTCCCTTGAAATGTTCAAAAACAAATTCTCAAAAGATGCACTCTCATGGAATACAATGACTTCAGGTTATGCACAAAATGGATCTATCTTCTATCACTATGCTCTTATCCTATGTCAAAATGGGATAGTTATGACACGGTATAGATATCCATCAAGGCATGAATAAAATTCAACTTTTCTCTAATGTTGTAGTTCCAAGTAATGAATTTTAAATTTTATTTTCTTATTCCTATAAGCTTTCAATATAGTTTCTTTTAATGTAGACAATTTGTGGTTTTCAAAAAAAATTATGTGCCAATTTTCTTAGGCAAGGCATTTGTGGATAGGTTTCTTATTAAGTTTGGACTACAAATTAGCTCATGTGCTTGGTCATCCTTTATCATAGATTCAATTAAAGACACTCAAAATCAGCGAAACACTCATTTTTAATTTTCATGAGCTGTGAAGAGGGCACCATACGTGAAGAGGGAAGAGGGAACTTGAATTTTTCTTGCGAGTTATGATAATTGTTGTAAACATGGCATTGGTTCAGTTTTGTAATTTTTTTTGTGTTTAGTGCATTTAAAATAAAGGTCTAATTCTGTAGACTATTGGTTAGACAAATCTTCATTGTCTTCTTACTATCTTCTTTATATACTAGCATGTATTAATTGGCTGACAAATAAAGAAACATTTAGACAATCAAAAGACAATGAAGATAATTTTAAATGCATTTAACACAAATTTTTTTTATAATATTGAACCAATGGCATGTTTACAACAAAGAAATACAATGATAATAATATGATGAAAATTGTATTATGTTTAATACACGCCAAAGGACCAGTCCCAAAAATTCCTAAACATACTTTATTTGATATGATGAATTCTTAAACAATTAAGGTTGGAGGAGACATAGTTATCACACAGTTTTTTGTGTGGTACAAGGAAGATTTGGCTAATTAAGAGTGAGGCCTTCTTTAGTATCTCATGAGTTTTGTACTACACATGCAATGTATTGTGAGTTTGAAGAGAGTCTGTGCCATGTGTGATGGTTAAGTAATGGGAAAGTTATGATGATTTAATTGTAGAACTACTAGTCCCTTGAAATGTTCAAAAACAAATTCTCAAAAGATGAACTCTCATGGAATATGATGACTTTAGGTTATGTACAAAATAGATCTATCTTCTATCACTATGCTCTTATCCTATGTCAAAATGGGAGATTTATGACACGGTATAGATATCCATCAAGGCATAAATAAAATTCAACTTTTCTCTAATGTTGTAGTTGCAAGTAATGAATTTTAAATTTTATTTTCTTATTCATAGAAGCTTGTAGTATAGTTTCTTTTAATGTAGACAATTTGTGGTTTTCAAAAAAATTTATGTGCCAATTTTCTTAGGCAAGGCATTTGTGGATATGTTTCTTATTAAGTATGGACTGCAAATTAGCTCATGTGCTTAGTCATCCTTTATCATATATTCAATTAAACGAACTCAAAATTAGTGAAAATTACTCTTCATCTATGTATGATTTGTGACAAAATTTTATGCTAAGTTGGAGAGTATTTAAGTTACCCCAAACATCACGACTGCTGCTTGTTGCTAGCGAGTCCCTTCTCGTTCTGTTTTCTGACTAAGCGATCAAATTTGGGGAAGAATTAGTGCAGGCAAAGAGAAAAAATAGTGCAGTATAATTTTAGGAACAAGTTGGCCCTTGGCCAGATCAATACTACTCACAATCTCATTGCCAAAGTGGCCAAAGACTATGTTAGGTTGATAAAATATGGGGATTCTCTTTACCGCTGCAAATCTTTGAAGGTTGCTGCACTTGGATGGATGTGTACCATTGTTAAGAGAATTGGACCGAGTTTGGCTTACCTTGAACAGGTGAGGCAGCATATGGAAAGGTTTTCGTCTATTGACCCAAATACTAGGACTATTTTGATCTCTGGGTACCCTAATGTTGGCAAGAGTTCATTTATTAATAAGATTACTAGGGCGGATGTGGATGTGCAACCTTATGCTTTTACTACTAAGTCTCTATTTGTCGGGCATACTGATTATAAGTACTTGAGGTATTAGGTTATTCATACCCCTGGTATTTTGGACCACCCCTTGGAGGACAAGAACACCATTGAGATGCTTAGTATTATTGCCTTGGATCATTTGAAGGTGACTGTTTTGTTTTTCCTTGATGTTTCAGGGTCCTGTGGTTATAGTATTGCGCAACAGGAAGCTTTGTTTCATAGCATAAAACCTTTGTTTTCCAATAAGCCCCTTGTTTTAGTTTGTAATAAGATTGATTTGCAACCACTAGAAACACTACCTAAGGAGGATGCGAAATTGGTTGCGGAGATGATATCTGAGGCTAGGAAAAATACGGGTGGGCTCTTTTAGAATCAGGAGGGGGGGGGATGATGGCATGCTACTCTTTATGATTACTTTGAAGGAAGAAGGGGTGATTACGATGAAGAATGCAACATGCGAGAGGTTTTTGGAGCAGAGAGTGGAAATTAAGATGAAGTTGAAGAAGATCAGTAGTTATTTCAATAGGATTCATGTTGCAATACCCAAGCTATGAGATGGGAAAGAGAGGCCCCCTTGTATTCTTCAAGTTATTTTGGATGTCAGGGCACATGATGCCAAGGAGGCCAGGAAGCTAGAGAAGGATATTGAGAATGAAAATGGTGGGGCTGGAGTTTACTCTGCAAGCTTGAAGAAGTGGTATATTTTGGAAAATGAAGAGTGGAAAGAAGATGATATTCCTAAGATCATGGATGAATACAATGTTGTAGCCTTTATTGATCCAGATATCTTGCATAGGCTTGAAGAACTAGAGAGGGAAGAAGGGCTTAGGATGGCAGTTGAGGGTGATGAGGATGATGAGATGAGGGAAGTGGAGTTGAATCCTGATGAAAAGGAAGCTCTGGATGAAATTAGGAAGAAGAAGAAGATGCTTATCATCAAACACAGATTGAAGAAGAGTACTATAGAGAGCAGGCCTACCGTACCAAGGAAGTTTGACAAGAACAAGAAATATGGCTTAAACAGAATGGGAAGACATCTTTCTAGCCTGGGCTTGGATCCTTCGGCAATTAGCTTCATAATAAATAAAGTAGATGAGAGTTGTGCAATTAGCTTCCCAAGAAAAATCTCATAAATGAACTATTTGTACCCCAATTCCTATGCCCTCTATGTGTACCTAAATGATATATTTGAAACAACAAGGGTAAGGCTTAAAGAAGTTAATTTTTCATCACAGTTTGTAGTTGTTGCAGCAGCAGAGCATCAGGCACCACCTTCAGCACAATATGATCACTAGATAGGTCTGTATATTTTATGAAGTTTGGTCATTATGGATAGGTTTCTTATTAAATTTGGACTATAAATTAGCTCATATGCTTGGTCATCCTTTATCATATACTCAATTAAAGGCACTCAAAATCAGCAAAATGCTCATTTGTAGTTTTCATGAGCTGCAAAGAGGGAACCATGCATGAAGAGGGAAGAGGACACTAGACTTTTACTTGCGAGTTATGATAACAACCAAACTTCATAAAACATACATACTTGTCTAGTGATCATATTGTGCCGAAGGTGGAGCCTGATGCTTTTCTATTGCAACAACTATAGACTACGATGCAAAATTAAATTATTTAAGCCTTAATCTTGTTGTTTCAAATATATCATTCTACAATAGAGGAATAGAGAATGGGAAGACATCTTTCTAGCCTGGGCCTGGATCCTTTGTCAACAATAGAGAGAGTTCGAAGTAGGTCAATGTCATGAAAAGGCCACAAACGAGAGAGGTCCAGTGGAGCAGACAAAAATGTTGATGCCATGGATATTGATTAGCCAAACAAGAAGCAACGTCTGTTATCATGGTCATGATCTAGGTCTAGGCCTCCTAGTGAAGTTGTTCCAGGAGATGGTTTCAAGGATTCAGCTCAGAAATTGAAAGCTATTAAACTTGGCAAGAAGGCATCAAAGAAGAGAAACAAGGATGCTCACAAGGGAGAGGTTGATAGAGTGATAGTGAACCTGAAACCAAAGCATTTATTTTCTGGAAAGAGATCTATTGGGAAAACATATATACGTTAAAAGTTTAAAGGTTTTCTACTTTAGAAAGTAGTATTTGTTCTTATCAGTTGTTGGATTGAGATGCCAACTTACAGTAAATGCAGGCTATGGTTTCCAACTATAGTAATGATCTCATCTTAATAATTCATAACAATAATTCTCAAGATCAATGGTGATTCCCTTCTCAGATATGATATGTCCTAGAAAATTCTCCTCTGTGACCTTGAATATATATTTCTTAGGGTAATTAAGAAAAATGTCAAAATAGTGACATCTATCACAAATGTTGCTAAGGTTGGTGGGATGATTACGCCTATCCTAAAAAAAGACTCTCAAATCATTATGCTTTCAAATCAATTACCTATCGGCGTATCCCTTGCATCTTTCAGTGCAAGTACTAGTGTAGTTTTTAATTATAACAAAAGTTCAATAATGGTTTTAGATGTTAACTATGACAATCTCTTGGTTTCAAGAAATGCAAAAGGAGACACCTAGTTCAATTCATATGCATAGGATATTAGGTGGAGCCGAAAGACTCAACAGGTTTGCATTTTTTATAGAGGTCTTTAAAATGTAAATGTGCTGAGTCTTCTCAGCTCCACTTGCTATGCATGCATATTGTAGTTGTGTTGCATGTGCATTCTTGATTCAGAGTGGGAAAATCTTATTTTGGATGCGAGGGAGAGAAGCCAAACACATAAAGAACATGCACATAAACATGACAGCTGAGAAACATAAATGTAGGCATCATGGTCCAATTTTTGGGAGACACAACATAATTGAGTGGTATACCCAGATGATGCAAAGCAACCACTACTCCTCTGGCTCCAAGTTGACTCTATGGAATCCAAAAACCATAGATAAGAAATAAATTTAGAGAGCAGAGGAGGGCCATAATGACCAAAATAATATAGGGTCCTTTATTATTTTGGTCGGTATGGCCCTGTATTATTTTGGTTGTTATGGCCCTCCTCCACTCTCTAAATTTATTTCTTATCTATGGTTTTTGGATCTAGCAGTGCCGACTTGGAACCAGAGGAGTAGTGGTTGCTTTGCATCATCTAAGTATACCACTCAATTATATTGTGTCTCCAAAAAATTGTGACCATGATGCCTACATTTATGTTTCTCAGCTGTTGTGTCCCAAGACCCCTTATGACCCTTTACGACCCTTTACGATCCCTAAGAATACATCTTAGATGTCTTAAAATGTCATAAAAGGTCATAAGAGACTCCTAGGAGGGGTCATATGAGCTTCCACCTTCACGTGGTTTGCCCTGTTAAGTAGAGAATGTTAAACTATTCTCTAAACAAAGAGAAGCTCAATAATTTAAGATCTCAATCCACGGAGATGCTAAAAAAATGACGGCTATCTGTCAAAAATATCCATCATTCTACAACTCTACTAATTTAGAATGACCATCATTCTACAACTCTACCTATTTAGATACATGAACCATTACATCCCTTCTTATCCTAACATCCTTGTATTCCATTGCATGAACTCTACCATGTTGACTCACAACCCATGAGGTGTTGCTTGATAACACATTTGACATCATACCTTTTTCTCCTTGCAGGTTTTGGATCATACAAGAGCATACTAGATCACACAAGAGCATACTGGATTTAATTCCTAAATGCAAACTTAGAGAAAATAGAGTTGTTAATGTTTCACCTACCTTCTCTAAAAGTGTAAGCCCCAATCCTCGTATAAAAATCCTCATACATATGAGGATTTTTATACGAGCATTGGGGCTTACACTTTCAAAGAAGGCAGGCGAAACATTAAGAACTCTATTTTCTCAAAGTTTGCATTTATGAATTAAATTTTATTTTGTATGTGAAATTTTGGGAGTTGCATCCGTAACTTATGCTAAATAATGTAAGTTGTAATTTTTTAATTTTCATTACACCGTTTCTTTTTATTGTGCCTGGTTCACACACACACACACACACACACACACACACACACACACACACACACATATATATATATATATATATATATATATAGAGAGAGAGAGAGAGAGAGAGAGAGAGAGAGAGAGAGCTGACCATCACAATTACGACAGTAACTAGAGAATGACCGATGGGAAAATAGAAATAACAACAACTATCTATCAAAAATATCCGATAGCTAGCCATCGCATGTACATCATCTCCGTCGGTAAAAAACTACAAACGAAGGCTATTTGTCAAAATATCTGACAATTAGCTGTCCCGTGTACAGAATCTCCAACGCATGTATGTCAGAATTGCAACAGTAATAAATAGACCCGATGACATGTTCACCATGTTGGCTGCCCCTCTTCGGATGCATATTCTGACGACCATAGTCATCATAATTACGACGCCTATCGTAGCCGTCATTTTTTTTATTGCAAAATGACAATGTCGTGTGGTGTCTCTTGATCGACGAAAGAGTGTCAGAACTCTGATGGATTACCATCGAAAAAAGGGCTCAAATGTACTAGTGGGTGTAAATAGAGTGAGACACTCAATGCAAGTTGTGCCCATAGTGAAAAATCCTATCGGCTAATTTAAACTATCTTTGTATTTGTAAAGAACAATAAAAAGAGCACAAAACTAAATAATAATCCAAGAGAGAGAAAGAAGAATGTATTACCATGAGATAACCAAGAACTAGGAGCAAGCACTCAATAGCCAAAGAATGGAGACAACGAGATTTTGAAAGGGGAAAAGAAAAGAAAAACCCCTTAGTGTTAAATTATAAATATGGAAAAGCCTGAGAGAGAGAGAGAGAGAGAGATCATAGCTCATTTATAATAGCTTCATAGAGAGAAAATAAGAGAGGAGAGCATCTCTTTTATAGAGATGAGGATAGGAGTTATTAAGTAACTTACAAATCTATGAATGTCATCATCCATAATAGGTGTGTGCAAAGTGTCAAGATCATATTAAGGAGGATAAACTATTTTTCTTATTAAATGAATTACAAAAAAGTGACATGTCCTCTCACTTGGCCTAGAGGACAAAATACAAGTAGGGATTCCATAGGAATCTCCGAAATAAAATAAAAGTATATCTTGGTTTATCCTCAATAAATAATCAATACAATCAAGGAAAGATTATTAATTCTAACACCCCCCTTAATCTTTACTTGGGGAGTTTACAAGAATGGGAATTAAACCCAAATTTTTACAAAAATTTGCAACTTGATCTTCAATACAAGGAAGATATTTGATTGTCTTCCATATGAACTTGATCCAAGTCTTTATGTAGTCTTCTTGAAGTTATAGGACATGCAAAGATGAATTGATTCCTTAAGTGGGCCTTAAAGTTTCACCTGAAACAAAGAAACATAGAAAAATGAACCAAAGAAACTACCACAAGAAGAATATCATCTAACATTCATGTTAGTGAAACTATGAAACTTTTGCATGAGATTTCATCAAAAAGAAAATGATCTAACATGAAATCAAGATAAACCAAATGGTCAAATTACCATAAACATAAACCATCCTCTCATCTCAAAATAGACAAACTAATGCACAAATGACTGCCAACAAGGCCAACTAATGAAATCTACAACAACATTGCATCGATCACATGGATATAGACAACCCATTAATGAGTCATCACTGCAAGTGAATGGGTTATCGGTCCACAACCTACATGACTCACGATCTAAGCAACGAAGAATGCAAACTCATCATTACATTAGTAATTTACAAAGATAAATGAGAGAGAATAAACCATAATCCATATAAACAAGGAATCATTAAGGATATAATAATCTAAACCAACATTAACAAGTCAAATGTTGATAAATGCTAAATAACAATTTGAACTAAGGATAATGAGTGAGAAAAACATATTGTCTTCTGAATATATATGAGAAATCCAGCACAATTCCAAGAAGGATTTCAAGAGCAACATCCCTACCATGAGGAAAAATAACAATAGAACAAGTTGATAAATATCAATAGAAGTGCATCCCAAACATGGGATGGAGGGAAACACCACGAGTCCCTTCGTAGAATAAGGCAACAAGTTAACCTTGAAAATTGGGCTCCCAATGCATCTTACAAAAAGAATGCAATAAAGTGCATATCAATCAATGGTAGAAAACCATAAAATGCTACCATGAGCATAAAGAGATGCTATAAACACATAAAATTGCAACTAAGTGCAAAACAATAAATCATATGGAACCCAAAACAAATGCTACTGAGTGCATAACAATAGATCATAAAAAATTGATAGCAATTAATGCTAACTAATGAGAACAATAATCATCCACAAGAAGGCAATGGTGTTAGGTAACTCACAATACTAGAACAAATTAAAATTGATCAACGCATGGAAATAAACATATGACACATATCAAAAAGGGTTAGGGACACACATAAGCATGATGAGATTGATTACCATTTCTTTTCTGACAGTTGTGATTATTTGATTATTTTGGTTCATGGGTTTCTTATCTTTTTATTTTTTAAACCAATTGTTGGTCACATGACCATCTTTCCCACAATAGGTGCAATGGGGTCTTTTATGAGGACCATTGTTTTGATGGTTATTATTATGATTATTGTGATTATTTTTTATGATTATTAGATCTAAAATTAGGATTTTGATTTTTAGAAACAAAAGCAAGTTCATTAGATTTAAGAGTACCAAATTGAATTAATTTTGCTTCCTCTTGCCGAAATAAGTTTTGAAAGATAATATAGGTTAATAGAGTTGCTAAACTAGGAATAGCTAACTGAGAATGAATAGTAGTAATAAATTGCTAAAACTACCTAGGAAGACATTTCTTTAAAACAATATGAATCAATCTAATATCATCAATAGTAATTCCTAAACCATTTAATTGACTTTTAATTGAATCAAAGTTTAGTAAAAAATCATCCATTGTTTTAAAATCCGTATACCTGAGATCCTCCAATTGATCTTAAAGTTGAATCTTTCTAGATTCATTCAGACTGTCATAAGTATTTTTCAAAATGTCCCACGTTGCATGGGTTGTAGTATGGTTTGCAATGAGAACATAAAAATCCAAGCCAAGGGAGATGCCAATGAGGCCAAGTGCTTCCTCATTTTCTGCATTCCAAGCATCAATATCAGCATGAGCTGCAGAGGTGGCTGGAGCAGGAGTCACACCAGTGACAATATCTAACATGTGTTTAAAGTGAAATATAAATGAAATATCTGTTCTCCACACATAATAATTTTTACTATTTAACTTAATTTCAGGGATAATTGTAGACATGATGAAATAAACAATAATGAAATTAAATTATTAAAATGATTAAGTACACAAAAAGAGGTAAAATATAATAATAATTGATGCCTAATGAATGTAAAAACATGATTTAACTTAAGTTTAACAAAGATCTATGGAGCGGGAGCAGGAGGGAGGAGGAGGATAAAGAGCAAGATAAAAAAAATTTGAATTCGAAGCAAGATGAGAATTTGGATGTTCTTGGTTTTGTTGCGGATTCTGTGCTTGATTCTAGAAATGTTGTGGTTTCTAAGAATATTTCAGATGCCAATGCTGAAAGGCCTTTGTTAGAAAAGGGGGAAAGTGTTGGTGGGTCAAGCCTGCCCAAGCCTAGCAAGGATAGGGGTCCTATCTTGGGACCAGAGGTGGAAAAGGCTGATACTAGTGAGAAAGGCAAAGGGTCAATAAAACAACAAGAAGATTATTCACACAGTGAGAACTCAAACCGAGGTAAGCAGAAATGGTCAGACCTTTTTGGGGTCAAACCAACTGGAAAATCTTCTTTCCCTTAGGTTAATATTGTTTCAGATCCGTTAAAGGGGGAGTTGGGTATTAACATTCTTGATCAAATCATAGACCACATTGTTTCTATTATGGCTTCCACTCTGATTGGGAAGTTTAGGGGTCCTAGACCAAATATTGATCTAGTGAGAGCCTTTACCTTCCAAAAGTTGAAATTCAAAGGACATGTAGATGTTGTGGCTATGCCTAAAGGTTTCTTTTCCTTTGTGTTCTCTAATGGAGAAGATCTTTCTAAAGTGTTGTGCGGTGGCCCTTAGATGATGGTTAAATCCTCTTTATCACTATAGAAATGGTCAATGAATTTGGATTATAATGAAAGTTTCTTTAGCTCAGCCCCTATCTGGGTAAGACTACCTGGATTACCCCTGGAATATTGGCATGAAGACATTTTGGTGGCCATAGCTAGTTCCTTTGGTGAACTTCTTACAATAGATCCAATGACAGTGGCCAGATCTAGACAAGTGTTTGCTAGGATCTGTGTTAATATCCAGTAAGATACTGAACTACCCCAAGTAATCACCCTAAACTCAAAAGTTGGCTAGTGGAGACAAGAAATAGAATATGAGTCCACACCTTTTGTGTGTTTTACCTGTAAAAAGGCCAGATATTGTGCTAAGCACTATCCC
This sequence comes from Chamaecyparis obtusa, assembly GCA_027943335.1. Lineage (NCBI taxonomy): Eukaryota > Viridiplantae > Streptophyta > Pinopsida > Cupressales > Cupressaceae > Chamaecyparis > Chamaecyparis obtusa. The sequence continues at coordinate 114,810 of BSBK01008944.1, forward strand.
CTGAAGATCTCAATAAACATGCTTGATCAATTCTTCTGAGGAGACCATTGATCTCTCAAATGATTTAGATCCTCTATTGATTTCTAGGGTGGAAGATATTCTGGATTGAACAAAAGGAAGGGACTCCCAACTTGGACTTTAGGGGACAGGTAAAGACATGAAAGCTTTAGATCAAAATAGTAGTGAAGCCTCGAATGCTATTCTTTTTGAACCTGAATCAAGGTAGGACCATCTCAAAGGATAGAATGAAGACTCTGAAATAGTGGAAGTAGAGAAAAATAAGAACCCCTGGATACAAGTTAAGAAAAAATCTCTAGTAGGAAAAGGATCTGGTCCTCAGCTTAGAATGGATAAAAATAAAGACCAGACTCCCTTATCAGGAAAAAATAATTCAAGGGTTTCAATAGGATGCTCGACATCTAAATCAAACAAGAAGGGGGGAAAAATCAAACATGGAGGAGTCTAGACAAGAGGAAAACAACAAAAGGTAGATACAGGAACTCCCAAAAGAGATAGAGGAAGAGTTTTTGAAAAGGATCAGAGAGAGCTAGAAGCTAAACAGAACATAGTCGATGGAAGATAGCTCACCATCGATCAACTCTTCTCCCCAAACCTTAAATGAAGATCTTATGTTGGAACATTAGAGGTCTAAATAGTCCTCATAAACAAGATATTACTAGGAATTTAGTTAGAGATTCTAAGCTCGACATTTTTATTATTCAAGAAACTAAAATGGTTAAAGACAAGATAGCTAAAATCAACCTGCTTAAGAATGGTGAGAAGGTTGGTAGTGACTCGGAAGGGGTCTCTGGAGGATTGGCTATTTACTGGAATTCTAAGTGTTTTCACTGCATCTTGCTAAGAGAGGATAAGAACTTTCTGGCAGTCAAAGTTAGCAGCATTAAGGATAACTTCTCTTGGACTCTGATTAATGTGTATGCTCCTAATAATAAATCAGGTAGACTCAAACTTTGGAAAAAGATTCATGAGCTTAGGAATGATTATCCAGATGAGAACTAAATGTTGATGGGAGACTTTAATACTCCTCTTTAAAAAGTTGAAAAAAGAGGTGGAAACAACACTCAAGTGCAAAGTAGGGTGGACCTTATGGAATTTATTAGCAATGAAGGCTTGTTGGATGTTGATCTCAAAGGTATTGATTATACTTGGTCTAACAGGAGAGTGGGTGTTGACCTTATCCAGGTTAAGCTTGACAAGGTTCTCCTTTCTCATGACTAGTTTGCTAAGTTTTCTTGCACCCTCTCCTCTCTCAACTGTATTGGCTCAGATCACTACCCCATTTCCTCTCTTGCTAATCCCCTTAGTAGGAAAGGACATTCCCCTTTTAGACTTGAAAAACTATGGTTGGCCCACCCAAATTTTGAAAATAGAATTAGGGAATGGTGGAATATTAAAGTGGAAGGAAAAGATATGTACCCAGTGGCAAAAAAAATGGCAAATGTCAAAGCAAAAGTAAGATAATGGAATAAGGATGTATTTGGTGATATATTCCAAACAAAGAATAAGATTCAAATTGAATTAAAAGAAGTTTAAGATAAGATACAATGTTCTAGATTGCCTGAAGAAAGTAGAATAGAGGAAAATCATGTTCTTGTTGACTATCATAATATCATATCGAAAGAGGAGACCTACTGGAGATAGATATCTAGATCCCTTTGGCTGAAAGCAGGAGACAATAATACTAGATTTTTTCACCTTACAGCAATGAAGCATAAAGAAATGAACATAATTGATTCTCTTGTTACTACCAGATGTACTTTAACTAAAGAGGAGGATATAAGGAGAGAAATGATGGGCTATTTCACTTCTCTTCTTTCCAAAGAGCAAGATTTGAATCAATAGAACCAACTCTCCTTACTAAGTTCCATTCCTTCACTGTTGGACTCTAAGGATTATGACTTTCTTAAGGCTATCCCTAAGGATGAAGAAATTAAAAGGTCTACTCATTCTTTTTAAGGAGAAAAATCTCTTGGTCCAGACAGGTTCCAAATGTTCTTCTTTCATTCTTTCTGGAGGATCATAGGGAAAGATGTTTGTGGAGTAGTGAAAGATTTCTTTGGCTCTAAATCAATTCTAAAAGAACTTAACTCTACCTTTATAGCTCTTATCTTGAAAATACTGGGAGCTAATGTTGTTGACTGCTTTAGGCCTATCAGTCTTTGTAACTCATTATATAAGATTATGTCAAAGGTTCTCACTACTAGGATTTTAAAGCTTCTCCCTCATCTCATCTCTCCTCAATAGGATGGCTTTGTCCCAGGGAGACAAATTCTGGATTCCATAATGGTGGTTCATGAGAATATCCATTCTTTGGAGAAATCAAGGAAACGGGGCTTCCTGATGAAGCTTGACTTATCCAAAGCCTATGATAGAGTGGACTGGGAGCTGATTTCCAAAATTCTTCAGGCTTTTGGTTTTGATAATGGAGTGGACAAGTTGATTATGCAATTGGTTTCAATTGTATCCTCTTCTGTGATTGTGAATGGTGGATCCTCTCCCTTTTTTAGACCTTCTAGGGGGTTGAGGTAAGGAGACCCAATCTCCCCTATCCTCTTCACCATCATGGCTAAAAGTGTTTGTAGATTCATTAAGAACCAAGTTACTCAAGGGTAGATCAATGGCCTGCAACCCTCTTCAGCAGAGATTAAATGTTCTCATGAACAATTTGTTGATGACATGATTCTTATGGGGGAATCTACTATCAAAGAGGTGAGGAACATTAAAAAAGCTCTCAATGTTTACTCTAATGCCACAGGTCAACTTATTAACTGGGAGAAAAGATTTATGTATTTCTTTAACACACCTAAAGCTAGAATAAACAAAATCTTCTCCATTCTTGGGCGTAAGATAGGGAGGCTTCCTGCCCTTTACTTAGGCTTGCCACTGTGTTTGAAATCAGAGGCCAATTTTTGGAATGAAATTATTGATAGATTCCACAAAAAGTTGGCGGGTTGGAAAGGGGAGATTCTTAGCCAAGCTGGAAAAGTTCAACTATTGAAGGCTACTCTTCAAAACCTCCCTATTTATGCTTTAAGTCTATTCAAAATTCCTCTTAAGTATATTGACCTTACTGAAAAAATTCAAAAAAAGTTCCTATGGATTGGTGTGGAAGAGAAAAAGAGACATAGTTTGGTGGCTTGGGAGAAGGTTTGTAAACCAAAGAAGCTGGGGGGGCTGGGCATCAGAAAAATTACTAATACTAATAAGGCCCTTTTAGCTAAATAATGTTGGAGGATATTTGAAGAGGAAAAATAATGGAATGCTATAATCAAAAGCAAATACCATCTCACTTCTTTAGAAGGAATTATTCAATCTCAAAACAATATCCAGGGGTCATTTGTTTGGAACAGCATAAGCAAGGGTAAGAATCTAATCAGTAAAGGGGCTAGATGGAAGCTGGGAAATGGCAGGAAGATTTAATTCTGGGATGACAAATGGCTCTCGAATAAACCTCTTATAGAGAATGAGGAGTGGAATTTTGTGATTCAGGAATGTAAAGAGACCATTGGGGAAAAAGTGAGTGACTACTGGATTAATGAAGAATGGATCAACTTGGGATTGAGGGACATCAAATTAAAAGAGGTGAATAAACAACTAAACAACTGGTTTATTAAAGAAAATGAGCCCAATGAACTGATTTGGGGTCCTGCTATCTCTAGCAATTTCTTGGTTGCCTCTACCTAGGCTCTTCTCATCCCTTCTAAGGATCAACCTTTTTGTGCTAAAGTATGGAATAAAGATCTTATCCCTAAAATTAACATGTTTTTTTGGTTTCTTGTCTAGAACAAAATCCTTACTATGGATAACCTCATGAGAAGAGGGTTCCAAATGCCTAATAGATGCATCATGTGCTGTGAAGAAGCTAAGTCATGTAACCACTTAATGATCCATTTCTCCTTTGCTAGAGAGGTCTGGGACTCCATCATTTTGTCTCTAAATATGAAGTGGGTTAGACCTCATAATATCCAAGACTTTATTCAGCAATGGCAAAGCCCCTTTCATGACAAAAATGCTAAGGATCTCTAGAAACTTGTTTTACCTCATTTTACCTGGTAGATATGGAAGGAGAGGAACAATAGAATTTTTAGAGATAAAAAATCTTCCCCCCTTTTGGTTGCTAACTCTATTTCCAGAAGTATTATGGAGAACTACATAAGTATTGGTAAGAAGGATACCAACTCATGGAACCCTAATCTTAAAAGGAATAATATAATTTCTGGGGAGATCTTGAAGAGAAGAAATGATCTAAATCCTAGAGAAAATATTATGTGGTCTGCTCCTCCCTTGGGATGGTTAAAAGGGAACTTGGATGGTTCTACTAGAGGAAACCCTGGAAGGGCTGGAGGAGGAGACCTCATAAGAGACTAGGTAGGAAATTGCCTTGGTGCTATTGTTGTTCCGTTGGGGATTCAAACTAACCATGTGGTGGAAGTTGAGGTGGCTCTCTATGTCGTTAAGTTGGCCAAAGATATGGGTTGCTCAAAACTTTGGCTCGAGGGTGACTCCCTCAACATTGTTAATTGTATTAAAGGGAATTCAGTCAGCTCCTGGACTATAGCACATATAATAAACAAAATCAAAATGATTATCAAATCCTTTAAGGAATGCCATGTCACTCATATTTACAATGAAGGTAATAAGTAGGTGGACAGGTTGGCAAATGAAGGTACCCAAAGTGACATCATCAAAATGTGGAGAGGGGAAGGAAATCTTAATGTCAAGATCATAAGTCTAATCACTTATGACAAAATTAATCACAATGAAGGGAAAATCACTTAAAATCATGATGACAAGGATGAAACATTTTTCAAGGAAGGCTGCATGTAATGCAAAGTGTGGGATAATTATTTCATTGTTATTGATATACAGATCTTGGGTTATCTTAAGTAATCAGGAAAACAAAAGAAAGTATTGCAGTGAGAAGAAGTTTACTGCTGAGGAGCCAAACTAGAAAAGTAGTAGAAAGCAAAAAATGGGAGGAGGTCTGAGGAGAGAGGAGCCTACCGACTGTGAGAAATGGAGATAAGAGAGGAAGGTGTGGAAGAAGCTGAGAAAAGGAGGGGTCTCTCAGTACATGGAAAAGCTCCACGACTATGAAAAATAGGTAACTTCCTTGTTCGGTGATGGATGGGTTAGAGGTAAAGTCAATTTATGGGGAAAATCTTTCCCCCTTACTCTTTCCCTAATGGTTGAGATTACTGGCTTACCCCTAGAGAGAACTCATTTCCATAGAGGCAACCATAAGCTTGGTACTGAAGCTTTTAATCTCTTTGCAAAAATTGCTGATGAAAAAGCTCTCATGACAAAAGGAAAAGGGAATTACGTAGATATTACTAAAATTAAGGATTTCTAGGCTAAAATGCTGAAGGTTATGATTGAGTACTTCATGCTCGAGGGGTGCTATTCCAAAATCTACAACCTGCATTTTTTCCTAGCTAATCACTTTAGGCATAATAAACGGATTTATTTCTCATACTTTCTTTTGAGCTCTCTAAACAACAACATAATAGAGCATAGGAAGAAATTGAGTAACCCTGTGTTGCATGAGGGTTTGATCCTCCTCATTTTTGACTACGTCAAAGATATTATCCCAGACCCAATTCCTAAAAGGGTCATAGGAAAAAGTAAAGTGACCAAAGAGGTTGATAGAAAGGCTAAACCTAGCAAAAAGAGGAAGAAAAACAAGGAAAAAAGTAGTTAGGAAGAAGGCAAAAAGAGGAAGAAAATAAAGAAAAAATCTCTGACAACAGTGAGGAAGATGGTAAAAAAGATGAGGAAAAAGAAAGGGTCAATGGAGATGACGCTAATGAAAACAACCCTCTTTCAAAGGGAAAGGGAAATGTTGAGGAAGACAATGTGGAGGTGGATTCTGGTAATGAGGAGAGAGCCCAGGAAAAAGAGGACAGGGATATTGATGATACTGAGTAGGAAGAGGACATGAATAACATCATGGAAGATGATAAGGATGAAGAAGAAGGTAAAGATGAGTATAATCAAGAGGAAGAAAAAGATGAGGAAGGAGATGAAGAGGGGGAAGAAGATGCCCAGGACTCCCCTACTGAGGATGTCAAGGATGACGCTCTGGAGTTCCCTGCTGAAGAAGAAAAATTGATATTCATTCTGACACTAAGGTTGGTATAGACCTGGCTAGCAAAGATGATGGTAAAAACCAAAAGGGGGAAAATTTGGGCCTCCTAAAGGGCCAGGCTGAAGAGGAAATGGAGGCTGGTCAGAACCCCCCTGCTATTGATGAAAAAGAAGAGGATCACAATGAAACTGATGTGGGTTTGGACCAGGTTATCATTAAGGAAGGCAATAGCTACAAGGAGGACACCTTAGATCCCCTGTTGGGTGCTATTAAGCGAGATGAGGTTAAAAAAGATGATGGTCTAAGTACTTCTCTGGATTGGATCAAGTGGGAGATGCAGGAGATGAAGCTCCACCTTTAGGCCATGGAAAAAACTACACTTACCCTGACCACTAAGCTAGAGAAGCTGGAGAATAAGGTGTTGGATAAGGTAAAAAATAAAAACTAGAATGAGGATATAGTTGATGTAGTTAATAAGATAGTTGAAAACAAGGTCAAAGACATAAAGGCTAAAGTCAGTAACAATGGGAACATGATTAATGAGGTCCTGAGTCACAACAATGAGGGACTTAGTGCGGTTGTCATGAACCTCAATATGCTACACAACTACGTGGAAAAAAGCTAGCTGGAAAATATGACTATAACAATTGAGGAGGATGTTGGGAATGTTGTTCCAGGAATGAGAACTAGAGGGCGCACTCAGAGGAAGATCCCTGAAAAGCCAAAGGAACTAAAGGACCTGAAAGATGCTATCTAGAAGATGGAGGACCTGAAGATGAAGGCGGAGAAAATGATAAAAAACAAATAGTATGGTCTGGTTGGTGGCTGGGTGTTGCTGGTAGTAGTGCTAGTAACTATTTTTCTTTGCTTTTATTGTCGTATCTAGGGGTGTTTTGGGTCCTACTTTTGTTTTTTCAGCAAGCATTTCTTTTTGGAAAACTTTCTTGCTATATCTTTATGCTTTAATGTAAATGGTTTCGGGTTCCATTCAAAACCTATTTTTACCTTAATAAAAAACAAAGATCTAAATGGTGAAAATTAACAATTAAATATTTGTTAAATTAATTAAAAAAAGATTACATGCATTTAAATTTTAAATTAAATATAAAGTAAATGATGAAACTATAATAGTTAGAGAATTTAAATAGAAAAACACAAAACTTAGATGTAAATGAGTTGAAATATAATTTTAAGTTATTAACATAACTTTAAACTAATTTATAATAAAATTATTAAACTAATTTAAATAATAAAATGTTTTTGAAGTATTTAAACTAACAATACGTTTAAATGTTTGGTTAATTTAAATTCATGAAACAAGGATTAAAGAATTAATAAACTAAATGAAAAAAATAAAGAATTGGATTGATTAAAATAATTAACAAATTGATTACGATAAAATAAAATAATTTGAATTAAAATAATAGCAAACTATCTTACAAATTTAAACAAACGGATTTAAAATCAGTCAAACTGAATTAAAATAGTCAACTAAAATATAAATACAAGCTAAACTAAGCTAGCATTGATAAAACTAAGCATAGAATAAAGACTAATTGGTGAGATGACTTACCAAGGACAAAGCTAGTTGGACATGCAATGAGAATCAAAAAATAGGGAGAAAGGTTACGCAAGTGTTAAAAAATTGCTAGGAGAGCTTTCATGTAAGGGTAGGAGGGATCAGAGAAGGAGAAGGAACAAGCTATTCTTCCTCCAAATATAGTCACAACTTCCTCAAGAAACAACGCAAGGAATAACCAAGAACAACGGCTGGAAAAAGAACATAAAGATGGTCAAGACTCACATGGCAAACCCCACGCAAGGAAGAGAGAAAATTGGTTAAACTTTTACACAAGGAGATTCGGTGGAAGTCTATGCACAAGGTAGGGGGGTGAAAGGAAGAAGTTATGCCAGGTAGAAGGTTTCTTATGTAGGTTTATAAAATACAAAAACCAAGGTAAAAGTCATGAAATGAAGTGAAGGAAGACAAAATGCAAGGAGGATCTGGATAAAGTTTTTTATGCCTTAAATCCTACACAAGAAAGATCAATTTTAAAAAAACAATGAACAAAGAAATATATGATGATAAACTACTAAAATGTGGTTCACGCAAAGGGAGCTTGAAGGAGCGGAGAAGGATAAATGAGAACCAAATAAAGCAAGGATAATTTTTTTTTATCTCTAGTGAAGAGTGTGCAAAGGAGAAGAAGCTCCAAGCTGAAACACAACGCAAGAAAGAGATAGAATAACAAGATTGTGAGATAACAAGTCAAAAACTTATGTAGATAAATTTGTCAACAATCTGGTTTGATTTTTTTTCGTGTTTAGACAAAACTAAGATTAAATCAAGATTGAAAGGACAATGATAGAACAATGATAATGTGATAAATATTAGAATAAAACCATAATATGTCTGCAAGAGAAGAGAATAGAATAACACAAATAAAATACAAAGAGACACTTGCATTAAAAATGAAATAGCATGCATGCAAAGGGATTAGAAAACCTAAAATATAGATTAATTTGAATTCTACAATAGAGATTAGTTTTTTTTTAAAAATGAATAGGAAAAATATCTTGTAAGAAAGGTGAGATAAATAAAATGATAACCCTTGTGGTTTCTTGATTGAGGCTATCAAAACAAGAGCAAGAAGATATGGGTTTGGCGGTAAACCAACCAAACCAAAAAATAATCAAATGCAACTCTTTGGTGGCAAACCAACCAAAGAGGGTTAGAATAAACTAGATAAAACAAAAAAAAATCTGCAAATTAGAGAAGATATTGAATGAAGCTTTAAGATTATCTCTCAACCAAAAGTCTCCAAGAGGTGAGCTCCCAAAAATGGTAACCTTCAATCAACACACAAACAAGGATTAGCAACGGGCAAACTCTGATAACATGTAAAAACAATAAAAAGAGCAAGGAATGAAATAATAATCCAAGAGAGAGAGAAGGATGAATGTATTACCATGAGATAACCAAGAAATGGGAGAAAACACTCAATAGCCAAAGAATGGAGACAACAAGATTTTGAAAGGGGAAAAGCAAAGAAAAACCCCTTAGTGTTATTATGAATATGACAAAGCCTGAGAGAGAGAGAGAGAGAGAGAGAGAGAGAGAGAGAGAGAGAATAGATCATTTACAATAACTTCATAGAGAGAAAACAAGAGAGGAGAGCATCTCTTTTATAGAGATGAGGATAGGAATTACTAAGTAACTCACCAGTCTATGAATGCTATCATCCATAATAGGTGTGTGCAAAGTTTCAAGATCTTCTTAAAGAGGATAAGTTATTTTCCTTATTAAAGGAATTGCAAAAAAGTGACGTGTCCTTCCACTTGGACTAGAGGACAAAATACAAGTAGGAATTCCATAGGAGTCTCCTAAATAAAATAAAAGGATACCTTTGTTTATCCTCAATAAATAATCAATACAACCAAGGAAAGATTATTAATTCTAATAGTATTAATAATTGTTCATCTATGTATTAATATTTCTTTATGTATAATTGTCTATATTTTTATATATTTTATTTATACACACACATTTGACATTCTAACACATCAAGGAAATCAAACTAGCTTCAAATCATAATTAAACATATTAATAATTCATTAACATAATGAGTAATAAAAGTTAAAGAATGTAAATGTTAATTTTTTTTTATAAAATATGTGAAGGCCTTAAAAACTACATCAAGAGGCAATGTCTTCCACACAATAGGTATTTTCAGTGCACTGAGCAACTTGGGCAGCCAAATGGACCCTTTACGTAGGGTCCCATGATGGAGGCTTAAGTTGTCTGGATTATGATCAAATTCAAATGAAAAAAGAAAAAATGAGTAATGCTCATTTATTTAGTCATTTAATTAGTTATTTATTTAGTGATTTTTATTTTTCTGACCAAAATTACTTAGTGTGATTTAACCTAATGACCAAATTAGTCATTTATACTTGTGAATTTTTAAAAATTAGTAGAATTTGATCATTTTTTGTCACGTAACTAAAATTTTAGTCATTGACTAACAGTTTTAGTCATGTAGTCATTGTTTTCCAATTTCTACTAGTGAATTCCACCTCTCTCAAGTAGTAAACTCTACAAATTATGATCAGGTCCGATTTCATTGCAATCAAACAAAGTGAAAGAGAAAATGTTAGGCGATCTAATGGAAAAAATTAGCATGAACGAAATGAAGAATTAGTCCCAAGGAGAGGGAGGATTCCACCCTCTTCTTGGGATTCCTATTCCCTTGGGATGTGAAAATTCTGCCCAAAATTGGGCTTGATCGAGCAAGGAAATAGGGTGTGAACATTGGATAAAATGATGAACAAAATAATGCATTTTTCTGCCTCCTAATTCAAATTCAATTCAATGAATAAAATAAATTTAAATTCAATGATTTTATTGGCATATAAGGACCCAAGTCAAACCCTAAAAAGACATACCCTTTCAGCCCCTAAGTCACCTATATATAGAGGGCAAGATCAATGCATTTCAACCTCAAACTCAAATGATTTTTTTCCTCTGCTTTTAGGTAGTGAAGTTCATCCATTAGGCAACAATTTTTTCACTCCAAAAGAGGTAGCGATCTGTAGAGAACAGTGAGACACCATAAAGATAGCAGGTCACGAGCAAGGGAGAGATAAATTCCAATTTGATTTAAGCTTTCAAAATAGTTATTCTATATTATTTTAACCATTCCTCTACAAGTTCGTCTGGAAATTTTATCAGGCATTGGTTTCAAAATATTCTCATCAATGTCAATTAGAAACTTTAGTTTTCTACGAATAATTATAGGAGGTGTTAAGATTGATGCATTCTCTTCATTGTCATTAGGTGCATTCTATTGGAGTTTATGAGTAAAAAACCCATAGCTCCCAAGAACACCTACATGCAAACACTTGTCACAGAAAGAGAGAGAAGCAAGAAGCTAGAGAGGCTTGAACGCATGGATCCATGAAAGATGGGACATTTTTATTTGCAAAAACAAAAGTTGCAATTCAATAAAATGAATGTTTGTCAATAAGATTACAAGAGAGATCAATCCTTATAAAGGAGATCAAACCCCTAAAAGAGTGAACAAACCTAGATTGCATGATAATAATTAATAAAGCAATTAATTATTATATGCCTAAAGTTTAGCTTAAGAAGAAAGAGATAATAAGTGACTTAGTAATTAAATCAATATGATTTAATTAATGAGTAAATACTTTATTACTCTAACACCCCCCCCCCCTTAAGATGAACTTTGAGAGAACCTAAAAACCTAGAAAGAACTACTGAAAGCAAATGGGTCCTAGCAACAAAAGGCTTGATCAGGTACCCAAGTACAAAAGAGAGTCTCTATAAAGCGAAGAAATAGAGAAACCCACATGTGAAAAACTCTACTCCAAAAAGAGACAAAGACTAGTCTGAAAGACTAAAGAAGCCTCCAAAACTAGGGAATGTTCCAAAAAATAGGAACAAGGATGCACATGTAGAACATCACTGAAGCAAGAAGCTACAAACTCTGTCAAGAAGTAACTATTGATCTGAAGATCCTACATTGAAATATGACCAGGTAGAGAAGATTGTAATTTGCATGAGTGCCCTCAAATGACACTACTCGAATCAGGAGGCTGTCATGAGCCGTAATCGACAATACACATGAGTAAACTTGATTTGGATATTATTTACAATATATAATATTAATATTAATAAAATATTAATCTTAAAGTAATCAATCCATAGAATAATATATTATTAATTTTAATCATTATATTAGCAATAAACAAATTCACAATATAAGCTATAAATAATACAATTGAAATATAAATGGATATTAATATATTAATAGCCTATTATTAATTAGTAAGTAAACAATCATGTATATATAATTAATATTAAATATACAGGATTGACGTTGATATTATTACTACGAATATCATCTTAAGATCAATATTAGAAATAATGATATTGATAGCTAATTATTTAATAATGTAATATTTAATCAATATATATAAAAGAATTTATTATTACTAATCAATGTAACATTAATCAATACTAATAATATTAATCTACATTAATAATAATGTTATAAGTAAATATTGATTATAACTATATATATGTATAACATATATACATATTAAATAGTCATCCTTATTCAATGAATATAAACATATCTTAGTAACAAATATATAAGCAAATGTATTCATTACTCACCGAGGCTCTTAAGGAAGAGACGTGCCTCTTCCATAATGGGAGATATAAATTAAAACAAGGTACACAACAAATGGGGGAAGAATGTGTGTAGGGAAGAAAAGCAAGCAGCGAACGGGAAACAAAACATTCATGGTAGTGGAATGGTACTTACGCAATGTTCAATGGTCGACTGGAACAGAGAACGGAGCAATCGAATGAGGAGAGTAGACAAGACAGGTACGAAAAGGAGACAAAAAGGTAATGAAAGCAGAGTACGCCCCGCAGAGCACAGCAGGGTACACTGCAAAGTACGCTTGCTTAAGACAATATGTTAATTGCTAAAAGTTATAATCATATCGCATATAAATATTTAGAAGTAACATGCCATAAATAAATATATATATATATATCTAAATAAATATAAATTTAAGTAAATCTTAATTTAAAGGAAATATATACAATATATATATAGGTGTATGTAAATCTTAAAGAATATATGTATAGATAGATATATGACTCTTAAATGATATACACCGATATGTGAATCTTATATATATATATAATATATGTGTAGATATATATAAATTAAAAGATTATTTTTATTTATTAATAGTGATACAATCTAAGCTATATATATATATATATACATATAAATTATATTATATAGAAGTATATATATAAGAGAGCATAGTTGTATATAAGTATAATTCATGTTATATTTAGTATGTATTTATATATAAGTACATAAGCATAATACAAAGTATGAATTATATATCTATTTGTTGGTAATATTGAGAATAGGGTCAACATATTGTGAAGTAAGGAATCGAGACTTAAACCTGTTAATTGCTAGAAGTATTATCAGCTTTATCCAAGCCTCACATCTAGCATATATACTAAGTTAGATCCTTAATTACTCATTAATGCAACTTGGTAGATAAGGGAGAAAGGAGTACACATTAGAAATACCGAGTTCGTGATAGCATCCGCAATGCAACTTGCTTTAAAGGCAATGCACATATTTGAATATACTATAATAGTGATACAATAATATAATATAGTAATCAATGGTTAAATTATAATATTGATATACGAATCTTAATTATAAGTATATTTAGGAACATGTCCTAATTATAGTACATAGGGATCTATTTCTCGTTCCACATTACGATATCTTAAGGTAGGCAGTTTGTGGAGGGAGAGGCGGAGTAATCTCGGGCACATGATGGATATCCTCCAGCGAACCGCTTGTAGTCTATTTCACTCACCCTTTAGCACTATAAGTCTTCCATCTTATGATGATCGAAGTAAGGAAGGGGAAAGATTCCTATCACCTATATGAAGAGCTCTCCTATATGACTATGTTCGTTAACTTATCACTCAATAGTTTCCTCTAACTTTAATATAGTGATGGTTATGTGTTGCTCATTATTCGATGATTCCCTAATTTATGCCTAACTAGTGGAATTTCAGTCTAGGAGTAAAAATGGGTCATTATAGAGGCAAACAAAGGCAAACAACCAAAGTTGAAGATACAAAATACTATAATCTGCACGAGTGCCCTCAAATGACACTACTTGAATCAGGAGGCAAACAAATGAAAACACCTGAACTCGAAGATATAGATGGCATAAAAAATATCGAGAGTCTAAAGAGTTGATTAATCAATGCTGAAAGAGTGCGTCCAAAAATAGGAAAGATAAGAGTTTCCATATGGTAAATGATCCATCTCATTGAAATGCATAGGTACCCAACCACTGCATCCTCTTAGTACATAGAATCAAATACTGGATACATAGCTCACACTATCGAACCAAGGAAGCACTAGAACCAATAGTAGAAACCCCCCCCCATAATGATGACAAGGGAGTAATGACAGATACACTAAAAAGATAGTCCAATATGAACTGCATGATACCAGAAAGAGAGAGAAGAAAGAAACTAGAGAGGTTTGAATGCATAGATCCATGAAAGAGGAGACATTCTTGATGTGTAAAAACAAAAGTTGCAATTCAATAAAATGAATGTTTCTCAATAAGATTACAAGAGAGATCAATCCTTATAAAGGATATCAAAACCCTTAAAATGGTGAGAAAACCTAGGTTGCATGATAATAATTAATAAAGCAATTAATTATTATATGCCTAAAGTTTAGCTTAAGCAGAAAGACATAATAAGTGACTTATTAATTAAATCAATATGATTTAATTAATAAGTAAACACTTTATTACTCTAACACACTCATCACATCAATTTGAATTGGTGTATGTTCATCATTTGATTGATTGTTCATTTTGATTTCTTGTTCAATTGCAGTAGACTCGTTTGGTACATCAAATTGAGATAGTGTAGATGACATTCCTTAAATTGTTCTTTGTTCATGCCTAATCTCCTCATACGCTCCCTTTTTCCTTCCTTTGTTGCCTCTCATTGTTTGATTAATCCTCTCTTGTTATTTCCTATAGTTAATATTGATTGTCCTAAATAATATCATTTACAAAAACTTACACAACCAATCACCGGAAAAAATACAAATTATCATCATTTTTTATAAATAAAGTATAGCAATAAAAATAACATCAAGAACAAATGAAAAAATAAGACAATAAATCATTTGAACTCATATGTGACAAAAGAATGTCTTACACTATCTGATACAATCCTAGAAAACTGTGAGAAGTTGTTGTGAAGCCTTGAACAAGTAGAAAAACTACTTTTTTGGTTGTTGGCAATGAAATTTAGCTCAATAAACAAGTACGGGTTATGTTTAGATAAAACCCATTCAGGTTCTATTGAACTAAATGCCCAATATTCATATTGATTTAAATGCACCCAAAGTTCATAGTCTTATAAAACCTAAACATGTTTTAGTTATATAAAAAAGTTATTTCTCTCTAAGAAAAATCCTAAACAAAGTGAGGAGATGAAAGGGAGAGGGGGGAGAGGGGGGAGAGGGGGTAGAAAACTAGAACAAGTTAAGAGAGAGAGAGAGAGAGAGAGAGAGAGAGAGAGAGAGGGTATGTGTGTGTGTGTGTGTGAGAGAGAGAGAGAGAGTTGTGATAAAACCATTCATATAATTACATACTACTCAGATGTAATTTGATTATAATGCTTTATTAGATACATACCTATGGACTCAATGATGTCATGAAAAAGGGGGTGAGGAAAACACTGCCACTACCATGGACACTTTGATCCTAGATTTTGATCATAATCATTAGATACTAATTTAGTTATTTATAATCATTAGAGAGAGAGAGAGAGAGTAAATAGGGGAAAAGATACTAAGAGGAAGGAGGTAAAGAGTTAAAGAGGGAAATTATGACATAGAATAGATAAAGATGGTGATGGAGAGTGTAATGCCCCACCAGGGAACCCGTGAGATATTAACCTAAAACATGTTACTAAGTTTGCAAAATAATTTTTAAAAAAAAATATTTACAAACAATAATAAATAAACATGCGAAAGTGAAACATAAAGTCCATAATTACATAAACATAACACAATCTCCATAGTAGATTACACATCTCATTTAGGGTTCATTGACGTAGAAATTACGAAATATAATTACATCCATAAATCACATATTACATCATGATTACAAATGGATAACAAAGTATAAATAATCATTGACATCCACTGCACATGTCGATGGGTATGCAGTTATAATAAAATAAAAAGTACAAATAGAGAAGTACAAGAAGAAGAATAAGTTTACAAGAAGGTAGGAAAGGAAGTAACTACAACTAGGATCATCCAACACTAGAACAAGGACATCAGAGTCTCAAATGGTAAAAGAATCACTACCTCCTCACCTTGTGGAAACTTGTGGTTCCACTCCCACCATGCTGAGGATAACATCAAATCCCACTCAGATACAATACATAGATCAATCAGGTAAACTAAGAAAAGATCCTAGAAGCTCCTATCTCAAGGGTAAAAATCATAAGTCAAAGGTACACATAATAACCTAGAGGCAATCAACACATGTAGGAAACCTAGAATGAAATTAGGGAAGTATCATCACATATGTCAACACCTTTGAATGATCTCACTGGACTTCAACTTCCAAGTGTGATCATATGTGGAACTTGAAATCCTCTCATGAAGACAAGGACAACCGATCATGCCAGACTCACCATCACTACTAGACAGGAAAGCATCTTCTCCCACTCTCATCCTGAGCCTATACTAGCACTCAAGGCATGGGCAAGGAACCATTATCTTATTAATTCATTTTAACTCCATTTAGTTTAATATTATCACTTGATTAAGTAACCTACTAAGGATATCTAGGTACCCACTTCTAGGCTCCGATGCCTCTAAAGTAAAACACTTCCCATTTAACACCTAGATAACCTACCTTAGGTTTATATTCTCAAAATCATGACTCAAGGTCAACATAATCCATAATTTCCAAAACTGGTTCCAAAGAAGTAACAGGAACACACAATACAAACTTCATCATAAAATCAACTCCATAAGGTTGGGTTGTACACACAAAAGTAGTGCACTTCTCTAAGTCATTACATCAAAGGAAATCCATGAAATGGAAACCTTCAATAGCAACCTAGAGCTCTTTATGTATGAAGTTGCAAGATTGTAAAATTGCTCTCAGCTAGAGCTAATAGGCTTAATGACCTTGCTAGTCAGCCACACAATGAGAGATTCAAGTGAAGACAAGGGCAAGAATTCCAATATCTCCAAGAATCAAATGAAATGCAATGCAAGTAAGCTAAGAATGAAGATGCAAGCTAATCTATGAAAATAAAAGTGCAAACTAGGCTATGAAAGGAAAGTACAAGTCTTACAATCCCTCCTAATTAAACTATGTGAGATTAATCTATAGCATAAAGAAAGTCTAAGCTATGAAGGCCATGATAATGAAACTACTATGCAAGAGTGAAAGCTATGAAAGCATGTAAATATGAGATCCAAGAATGCTCCAAATCTTCAAAAGCTCCAAAGTGACCTAGAAAACCTACATCATAATATTAGCATAAAAATGAATGATCTAGAATGAGGAAGAGAGCTCTTCTTTTATAGGAAATGAAAATAAATGGACCATGAAGATTAAGAGGCAAAAGACTTAATCAACGGTGGAGCATCAAAGAGGAGCAATCCATGTGCACAAGTATCCTCCAATGAGAAAATAAGAGTTGACTTTTGTGCCCATATGAGACAAAAAGTACTTTTTCCCTTTTTATAAAATAAGAATAATGCTTTATTTGTGCAACTTAGGATAAGAGAAAAAAAATGGGGGCTTTTTATTTATTAAAAGGAGAGGAAATATTCCTTTTGAATAAATAAAGACTTTAGGATAAAATGGTTAGCCCAAGGCAAATAATTGAAAAATGATAAAAAAGGATTTGATCAAGGAAATTGATATAATTGATAAAATGCTGATTTTTGAAAATATTGATTTAGGAATTTGATAAATTGTTGAATGGGGGCCCAACGTCTAGGCGACCATTTTAGGGTGCATACATTTGCCCCTCTTTGACTAATGTGTGATCATTTCAAGAACACATGCAGTCAAAGAAGTTGAAATGTGAGTTCATTTTGGGATCACAAAACAACCCAGACGTGTGATCATTCTGGGAACATGCCAGGACAAAGATAAGCAAAAAGCTGAAAGACAAGACCAACACCATCACTGCTAGGTGCAAATCAAGCCTTAGACAAAACTATCACCGTCGCTACTAGGCAATAATCAAGTCTGAAAAATAGGAGATAAAAATCAAAAGACAAAATCACCACCGTCGCTGCTAGGTGATAATCAAGTCTCCAAATAAAAATCTCAAGCTGAGCTGAATGATAAAGTTGAATCAAAGATTAAAGCTGATAGGTACTACCCCCTCAAAATTGAAATCAAAATCAAGTAGAGGAAAATAGAAAATTGATAAACTTGATCAAGTCACTAGAAATCATAATCAAAGGTGAAACATTATAGGATAACCATCAAGCAGTGAAGACATGCCCCAGGTTGACTAGGTTTGACTGGGAAAGATATAGGATAAAAATTAAGTCAAACCTTAGAGAAATGAAGTGAGTGATAATGAATGATAGACTAGGAGTTTGAAAGAGATGGGGGTGAAGAAATGAAGATGCCCCAACAAAGATTGAAGGATCAGGCCTCAAATGGTCAGCCAACTGCGTAGATGAGGGTGAAATTTTGAAATGTGATTTTGACTATCAAGATGAGTTCAAATTTTGATTTCAAGTTCGAAAATAGATCCAGGATGTCAAAATTAGCTAGAGGTGCAATTTTCGCACAATTTTGAGGTATTTTGAAATTTGGTCAAAAAGTCAAAATGCTATATAAGGGGCAAAAGTGTCATTTTCAAAATCATTTGTCATTTAGCCATTTGAGAATTTTGAGAGCTTAGAGAGAGAAAATGGCCCAGCAAGTAGTGATTCCCATCCATAGGCATCAGTTTGAGTGTGGTCGGTTGCACAACCAGCCTCCACACTATGCTGCCCCAGTGAGTTTTTAGAAAAACTTCACTTTTTTGAGTCATTAATGAGCATTTAAGATATTTAGCACATTTTTTCAAGAATTTTCAAATTTTAAAAATCTCAATTTTCAAGAACTAGGTGATATATCGCGCTATACTTTAGAAGTATCACTCCCTTTAGAGAGAAACATCATGTGATACTTTGTGGGTTGCAAGTGTATTGCACACACGTGGACACCAGTATCGCACGATAATTGGTGAACTATCATGCGATACCTGATGAAGTATTGCACAATCAAAGGTATATCGCACCACTATGGGAGGAAGTGTCACATGACACTTGTCCCAAAAGCAGTATCGCCCAAGTTAAAAAAATTGATATTTTTAAGTATTTTTGAGCAAAAAGGACATGGGTCTAGACAAGTTTACGTTGTATATGTCTTGTACTAATTTTTAGACATTCATCATGATATGTACTGACATCTGGCTTGGTTTAATGGTTTGTAGGAGCACTTTCTGGTGCTACTCATCAAAGTGCTGAAGGTGGTGGGATTGAGATGCATCTGAGATCTAGATGATCTGGGTGAGGCTGACATTCGAGCGATGGGATTCTGATACTTATTGTGGTTCCCATATATCTGGGCTGATTACGATCTATTGAAAGCCTTGGCCAAGTGATGGCACAGTGAGCATAACACCTTTCACTTTCCCACTAGAGAGGCATCCATCACATTAGAGGATGTCTACAGGATTCTCAGAGTACCATGCCATGGCGAGCCTGTAAGTATAATCATGCTTAAAGATATAATCATTTAAGTGTAATGTTTCCATATGATGAAAACTAACATGACTATTTGTTGCACAGGTATATTATGATCAGGACGCCACCGAGGGCCGGCTTGCTATCCAGGGCATGTTTTTGGATGTCACTATCATTGATAGACACGTCAGCTTGGAGTGACTGATGGATGATTTTGGTAGAGACTTCCCAGTGCCGTGCATTATTGCTTCCATCATCTCATAGGCCCTGATGACTTATCGTAGTCAGAAGGGATTCCCTCTCGGATGGGGCAGACTACTGGTTGACTTGGTAGGTAGACCTCAACGCATGGCATGGGGACCTGCCATACTTGCAGAGATGTATCATGAGTTACATGAGATCATCTATAGGGACCTTCCTGATATGGCTAATGTAGGATTTGATGCAGCATATAGGGCTGAGTGGTGGAGGGCACCATTCCCTCGTTTCACAGTACCTCATGCCCCAATAGCAGTTCAGGGTGGGGATGGGGATGATGGGGGAGATAGAGGAGATGGAGGGAGAGGGGGAGGGAGAGGGATGGAGAGAGGTGAGGGCTCTAGATCAAGTGGCCAGAAATGGTCACAGGGATGGAGATCGATGACTCCTGAGGATGAGGTGAGACCAACTCGCCAATAGGCAGAGGTACAATAGGATCAGCCTGCAGGAGGAGAGGACCTAAGAACTAGGATATAGGCTCTAGAGGCTGAGATACAGTAGCTCAGGATCACCATAGTAGTTAGAGAGTAGCAGCTCACTGATCAGCGGGTAGAAATAGAGCAGCGAGAGAGAGCCCTACAGGTTGCCCTTGCAGAGAGACAGGGAGAGGCAGCGCGAGCCATACATTACCATGGTCTATACATACAAGTAGTACCAGCAGGTGAGAGGGCTCCTTCCTACTCAGTAGTAGTGGGCAGATTAGATGTAGTACTAGATGTGGCACCACCTCCTCCACCACTAGGTCCTTGGGATGGTGGCAGCGAGTCCTAGGCTTAGGGCTTAGGTTTAGATGTTTTGGACATATCATGAGACTTTGTGATCCAGATTTTGGGATCTCATATTATATATTGTATGATGACATTGTTATATATATGATATTATTGGATGTTTGATATATCTTGTGTTTATGTCTCACTTGTGATGGATGTATCAGTTTATGTATTGTCTTGTCATTTTGCTCAAAATGTATGTTATAAATGCTCATGTATATTCTCTCTCATAGATGTATGGTTGATTCTCATGTGTATGATATAGACTCATGTTTCTAAAAAATGACATTTTTGAGATATAGATATGATGATATGATTAACCCCTTGTGATGACAGGAACAAGTTGTGATGAAAGATAAGGAGCGAAAGACATGATCGAGAAAAAGGGAGGATGAGCACAGTTGACCGACAGGTCCACGTAAGATGAAAAGGAGAGCTCTCTCCATATGCAAGATGCAAAAATAATCTAACATGACCCTAAAAATGCAAGCTACTATGAAAAGTGGTTGACTTGCAAGGTCACAATGCTTATAGACATCTAATTATCATCATCAAGATTTTATTGGTAGCGTCGTAAGATCATACAATACACACTAGTATGACTATGGGTATATGAATATGATCTATATCAGATGAAATGTGGGAATCCCACCTAGGCACCAAAGACATGTAGGTCAAGATGACTAGTGCAGTGAGATTACCTAAGTTTACTATAGTGAGATTATGCTTGCATCAGGACATAAGAAGGTCAAGATGGCTATAAGCATGCACTTGCAAAATAGTCAAAGATAATACCTTGTCAATCCCTAGTGTCAAGTAAGACCAGCATAAATGGTCATGATAGTTAGGATCAATGAAATATACCCATAAGCAGATAAAGAAATAAAACATGTTCTCATACCCTCAGTCTTGTAGCTATGCATCATCAAAAACTTCTCAGAGAGAGACCACTCATCAAAGAAATTCTCATAGACAGCACACAAAGAAAAATAAAGTCAACATATCTCAATTGAGTTGATTGTTTAAGTGTGTGTGTGTTGGTCATAGAGTCAAACTTTGAGTATCAAATTTGCTAATGAGCGATATCACATCATACTTAGACTGGTGGGTAAGACATCTGATAAGTGTTGAGAAACACTCGACGCTAGGGTACTGTTGAAAAACACAGTTTGGGGTGGTGTTGAAAAACACCTATTTGTGAAATTCCCCAAGAGACAAACACACCTAATGGACCTATGCTAACAGGTATGCCCCCTAGACAAAAATAAAGACCAATTCTAGACCAAGTCAAATAAGGTCAAGGCATGATGGAGAATGGCTAAGTGTCGAGGATGCATGCTAAAAGACAAGGGTGCAAAGGCCTCAAGTAGCATCTGTTTCCAGGTTTTCACCACTTGGAGATTTTTTTATTTATTTTTCAATTTTTTTGTATTTTTGCTACCAAGGCGCCTGTTTCCAAGTTTTCACCATGGCACTTTTTTTTTTTTTTTTTGAATATTTGCTTTTTTTGTATTTTTTCAGGACTTTATATGCTTTTTAGGATTTTTTCAGCATCATATATGAATTTTTTTGGAATTTTTTCAAGATCAATAAGATATATACAAAGGATGCCCCCAGATAGAATAGGCATCATGGATAGAACTTCTTGAGGTGAAAAACATTAATAGGATCAAGGAGCTATTCACCCTGTTCATTAGATAGCAAGTAAGCACCTGTCCCAAAATTAGCAGTAATAATGTATGGTCCAAGCCAATTAGGTTCAAATTTTCCCTTTTGTTCTCGATGTTGTTGGTTCTTAGGATTCTCACACAAGACAAGATCTCCTACTTGAAATTCTCTAGGGAGAACCTTCTTGTTGAATGCTTTGGACATACACTTTTGGTAGACTCTCATGTGATCAAAAGATGTTCTACGTTTCTCATCAAGAAGTTCCAATTCTTGCAATCTCATGGCATGATAATCTTCATCTGTAATCAAACCTTTGAGAGAGACTAAGTGAGGGAATCTCAACTTCTAAAGGTAATACTATGTCAGCACCATAAGTGAGGGAAAATGGAGTAGCCCCTGTGGGAGTACGAATACTTGTTCTATAGGCCCATAAGGCTGGATTGATCTTTAAGTGCCAGTCTCAACCATTCTTTTGAACTGTTCGATGGAGAATCTTAAGAATGGTTTTATTAGAGGCCTCTGCTTGTCCATTTCCTTGTGGGAAGTAAATGGAGGACCAATGTTGTTTTATCTTGAATTTCTTGCAGAGGTGTGTAATGTCCTTATTTTTGAACTAACCTCTATTGTCAGTTATTATCTCAGAAGGTATCCCAAATCGACAAATGATGTGATTCAATATGAACAAAGAGATTGTCTTTCCCAAAGCAACAAATAGTGGAACAACTTCTACCCATTTGGTGAAGTAGTCAGTAGCAGTAACAATGAATTTATGTCCACCTGATGAGTTGGGATGAATTTGTCGAACAAGGTCAAAGGCCCAACGCTGAAATGGCCAATGAGAAATAGAAGGAATAAGCTCCCTACCTGGAGCATGAATTAGGTTTCCATGTTTCTGACACTTTTCACATGATTTGGAAAAAGCTATAGCATCTATTTGCATTGTGGGCCAGTAGTACCCCACCCTAAGCAACCTTCGAGCCATGGCAAGACCATTGGAATGTCCTCCACAAATGCCCTTGTGGATGTCAACTAATGCTCGGTCAGACTCATCCTTTTCCAAGCACCTAAGAAGTGTCCCATCTAAACCCCTCCTATATAGATCACCAAAGATAAGGGTATGGAGAGAAGCATTACAGACAAGGTTTCTTCTTTCAGAGTGATTAAAGGATTCGAGAATGATGCCATCACAAAGATATGAATAGATAGCACCATAACGAGAAGACTCATGAGTGACCAAGGTACAAATGACGTGGCTTTCAAAGGAGTCAAAGATGGGATGATGTAGCTCTTCCACTAGGATTTCAAATCTTGATTTGTGTTGTTCCAACTGAAGGAGTGAAGCTAATGTAGCCATAGCATCTACAGCCTTGTTTTCTACTCTAGGGATTTGTTGAAATGTCACAAATGTGAAATAACATCGCAATGAATCAACAATCTTTTTGTAAGGGATCAGCTTATCATCCTTAGTTTGGTATTCTTCATTTACTTGGTTGATTATCAATTGCAAATCCCTAAAGACATGTAACTCTATTATATTTCACTCAATAGCCATCTTAAGTCCATTGGTTAGAGCCTCATATTTTGCAATATTATTTGTGCATGGGAATAGAAGTTGGTAAGACTTAGGTATGTTGCACCCATGAGGAGAAATAAACAATACTCCAGCTCCTGATCCATTTTGCATATTTGAACCATCAAAAAACATTTTCCAAGTACGTGTGGTCATGTACATTATGTGCTCATCTGGGAATTCTACTTGAATAGGCATGCTATCCTTGACTGGGAAATCAACAAGTTGATCTACAATAGCTTGCCCCTTTATAGCCTTATGCTCAATGTACTCTATATCAAAATCTAACAAAACCATCATCCACTTAGCGAGTCTACCTATGAGAGTAGCCTTACCAAGAAAATACTTAAGAGGATCAATTTTAGCAATGAGATGTATAGTATGGCTTACCATGTAGTGTCGCAACTTCTGGGAAGCAAACACTACTGCAAGACAAGACTTTTCAATACTATTATAATTGATCTCATAAGATACTAGAGTACAGCTAATGTAGTAGATGGCTCTTTCCTTCCCAATATCATCAAGTTGAGCCAACAATGCCCCCAAGGAAGATTCTATTGCTGAGATGTACAAAATTAATGGTTTTCCTAGGATAGGAGGCATTAAAATTGGAGGATTAGCCAAGTATTGCTTTATTTGATCTAGGCTCTTTTGGTAATCCTCATTCTAGGCACATGTGGTTCCTTTATGCAATGTCTTGTTGAATGGTTGTGCTCTATCTGCAAGCTATGAAATAAACCTCCGTATGGATTGGAGTCATCCTTGAAGACTTCTCATCTGACTAATGTTCTTAGGAGGAGGCATGTTTAATATAGCTTGAACCTTTTTGAGATCCACCTCTATTCCTTTGGCTAAAATTATAAATCCTAAAAGTTTACTTGAGGTAACCCCAAAGGCACACTTTTTTAGATTCAATCTTAATTGAAACTGCTCCATTCGATCTAGAATTACTTCCAAATCTTCTAGGTGTGTATCCCTTTTCCTATACTTGGCCAAGGTATCATCCACATAATCCTCCATGTTTTTATGCATCATATCATGAAATATTATGGTCATAGCTCTTTGATATGTGGCTCCTACATTTTTTAATCCAAATGGCATGACGTTCCAACAATAGGTTCCCCATGCACATGTGAAGGCTATCTTTTCTTGATCCTCAGGAGCTATTTTTATTTGGTTATAACTGGAAAAACCATCCATTAACGAGTATATCTCATAGCCTGCAGTCATATCCACTATCATGTCTATGTTAGGGAGTGGAAATTCATCCTTTGGGAAAGCTTTGTTAAGATCTCTGAAGTCTATGCATACACAAATGGACCCATCATGCTTTGAAACTGGAACAATATTTGAGATCCACTCGGCATAGTCGATAGCTCTGATAAATTCTACTCCTAAGAGCTTTTCTAATTCCACCTTAACAAGGAGAGCTATGTGAGGATGCATTTTCCTCAACTTCTATTTTACTAGTTTAATTCCTGGAGCTATAGATAAGTGATGCATAATGAGATTAGTTTCAAGCCCTGGCATGTCTGAATATGTCCAAGAAAAATTGATTTTCTTCTTTTGTAAGAACTTTGTGTATGCCTCTTTTTCTTGAACTGACAGAGACTGAGCTAGATGAATCACCTATGGAGCCTCTTCTGTATTCAAATTTACTAGTTGTGTAGGCTCAATAAGAACTGATGACCTATCTTGGAAATAACTAGGTAGGTTATTAAGTACCCCATCCTTAGGTGCCTCAAAGAGGTTTTCACCTTTGGATACATCCTTTCTTTTTACTTTTGTGGGTTCTAACACTGCCACAGAGTGGTTTTCGCCATCAGAACCATTTCTCTTTTTTTTTCTTTTCTTTTATTTTGTGACTGAGGTACTTAATATCCAGCTCCATCATACTTGTTGTAGGTTCACTGGTGGAAGAGACTACGGGTTCAAGAGCATTCAGGTAGCAAGCTATTTCATAGTCGTGAAAAGTGAGGAGCTGAGGCTCTTGACAAAGTTGTGACCAATCAATCAAATGATGGTTTACAAGGGGTAGGTCAATGACTGGTTCAACATTATTAATACAATAGGTATTATCTCCGGTGATTGCATAGTTAGGATTTGTCAAGTCTCCCTCTAAGATGCCTGAATTAGGGCTCATCTTGCCAAATGAAGCATTGTCCACTAAGGCAATTTGAGGAGTCCAATCCTCTAGTCCTACACTAGGTTTGTTAGTCACATCAAGTTGAGTACTATAAGTGTGGACAACATCCATGTCCAAATCAACTATTTCATCTAAGAGAGAGTCCCACTCGAACTCATGTGAATCTGTTTCTGAATCTCTGCTAGGATGTTTACACCAAGAAGGTTTAGGATGCCTTGATTTAGAAGGTTTGAGATTGTGAAGGGTATCCCCTTCTCTAGCATTTGTGTTTATGCTCACAATTGTTAAGTCATCTGAATCCCCCCAAAGGAGATTTGTACAAGGCACCCAATCATCAATCATGTCTTGTTGGTTTTGGAGATTAGATGCATAATCCGAGTCATTGTCACTATCCATCGCAGCTAGGATAGGAACACTTTTG
Source organism: Chamaecyparis obtusa (assembly GCA_027943335.1). Taxonomy (NCBI): domain Eukaryota; kingdom Viridiplantae; phylum Streptophyta; class Pinopsida; order Cupressales; family Cupressaceae; genus Chamaecyparis; species Chamaecyparis obtusa. The sequence goes on from BSBK01008944.1 coordinate 141,152, forward strand.
TTCTTTCCATTATCAAACCCCAAGCCAACCATTGACTTAGTCCTACAACCAAAAAGAGCATGGTTGAGTGGTTTATCCTTGGAAAATAACCTGTGACTGAGAGGGCCATGACTTGGGTAGCCCATGTTGGTGACCAACGTGTATCCTCTCCCATAAGTCTTAGGAGATGGAGAAAAATTTTCATTATGTAGGTACTTTTCTTCTCTATATATCCAATCTCTAACAACCACCTCTTCTTTCTCATCCTGAATAGGTATTGAAGACTCTACAAAAGTATCGAATAGAGTCATGGCTAAAGATGAGGGATGCATCTCTTGTGATGGTTTACCATAGGACCTAGGTGAAATTGGAAATTGTTTAAAGGAGTCAATTTGATATCCTCCCATACCAAGGTCTATGGACTTGAATTTATCCTTACATTGCTCAAGAGCTGCCCCAAAATTGTTTGCTTCTCTATTTAAGGGAACATGGGCCCCTGTTGAAATGACATTAACAGATAAGGTACTATCACCTGGTATGCAGACTTCTACACCATTGTATGGAAACTTGACACATTGGTGATAGGTAGAGGGTACTGCTTGCATGTCGTGAATCCATGGTCTACCTAGTAGGATGTTGTATGCTAGAGGACCAACATCAACGGTTTGAAACAAAATGTCCTTTTCAATAGGACCAATTCTAACTAGAAGAACAGCTAACCCTTTAGAACTTCTCTCAGCCTCATCATAGGCTTTGATAGTAATTTTCTTCCTGGTATCAATGGCATGCTCTGAGTAACCCAAGTTTTTCAAAATACTTAAAGAACAAATATTGAGCCCAACACCCCCATCTATCAACACATGCCTAACATGAGTTTTATGGATCATGACCTCAATGTGAAGGGAAAGATTGTGCGGATGGCTCAAGGATTTATCGTCTTCTTCGGAAAATGTAAGGTAATGTGGGCTAGCAAGGTGGTTGACCATGTTCTGGAATTGGTCGACATCTATATTATTAGAGACATTTGCTGCACACAAAGTGTCCTCAAGGACACGCTTGTGTCTAGGAGATAATTCTAAGAGCTCAAAAATGGAAATCTATGCTGGCGTTCACTGTAACTGATCAACAAGGTTGTAACTCATATCAGGACCAATTACAGATTTGGGAGGAACACTTTTGGACATTGGTTGCTTAGATTTTCTAGCATTAGGACCTCTAATGATAATAGGACCTTGGCACTGACTCCTAGTAACAGCATTGAGAGGTTGAGATGACCTTCAAGATTGAGGACCTCTAAGAACAACAACGGGTCCTTCATCAAATATTGGAGGTGAGCTTACATCATAATCATAGGGATCATTCCCTCTCATCATGTTGACATCATTGTCCACAACCTCAAGCATATTAATGACATTTTCTACAGTTGTATAGGTATAATTGATTGTGGCCTTACCATTCTTGTTTGTAGAAGTCTCCCCCTTCTCATACTTAGGCAAGGGCTCCTTAAAGGCCTTGTGGTCTACGTTTGTGGTCAACCCATCAACTTGTAATTTTCCATTCTCAATAAGGTCTTGAACAAGATGTTTGAGTTTAAAACAACCTTCAATGTCATGTCCAATCCCATTATGGTATACACAGTAAGCTTTCTCATTCCACCAATAAGGTTTAGGATCCGGTATGCGAAACTTTGTAGGATCATGAGGTTGTGCCAAATTATAAGCAATCAAGGTCTTAAAAATGTCTGCATAAGAGTCTCCAAGCTTAGTGAATTACCTCTTCCTGACTTAGGTTTATCTTGATACTTGGGCTTGTGCTCTTGTTGGTATAAGGATGTTTGCAGCTTCATAGCTTGAACTGCGTTAGATAAATTAAGAACTCCTTGTTCCTTAGGTTGTGGAGAGTCAACAACTCCGTCATTGACTACATGCTTATTTTTGTTCCAATATGAGTTCTTTTTATCCTTATTGTTGTTGTTATTGTTTTGGCCATTGTCGTTGTTACTTTGTTTGGCCAAAATACCTTGTTCTTTTAGAACATCCTCGATGCGACATGTAGTTTCTACCATAGTGTCAAAAGAATTAAAGACCATTTTTCTAACTTCATATCTTAATTCTGGCACTAGATTGCTCACAATTATATCAATCCTTTCTTCCTTAGAGATGGTCCTCGAATATTTGGAACATAAGCGTCTCCATCTTTGTAAAAATGTCACAAAGGGTTCCCCTTGATTCTGTTTTAATTTACACAAATCAAGCATGGTGACTGACCTTGATAAATTATATGCAAAATGTTGCACAAATCTTTGAACAAGTTCTTTAAAAGTTTTGACAGGAGGGGTAATGTTGGTAAACCACTCCATTGCTTGACCTTTTAGATTCCTTGGGAATAACCTCATGAGATAGGAATCTTCATAGTGGAATTTAAAACTCATAATATAGAATTGACGCACATGGTCATGGAGGTCACCACTACCATCATATTTTTCATATGTGGGGATTTCAACCTTTCTAGGAAAATCTACCATAACCACACTTTTTTCAATGGGATTAGGACATATAGAATCCAAGTTGAAGGAAATCTTAGGGGCCATCATTTTTTCCATAGTCTTTTGCATCTACTTAATCACCTCATCAGTTGAAGGGTTTTTCTTCTTAATCTTTTGGTCCACATCAAAGTTGTATGGGACTTTTGCACCCTTATTGATTAGACTTTCTAAGGACTGATCCTTATTTTTCTCCACATACTTCTCCACATATTGTTGGAAGGATGGTTCTTGTTGCATTGTCATGAAATCAATAGTGTCAAAGTTGGCATTACTTCCTCCATGTTGAGAGCCATGATGAGCTTGTTGGGAGGGTTGTCTTGAATGTCTAGGAGATGATTGCCTCCTACGATGGTTATACCGAGAAGTCCTTCTCCCTCTAGGACTAGGTGATCTTGATGGGGTCCTTGACCTTCTTCTAGCTCTTGGACTTGGTGAGGGAGTAGATGGTGGAGAGTTGGTTCCACTGTTGGTACCCCTATCATTGAATTGATTATGGAGTTGTTGCGTTAGGAGCCTATCTTGTTCTTCTTGTGCGGCTCTTCTCCTTATGTCTAGCAAAGCTCATTCCTCATCATCCAATTGTTTGAACCTTTCTTTCTTAGCAGCTTGTTCATCCAAGAAAGATTTCTTTTCTCTCTCAATGCTCTTTAACCTCTTACTCACGTATCGCGAGGTGTCTCTAAGTGGAGAAGGTTGTCTTGAATGTCTGGATACATTAGCTGCATTGATATGAGCATCACCAGATTCATTGTTTTGGTCTTCATGTTGTGACCATGCATTTGAGTGAGCTTGCCTATGATGTCTCTCAGCTCATTGATGAACATCTAGATACCTTGTGTTGATAGGAGGTGATCCAAGTGGACTAGCAAAAGAAGACCCAGTAGACATCATGTCACCCCTATGTCGTTGGAACATGTCATTAAGATTTTGAATCATTGCTTCTCTTTGTTGTCTAGTGAAGGTGTAACTCATGTCCATATTTGATGAAAAAGGTGCTAAAGAGGAACTCAATTCACTAGGATTACTCTTTGGGTTAAAACAAACCTCAGACTCACTCTTAGGGGATTGACCGAAAATGGGTTCTTTTCCCTTTTGTTGTTGATGAGTCTTGACTAAGGGTAACTGATTAAAGACAACCGGGGGTCATTTTCCTTGATTCACTTGGTACCTTGTTGTAACTGACATGAAAGAAAATGAGTCTTGATGATAAGGTGACCTCTCAAAGTGTCAACACCAAACTAAGATAATTAAAGTTCTCTAATGTCCAAAAAGAGATGCTAAGATAGGAATTACAAAAGGTGTTGCCAACACTGTCAAAGAGGTGCTTAAATCAAAGGATCAATATTCTTGCACATTTGAACCAGGAGGATGGACTTAGCCAAATTGTATAATTAAAATTGAATTTGAATGGAAATGATTTGGACAAAAAGAGTACTAGAATTCTCCAAGAATGTTATAAAAACTCTAGAGATATACTTTCTCAATAGGAATAATCTTCTAACTTGACAATTCTTCCCAAAATGACTTTGTAAATCGAATGACACTACCCCTAGAGAGCTAAAAATAGAAATTCAAAGTAAAGATAGGCTTCCAGTGGCAAGATAAGTTACCTTCCTAAAGACTTAGCCAACTAAAAGCAACTGCGAAACAACTGAAACTAGGTATACAACAGAAAATTCTCAGGTGACACTTTCCAGGCTAACCAGGTGATACTTCTCACTGAGGTGATATTTTGCCTTTCACCAGGCGATAGACCTCACAATAACTAGGGGATAGACTCCAGGCAGGTCGGGCAATAATCCAGAAGAAATGAACTATCGCATGATATTTCTTCTCAAAGTAGGCGATACTATTGCTAGCTTGCATGACACTTAACCAGAATTGTGTGAAATGTGCATTTTCAGGTCTGTTTGATCAAAATTTTCAATCTAAGGGTTGATGTTTTTAATCTCAATCACAATATCAGTAGAAATTTGACAAGTTTGCAAATAGTAAGGGATCAAACACATCTTAAAACACTTGAAACAAGGGCAAAAGCAACCTTGCCAAGACAAACACTTGTGATATCAAAATAGAAAAGCACCCTAGGAATACTACCGATTGTTTGAATGTTCAAGAATGTTAACACTGGTATTACACAATCGAAGACACTTCAACAAATTTCTATCCTAGAAAGTCAAGACTCAATACTTAACAACTTGGCCCACACTTGATGCTCCCTTGCCTCACACAAAGTGGTTGCCCACAATAGATATTGGCTTTGTCATGGAAGTGCCAAAGACACAACCAAAGAAACACATATGGTGAGTAATCTTGGGGTGATCCAGGTTATTCCACTTGGATCAATCCTTGCACCAAGAAGCTAAGCGGAAAAATAGGGTGGCCTCTAACTATGGTTCTTAATAAGGGATTACGTTCATAGTACCCCTCTTGCTCCCCAAAGGGACTCCTTACCTTGCGGCAAGTAACGGACCTCGCGGCCTCAAGATTACCTTAAGCATTCTTGCTCAACATTTTCCTTATGGTCACAATCCCACGAGTACTCACATCAAGCAAAGACAAGCACTACGTCTACCAAGGTTTTGTGTCCTCGATAGCCTTGAGTTTATAGTGGGTTAAAATAGCCGGCAATAAGCTTGTCCCCATTTGTGTCATTCCTCTTGATTGCTCAAGAGCAGGCCCGCTAAAGGATTCTAACAATCTAAAGAAAAATGGATCAACTTATGAGATTCAAGGATTTTGTTTCACCACAAGGGTGAAGAGCATACCCCCCTTATCTCAAAGCTTTCTCCCAAACACACCAAGCAAATGTTCAATTGCCCTCTTGCTTTCAAAATCCCAAGATGGGTCAAGATTTTTTGGTTCGCCACAATGGTGAAGAGCACACTTCTCCTACCACCTCAAAATCTCTTCCACAAGATATTAAGTGCCTATGAAATGAAACAACTAGTATATGCCGCACTCAATAAAGAAAGCAATTAAAAAAGAACTTGATTTGATCTTTATGCTTAGGGAAGCCCTGCAAAAACTATTAGTAGCCCATTTTTTTTTTTGCAAAGTTAATGCACCTACAACCACAACTTGTTAGGCCAACAAGGTTAGAACAATCCAAAATTCAATTAGCTCTAAAAATTAAGCAATCCACTATGAAAAGTATTTAAAGTACTAAAGGTGGAACACTTAACTCTTCAAATAAATGTGAAGTGAGTCCAAAAAGTGGAATATTTAACTCTTCACACAAACTCAAAGCAAGTCAACACCTTAGAAAACTAATGAGATCAAGAAAGCATAAAAGGGAGAACTTTGTGGAACACTTAATGCTCTTTTCAAGTAGACCCCTCCCCTATATATGAATGCTAACATTGCATCCAAAGGGAAAAAATGAGGGGTGATTAGAAATAAGCGAGTCCAACAACCCAATGTAGCTAACAAGATCAATCAAAAGTACTATTCAAGTGAGTGTGAAGTGAGTCCACAAGGTGGAACATTTAACTCCTCACACAAACTCAAGGTGAGTCCACACCTTAGAAAACTAATGAGATCAAGAAAGCATAAAAAGGGGGAAACTTTGTGGAACACTTAATGCTCTTTTCAAGTAGACCCCTCCCCTATATATGAATGTTGACATTGCATCCAAAGGGCAGAAATGAGGGGTGATTAGAAATAAGCGAGTCCAACAACCCAATTTAGCTAACAAGATCAATTAAAATTATTCTAAAGTTGCTTATCAATACTACTCATAAATGAAAAAGGGTTGAATCAATGGAATATTTAACTTTCCAAGAAAACATAGAGTGAGTCTACAAAGTGGTGCATTTAACTCCCTATGTAAACAAGGAATGAATCCATGCCCCCAATCACTCAATGAGATATCTGATAATGGAAACCAAGAAGCATTCACTTACACAAACTTGTAAAAACAAATCTATGTTCTTTCATTCACCATTAAGAGCATAAAAGAGATGTGCCTATGAAAGCAAGTAAACATTCAAGCCAAACACATGAAAGGTTCTTTTTAGATCCAAAATCCAAATGAAGGTGCAAGAAACTAAGTACAACTATGCAAATTAATTCTGTCTAAGTGCAGGAAATAGAAACAACAAGCTAACTAAATCAAGATTTAGCCAAAAAATCTCAAAAAGGCTCACTATCGAGTACAAAAATAGATTGCAGACACCAGAATCATCACGTGACATTTCTCAGTATACAAGAGTGATAATATTAGTCCAAGCGATACTCTGCTCTATACCCAGGCGATACTTCATCCGAGCCCAGGCAACAGTTCCTGAAATAGGCGGGCGATACTTCTGATAGGTGAAGTATCACTCATGTATACAGAGAACTATCACATGATATTCCTGTAATTATCGCACGATACTCTGAGACAAAAAACCTAGAGACCGTGAATAATGTCCAAAAATTGCCAAAAATATGACGGAAATGCAAAATTTAAAGGACAAAGCTAATCTACTCTGCCCCACGGTGGGCACTAGAAATGTACACACAAAAGTAGTGCACTTCTCTAAGTCATTACATGAAAGGAAATCCATGAAAGGGAAACCTTCAATAGCGACCTAGAGCTCTTTATGTATGGAGTTGCAAGATTGTAAAATTGCTCTCAGCTAGAGCTAATAGGCTTAATGACCTTGCTAGTCAGCCACACAATGAGAGATTCAAGTGAAGACAAGGGCAAAAATGCCAATATCTCCAAGAATCAAATGAAATGAAATGCAAGTAAGCTAAAAATGAAGATGCAAGCTAATCTATGAAAATGAAAGTGCAAACTAGGCTATGAAAGGAAAGTACAAGTCTTATAATCCCTCCTAATTAAACTTTTTCTAAGATTAATCTATAGCATAAAGAAAGTCTAAACTATGAAGGCCATGATAATGAAACTACTATGCAAGAGTGAAAGCTATGAAAGCATGTAAATATGAGATCCAAGAATGCTCCAAATCTTCAAAAGCTCCAAAGTGACCTAGAAAACCTGCAACATAACATTAGCATAAAAATGAATGATCTAGAATGAGGAAGAGAGCTTTTCTTTTATAGGAAATGAAAATAAATGGACCATGGAGATTAAGAGGCAAAAGACTTAATCAATGGTGGAGCATCAAAAAGGAGCAATCCATGTGCACAAGTATCCTCCAATGAGAAAATAAGAGTTGACTTTTGTGCCCATATGAGACAAAAAGTACTTTTTCCCTTTTTATAAAATAAGAATAATGCTTTATTTGTGCAACTTAGGATAAGAGAAAAAAATAGGGGCTTTTTATTTATTAAAAGGGGAGGAAATATTCCTTTTGAATAAATAAAGACTTTAGGATAAAATGGTTAGCCCAAGGCAAATAATCAAAAAATGATAAAAAATGATTTGATCAAGGAAATTGATATAATTGATAAAATGCTGATTTTTGAAAATATTGATTCAGGGATTTGATAAATTGCTGAATGGGGGCCCAAAGTCTAGGCGACCATTTTAGGGTGCATACATGGGTCACGTTTTGATCAACTACCATTCAAGTATGCAAGATAAACAAATAAAAATAATAATTCCTAAATCTTGCCTCTAGTAGCAATCCTATTAGGTTGACCCATTGTTTCCTTTCTAATCCCAAATGCAGAAGGAAATGAAATAGACAAACAATATAATTTAATACGATAAAATAATTTGTAAAATTTTATCATGAAATTAATTTACTTAATAATTACTAACAGACTATAATTACATTTAACCAAATAAATTCTAACCCTAACGAATCAATTTATTATGTTAACAGAATAAATTGAGTTTATGAATTAAAATTACTAATACACTATAATTTTATAGTCTAAAATAGAAATCAATTAAATTATCCAAAATAATCAAATACACCTTCAAAATAACATGCCATTAAAAAAGGCTTACAAAATAACTTACTTAAATTAATCAGCTCAATTAGACATAATTAACAATTAAAAGAAACCCATGTCTAATTATATTATGGATATATTAAATAAGTAATATAAAAATTACTATTTAATAACTATTCTCTTATTTTATATTTACTTTATCACTTTATATATTAAATAAGGTATTATTTAATATATATATTATTATTTTATTTATTTATTTTTAATATTTTTTAAAAAATAAATTTAAAAAAAAACAATTAATAATTATGTGGGGGGGGGGGCCACGACCCGTCCCCATGACTGCCGATACGACAACCCAGGCTAGCCATGCGACAGTCCCCAAGACTACCGTGCACCAGCCTTAGGGCTACCACCGACAACGTTGGGGCTGTCATAAGGCAAGGGGGAGGCTGGGGTGGTCCCCACCTCCAATTTTTTATTTTTTTATTTTTTTGTTATAACTTTTTTTTTATAAATTTATTTAATAACAAATTTCACCAGTAATTTACTGCTCCTAAAACAACGAACATGTAAAAAAAATATTGAAACAATGATATATATATATATATATATAACAGATAATTTGAAAGTCTCAGATGCTTAGATTAATCTGGGTATTTTCTAAATTTATTTTATAAGGTTTTAATTGAACTTTCTTTCAAATACTATGCCAAATCTGAATTTACCTAAAAGATTATCTGTAACAAAATTGAACCTAAGTTTTTCAAGTAAGTTTTCTTTCACAAATGAATTCAAAATCAATATTCTAAATTTCTTATAACAATTCATAAATTTGAAACCCTACTGAATTCAAACAAGAATTGCATGCACACACACCCATTTTCTACAATCTTTTTTTTTCCAGAATTCAAACATGGAAGAGAATCATAAACATCTAAATTACTTAGATATGACAGACATGAAGAATACACTTACTCTAGAATTACATAAAATATAATCACAAGGGTTTCTAAACCCTACTTCAAACACCAAATATATAAATTCAATGATGACCGAAAATGAAGACAATCCAAGCTCTCAAAAATTTCCTCCAAATTGAATCGTTCACCCCAAAATTCTCCAAACCTATGTGTTTAGAATAATTGCCAAACTTTCACAATATACCACATGCAAAGTTTGGAACTCAACTCCATTCACAATCTTGTTTCTAGATCAATTCCTTAATTCCTCCAATTACAGTTTTGAACTCAGGTTTATTTTCTAATTTGTTTCTGTTAATCCACTTAACTCAAAATTGACTAATTCTTTTTTGTTTTTATTTCAATTTAATTGCATTTGAATTAAATTAAATAAGAACATTTAAAGTCTAATGTTATTTTTCATATATTATTTAAAAATTTCAATTATTAAATACCTTTTATTCAAAAGTTGAATTTATAAATAATTAAATCTCAAGTGAATGTAAATAATTAATTTTCATTAATTAAATATCTTTATTTCCACAATAAGCCTTTTAATTAAAATCATTAAATTTAATAAATACATCTAATTAATTTCTATTAATTAAATACTCTCACATTTAAATAGCTAAAAATAACAAGATCTAATTTATTTAAATTACATAATTAAACTAAATATATTATCTAATTATAGCAATCATATCAATCAGCCAGAAATAAATTGAACTTAAAGAACTATAACCATGCTCAAGGAAGGGACTATAAACTCACGTCACCTAGATGAGTTTGGGAAGGGTAAAATATCAAAATCTTGTCCACTATTTCAGGAAAATAGAATGGCTTAAGTTGGGATTTGGATTTGAATATTATCTCCCCTCTTTTACCATTGAAACTTGCGATAGGGCACACTCAACCTGACAATTCAAGGAAGTTGATGCCCGATACCTGCAAACCTGCACAAAAGACCAGCATGTACATACATATATATAAAACAAGAAATGGTGGGGATCGAGACATCGCGTGGATCTTGCAAGTAAGTAACTACAACTCCATCCCTCAACCATATCAGACACGTCATACAGGAAAGTAAAAGCATACATGATAACCATACACATGCAAGTATGTGGTAAGTATAATCATAACTATAAGCATAATTTAAACATGTAAATAATCATCATTAAAATAACTAACATCATCTAATTGCATAAATATAATATCCATAATTATTCAATTATCAAAATCAGCATGTAGTGTCATACTGTCTGTAGCCTTTGGGTTGCCATAAGGCAAGGGGGGAGGCTGGGGTGGTCCCCACCTCCAAATTTATTTTTTAAAATTTTTTTTATAAGTTTTTTTTAATAATTTTTTAAAAAAAATTATTTAATAACAAATTTCACAGTAATTTACTGCTCCTAAAATGGCAAGAATGTAATTTTTTATTTTTAAAAAAAAGAGAAATATTGAAACAATGATATATATATATATATATATATATATATATATATATATATATATATATATATATATATATACACTTTTTTGATACCGAGGTTGAATGTTTGATCAAATAAGAAACATGCATATATAGGGTATGTGCAGGATCATGGTATGCCAAAAAGTGGTGATGTGAAAAAAACTTATTTTCACTCGTCCAAAAACACACTGTATCATCTTAAAATGGAAGCACTTCCATGTTAAGAGCGTTTAGCCCTCTGAGTAAGTGGTTTGGGGTCATATTGGATGCCTTAAATTGGTCTTTGCTTTGATTTGGCTTTCTCCCCGCTTTCCACTTCTTTTCTGCTTCATTCTAGGTGAAAGTAGGGTTAGGATCTTAAGGATTCTCCTGAATTTCCCTCTTCCATGGCTTTATTTTCTAGGTAGGATTTAGAAATGGATCCTCCTGGCCTTCATTTCAGTAATCATAGGATTTTATGTCTATTCTTGACATTATGTCCTATTCTGGCATCAATTCTAGGTTTCTGGGCATCCCTGGGACCCCCTAATTTAGTTTTGAGTCAACCTAAGAAAAAGGTCAATGCCTTAGGTCGACCCTGACTAGGTCAGGGTCAATGTCAACTTTGACCCCTTTCTCCAAAATTTCAAATTCCAAAATCTCTAAGCTTCGGGCTTTCGGGAGATTTAATTTCCCGCTTCCAGGTTGGCCATTTCGGGTTTCGGGATGGTAAATCCTTTAATTGCATTTAATCTAGGTATATTTTCTAAAGGTGAGGACCTAATTGGGATTTAATTCTCCAAGGTGGCCCATCTAGAGGGGTGTGCCCTAGATCACTATAAAAGGAGGCCTTCCTCTCTCATTTTCACATCAAGTTTTCTCAATCAAGCTCTTAAGCTCTCAAGGTGATCAAGCAAGCATTCATTCAAGCATTCAAGTCATTGAAGGGATTTAGTTCAAGCATTCAAGAGTTATCACTCAAACCCTAGATCTAGCCATTATGATGATGTGATCTTCCTTCAAGATCCTCTTTATTCATCTTCAAGATCTATTCATTCTTCTATCAAGGTGGATTCCAAGTATACAATCATGGAGGTTTGATTTACATTTATTGTTGTGTTCAAGCTTTCATATCAATATACTTGTTTACATTTCAAATACAATTGCATATCTATTGAATTGCATAGCTTCATTGTTAGATCCTTTTCTACTACTTGCTAGCATTCTCCATTTCAATTTCAATATTAAGGTTGATTCCAAACTGGGGTTTGACCAAGGCAAACCCCCCATACAACAAAAACCCCCATTTTCTTGTAGGTACAGGTGCAAAGTTTTGGATCTGAGAGTGAATTTGGATACCCTGTTCAGAAAACTTTCAAGATCTGCGAACAGAATTCGAATCGGACTTTAAATAAAGAATGTGGTATTTGACCTTTTATGAGGGTCAAACCCAAGTTGAGCCATCTTAAGGAAATATTTCTAGGTTTTCTCTGTCTCGGTATTTCCAGTCCAGGACAGGTTTCAAATTTTCCCAAAAGTGTACACAGACTTGAATTCAACATTTTCCAGATTTGCCCTAATTTTGAGGTTAGTAGTTGTATTTCAATTATTCTATATCCTAAACATAACCTTCCACATTAGGGGAAATATTGGATTTACTTTCTCTGCTCCTACTCTCTTCCATAAAATTGATTCAATTGTGCATTAACCTTTTGGTTGATCAAATCGGATCTCTTCCTTGGGGAATTTGGGTTTGAGAATAGATCTTAATATTTTCCACTTCCCTTTCTATCTGAATAGTGGTGAATCCATTTTACCTCTATTCACACACAAATAGATTTGTTGACTTTTTGGTAGGCCTGGGTGTCAGTACACCTGGCCAAACCAAAAGCCAAACTTGAAGGCATTATCAAATATTTGATATTTGCCAATGAATATAAATCACTATACCCAGCCGCGTTCAACATTTTTTCATTGCAAAAATGTGAACGTAGCTAGGCTTTTGGATATCCGGTCCCATATCCCTTATCCAATTTTTCCCAAATTGCCCGGGTAAGTGAAGCTTCTATTTTTTATTGTTTTAATTATTTTTTATTGTTTTTAAATATAAATATATAGTTTTTTATATAAAAATTAGGGTAGCAATGAGTTTTTGTATTGTTTTTTAAAATAAATTGTAATTATCTATTTTTTTTCATTGCTATCAGACATGGAATCAGAAAACCCTCCTAATGATCCCACAAACAATCCAGACCCACCTCCCAACAATCCCCCACCTCCAGAAGATGTACATGTCACAAACCCTCATCATTTAGAAGATCTAATAGGAGATAATCTAAATGAATTTAGAGGACTGGAAATCACATATGCCAATATCCCCACATTGCACCCCATGTTTACGACATTGAACACAATAATTGAAAACATGGAGAAACTGACACAACAACATAATGCTGCACTTCTTTGGCACAATTCCATGCACACCCAGTTTGACGATGGACTTGATTATGATCAAGTCATGAACCTAAATATAACAAAACATGACATAGCTAATCTTTTTGTGGATCCTAAAACCGGTCTAAAAGTAGACCCTAAAAAAACCAAGTTGTCAAATGAATGGTGCACAAATAGTGCAATACGTGACAACTTTTGGGATCGTTGGTGGATGGGTTTTGATAGACCACCTCACAACAATTTGGATGTCCCATTTTATTTTCTTAGAAAATTGTATGCTGAATTTGTGCTCAGTCACAAGGTGGATTATTGGAGTATGAGACATAACCAGAGTGTAGGTTTAGGTGCTCTGCAAGACAGGCCATCATCACAATGAGTGAAATCCCACACATATGTCCCCCCTCCCAAAATTTCACCACCTTCCACAGTGCAGCATCTAGATATTATTGTTGGGGCCAGCTCACAGACTATTCGAGCCATTCGCATGTTGAGTGATTTGCTGGTTACACAAAGCACAATATTGTTGCCTCCTCATTCTGATGCTTCTCATTCTTCCATGAGCTCACATGTTTGTGTGGCCCACACTTGCATTATATGCAAGAATATTTTCCTTGGTCCCCTGACTGATAGTGATACATATAGTTTCGGCTTCGATTGGGATGACTCTACACAACACACTATAGGCACTGAAGCAGCTCATGAAGATGTGCATCAAGAGCCTACAGTGCCATGGACTCCCACTATTATGGTAAGGGTAAACCGTTCACTTTTTACATTGTTTTTAAATTTTATTGTTCATATTTTTAGTAGAATTTCCTTATAATAATTTCCCACTTATGTCTTTTTATGTGTTACATTTATGTTCAATTGATGACAGAGGAGGAGATGGCAAAGGTGGAGGGGTCCATGCTTTCAGCCATATCATTTGGTCTTGACTCTTCCATGGTACATATGTTTTAATGTACTCATTGGTTTCCTTTTAAATTATGATAATAGTATATGTACATTGTTTTCTAATTTTTATGATCATCTTTTACATACTAATGCAGGTGTCACTAGTTGCCACCGGAGGGAAATGTGAGGGGGTGCAGGTCTCAACTGTTGATAAAGGAAAGGTAATTAAGTAATTTAGTTTGTTTATGCATACATGTATACTTGTCAATTGTGTGTACTCATTTTTAATTTACATGGTTTATTTGACAGAGAGTGGCATGTGATGATGTCGTAAGACCCTATCATCATGATAGAGTCACAGGCATATCCATTTGGAGTGATAGCCCCATGGTACATACATTTCTAAAGTTATTTGTGTGTATTTTTCTATCAAGTATATATAATATGGTCAAGTTATGATAATATGAAGTATCTGTTTGACTTTTGTAGGTCACTCCTAGTTTGAGGGAGCCAGAACGACAAGGGTTTGTATCGTTGATGACTTAGCCAACAATCCCTAAAGAAAGTTCAACAAAGGTAAGTTTTAATGTTAATTCAGATATCGTGTAAACATATATTTGCTACCAAGTTTTTAACATTAAATAGTATAACTCATAGATCAATCTCATGTTCGTAAACATATACAGGTGGGAGTCGTCATTGGTGGCACTATTCTTGCGCTACCTAGGACATATATTAGGTCTCCTACCCACGGGAGGAGACAGAGAGGCGAGGTATATGAGAGTTCAATTTTAGTTTAAATTTTATTTATTATTGTTGACTATGATTTTGAATTTTAATCTAACCTGGGGTTTCACTTTTGTGTTTGAATGCAGGATCCATTAGAGTTGAAGAGTACTTCAAAGAGGCTCCATTTTGATGATCCACCAGTAGAATAGGATGTCCTAGGAATATTTGTAGTTGAACTTCTTATTTTGAGATGTCATATGACATATTTTGAGATGGCGTATGCCACATTGTATCTAGATATGTTGACATATAATCATGGGGACATAATTATTGTTCATTTTGATATATATATGAAACTTGATATTCGATCCAATTTGTTAATTATGTGTTCATTTATTCATTGTTAGTATGTAAATATGCTTGTGTATTTACTCTTGTGTACAATTTATGCCTTAAGTATATTCATGTATATTCAAGTACAATATTCATAACCTAAATTCATGTGTATGGGCTATGTGCATGACTTAAGTGAATTCATGTTGTATTCTTTATAATTATGTGCTACATGTATGCTTCATGACTTAAGAAAATTTATGTGCTATGTTTTATGTGCTACATGTGTTCACACGTGTAATTCATCATTTGAGGTATATAAGGATATCTATTAAAGTAGATTCAAGGTTTGTAGACTTACCTTTTACTCCCAATGGCTAAAAGACTTCAAACTAGCCTAATTACATAATCAAATACCCTTTTGGCAATAATCAAACACCCTTTTGGCCATATCAAAAGATATTGGTCTTTTGGACAAAATATCAATACTTTGTACGTACCCCTGCAAATACACTAGGAACGCCTAAGAAACATGGTCTTGTAGCATCTCATGGATCACCGATACCTCTCACGAGGTCCAAGTTATGAGGCTTGATAGTTTTCTGACCAATCGTGCTTAGTGCAACTTTCAATTGACCCTCACTGCAAGTTTTGGCATCAAGTGAGACTAGCGTGCCAAATTCAAAAAAATTTGAATCTCCTAGAATGGAGAGAGGTTATTGTAGGCCTCAAAAACATCGTCTTGTAGCATCTCACAGATCTCTAATACCTCTCATGGGTTCTGAGTTACAAGACTTGAAAGTTCGCTGCCCAATAATGCTTAGTGTACCTTGGGGACACTTTGGTCTGGCGTGGTCCGAAACATTATGCTAACTCAGTGGTCAAAATGAGGTTGTGCCTAGCATTTACCCACCCAACCAAAGCTAATGGCGTAGTCCATTCAGTGCCAAGACAAACGGTTTGGAAGTAATCCATTGGTGCAACTTTCAACTGACCCTCACTGCAAGTTTTGGCATCGAGCGAGACTGGCGTGCCAAATTCAAACAAATTTGAATCTCTTAGAATGGAGAGAGTTTATTGTAGGCCTCAAAAATGCTATCTTGTAGCATCTCATAGATCTCCGATACCTCTCATGGGCTCCAAGTTACGAGGCTCGAAAGTTCACTGCCCGATCGTGCTTAGTGCACCTTGGGGACACTTTGGTCCGGCGTGGTCCGAAATGTTGTGCTGACTCAGTGGTCAAAATGAGGTTGTGCCTAGTGTTTACCCACCCAATTGGAGCTAATGGCGCAGTCCATTCGATGCTAGGAATAGCAGTTTGGAAGTAATCCATTGGTGCAACTTTCAACTGACCCTCACAGCAAGTTTTGGCATCGAGTGAGACTGTCGTGCCAAATTCAAATAAATTTGAATCTCCCAGAATGGAGAGAGGTTATTGTAGGCCTTGGAAATGACATCTTGTAGCATCTCATAGATCTCCAATACCTCTCATGGGCTCTGAGTTATGAGGCTTGAAAGTTTTCTTCCCAATCGTGCTTAGTGCACCTTGGGGACACTTTGGTCCGGCGTGGTCCAGAACATTCTGCTGAATCAGTGGTCAAAATGGGGTTGTGCCTAGCATTTACCCACCCAACTGGAGCTAATGGCATAGTCCATTTGGTGCAAGGATGAATGGTTTGGAAGTAATCCATTGCTGCAACTTTCAACTGACCCTCATTGCAAGTTTTGGCATCGAGCGAGACTAGCGTGCCAAATTCAAAAAAAATTGAATCTCCGAGAATGGAGAGAGGTTATTGTAGGCCTCAAAAATTTCATCCCGTAGCATCTCACAAATCTTTGATACCTCTCACAGCCTTTGAGTTACGAGCCTCAAAAGTTCACTGCCCAATTGTGCTTAGTGCACCTTGGGGACACTTTGGTTCGGCGTGGTTCGGAATGTTGATTTTCAAAACCTACATTTTCATCTTCAAATTCATGTTCTTCACTTGAAACCACATTCAAAGGTGGGTCTATGCCAACATCTTCATTCATATTTAACATTCCTTATCTTTTATTCTGATGGGCAGCCCTATCCATTTCTCTATACACTTCAACATCTTCATTTGTGAGTCTCCTCTTCCGTTTATGCTTTCGACGACTACTACTCCCCAT
Organism: Chamaecyparis obtusa; assembly: GCA_027943335.1. Classification (NCBI taxonomy): domain Eukaryota; kingdom Viridiplantae; phylum Streptophyta; class Pinopsida; order Cupressales; family Cupressaceae; genus Chamaecyparis; species Chamaecyparis obtusa. The sequence continues at coordinate 158,505 of BSBK01008944.1, forward strand.
AGTTAGAACAAAAAGTAGATGCAAATACCTTTGCTAATAGAGAAAATCTCCCCCAAAAAAGATGAAATACCTTTGGTAATAAAGAAAATCACCTCACAAAAAGATGAAATACCTTTGCTAATAGAGAAAATCACCCCAAAAAAAGATGAAATACCCTTGGTAATCGAGAAAATCACCCCCAAAAAAGATGAAATACCTTTGGTAATAGAGAAAATCACCCCAAAAAGTGGTTTTTTGTCTTCTCGCTGCAACTCAAATCCCATAATTTAGGCAAAACACGTGACTCTCTGGAGGGACCCAAAGAATCTTGTTTTATTTAACACCGGTGAAAAGGATCGGATATCCAATAATATCGGATATCTGATATTATCGGATATCTAATATCTAACTCTTTCTCACTCTCACTCTCACTCTCCTCTCTCCTTTCTTTCTCTCCTCTCTCCTCTCTCTCTCTCACCTAGAGAGAGAGAGAGAGAGAGATCTCACTTACCTTTCTCTCTCCTCTCTTTCTCTCCTCTCTCCTCTCTTTCTCTCTCTCACCTAGAGAGAGAGAGTGAGAGAGAGGAGAGAGAGAGGATAGAAATAAAAGAGAGAGAGAGAGAGAGAGAGATAGAGAGAGTGAGAGTGAGAGAGAGAGTGAGAGAGATCTCACTCACATTTCTCTCTCCCCTCTTTCTCTCCTCTCTCCTCTCTTTCTCTCTCACCTAGAGTGAGAGAGAGGAGAGAGAGAGAGGACTGAAAGAGAGGAGAGAGAGAGAGGAGAGAGGAGAGAAAGAGATAAGGCACACTTGAGGGTTGTAATGTGTTGAATGGGGTCATGAGGACTTCCTAGGGGTCCTAATGTGTGATAAGGTGTACTAGGACCCCTAGGAAGTCCTCATGACCCCTTTCGACACATTTGAATGCTCAAGTGTGTCCTAAGGGGTTGTAGGACCCCTTAGGACACACTTGAGGGTTCTAATGTGTCGAATGGGGTCATGAGGACTTTCGAGGGGTCCTAATGTGTGATAAGGTGTACTAGGACCCCTAGGAAGTCCTCATGACCCCTTTCAACATATTTGAATGCTCATGTGTGTCCTAAGTACTTGTAGGACCCCTCAGGACACACTTGAGGGTTCTAATGTGTTGAATGGGGTCATGCGGACTTCCTAAGGGTCCTAACACATGATAAGGCCTAGTAGGACCCCTAGGAAGTCCTCATGACCCCTTTCAACACATTTGAATGCTCAAGTGTGTCTTAAGGGGTTGTAGGACCCCTTAGGACACACTTGAGGGTTCTAATGTGTTGAATGGGGTCATGAGGAATTCTTAGGGGTCCTAACGCATGATAAGAAGTACTAGGACCCCTAGGAAGTCCTCATGACCCCTTTCAACACATTTGAATGCTCAACTGCATCCTAAGGGTTTGTAGGACCCCTTAGGACACACTTCATGGTTCTAATGTGTCGAATGGGGTCATGGGGACTTCTTAGGGGTCCTAATATGTGATAAGGCATACTAGGACCCCTAGGAAGTCCTCATGACCCCTTTCAACACATTTGAATGCTCAAGTCTTTTTTAAGGGGTCGTAGGACCCCTTAGGACACACTTGAGGGTTCTAATGTGTCAAATGGGGTCATGAGGACTTCCTAGGGGTCCTAACATGTGATAAGGCATACTAGGACCCTTAGGAAGTCCTCATGATAGCTTTCAACACATTTGAAAGCTCAAGTGTGTCGTAAGGGGTCATAGGACCCCTTAGGAAACACTTGAGGGTTCTAATATGTCAAATGGGGTCATGAGGACTTCCTAGGGGTTCTAACGTGTGATCAGGCATATGACCCCTAGGAAGTCCTCATGACCCCTTTTGAAACATTTGAATGCTCAAGTGTGTCCTAAAGGGTCCTAGGACCCCTTAGGACACACTTGAGGGTTCTAATGTGTCGAATAGGGTCATGGGGACTTCCTAAGGGTCCTAATGTGTGATAAGGTGTACTAGGACCCCTAGAAAGTCCTCACGACCCCTTTCGACACATTTGAATGCTCAGGTGTGTCTTAAGGGGTCATAGGACCCCTTAGGACACACTTGAGGGTTCTAATGCATCGAATGAGGTCATGGGGAATTCCTAGGGGTCCTAACATGTGATAAGGTGTACTAGGACCCCTAGGAAGTTCTCATGACCCCTTTCAACACATTTTAATGCTTAAGTGTGTCTTAAGGGATCGTAGGACCCCTTAGGATAGACTTGAGGGTTCTAATGTGTCTAATGGGGTCATGAGGACTTCCTAGGGGTCCTAACACATGACAAGGCATACTAGGACCCCTAGGAAGTCCTCATGACCCCTTTTGACACATTCGAATGCTCAAGTGTGTCCTAAGGGGTCATAGGACCCCTTAGGACACACTTGAGGGTTCTAATGTATTGAATGGGGTCATGGGGACTTCCTAGGGGTCCTAATGCGTGATAAGGCATACTAAGACCCCTAGAAAGTCATCATGACCTCTTTTGACACATTTGAATGCTCAAGTGTGTCTTAAGGGGTTGTACGACCACTTAGGACACACTTGAGGGTTCTTATGTGTCAAATGGGGTCATGAGGACTTCCTAGGTGTCCTAACGCGTGATAAGGCATACTAGGACCCCTAGGAATTCCTCATGACCCCTTTCAACACATTTGAATGCTCAAGTGTGTCGTAAGGGGTCCTAAGACCCCTTCAGACACACTTGAGGGTTCTAATGTGTCGAATGGGGTCATGAGGACTTCTTAGGGGTCCTAACGCATGATAAAACATACTAGGACCCCTAGGAAGTCCTCATGACCCCTTTCGACATATTTGAATGCTCAAGTGTGTCCTAAGGGGTCATAGGACCCCTTAAGACACACTTGAGGGTTCTAATGTGTCAAATGGGTTCATGGGGACTTCCTAGGGGTCCTAATGCGTGATAAGGTGTACTAGGACCCCTAGGAAGTCATCATGACCCCTTTCGACAAATTTGAATTCTCAAGTGTGTCTTAAAGGGTCGTAGGACCCCTTAGGACACACTTGAGGGTTCTAATGTGTCGAATGGGGTCATGAGGATTTCCTAGGGGTCCTAACATGTGATAAGACATACTAGGACCCCTAAGAAGTCCTCATTACCCCTTTTGACACATTTGAATGCTCAAGTGTGTTGTAAGGGGTCATAGGACCCCTTAGGACACACTTGAGGGTTCTAATGTGTCAAATGGGGTCATGAGGACTTCCTAGGAGTCCTAACATGTGATAAGGCATACTAGGACCCCTACGAAGTCCTCATGACCCCTTTCGACACATTTGAATGCTCAAGTGTGTCGTAAGGGGTCATAGGACCCCTTAGGACACACTTGAGGGTTCTAATGTGTCGAATGGGGTCATGGGGACTTCTTAGAGGTCCTAACATGTGATAAGGTGTACTAGGACACCTAGAAAGTCCCCATGACCCCTTTCGACACATTTTAATGCTCAAGTGTATCTTAAGGGGTTGTAGGACCTGTTAGGACACACTTGAGGGTTATAATGTTTTGAGTGGGGTCATGAGGACTTCTTAGGGGTCCTAACATGTGATAAGGTGTACTAGGACCCTTAGGAAGTCCTTGTGACCCCTTTCAACACATTTGAATGCTCAAGTGTGTCCTAAGGGGTTGTAGGACCCCTTAAGACATATTTGAATGCTCAAGTGTGTCCTAAGGGGTCATAGGACCCCTTAGGACACACTTGAGGGTTCTAATGTGTCGAATGGGGTCATGGAGACTTTCTAGGGGTCCTAATGCATGATTAGGTGTACTAGGACCCCTAAGAAGTCCTCATGACCCCTTTAGACACATTTGAGTGCTCAAGTGTGTCTTAAGGGGTCGTAGAACCCCTTAGGACACACTTGAGGGTTCTAATGTGTCAAATGGGTTCATGAGGAATTCTTAAGGGTCCTAACATGTGATAAGGCATACTAGGACCCATAGGAAGTCCTCATGACCCCTTTTGACACATTTGAATTCTCAAGTGTGTCATGACGGGTCGTAGGACCCCTTAGGACACACTTGAGGGTTCTAATGTGTCTAATGGAGTCATGAGGAGTTCCTAGGGGTCCTAACATGTTATAAGGTGTATTAGGACCCCTTGGAAGTCCTCATGACCTCTTTCAACATATTTTAATGCTCAAGTGTGTCCTAAGGGGTCGTAGGACCCCTTAGGAGACACGTGAGGGTTCTAATGTGTCAAATGGGGTCATGGGGACTTCCTAGGGGTCCTAACCTATGATAAGGTGTACTAGGACCCCTAGGAAGTCTTCATGAACCCTTTCGACACATTTGAATGCTCAAGTGTGTCCTAAGGGATCGTAGGACCCCTTAGGACACACTTCAAGGTTCTAATGTGTCGAATGGGGTCATGGGGACTTCTAGGGGTCCTAATGTATGATAAGGCATACTAGGACCCCTAAGAAGTCTTCATGACCCCTTTCAACACATTTTAATGCTCAAGTGTGTCTTAAGGGGTCGTAGGACCCCTTAGGACACACTTGACGGTTATAATGTGTTGAATGGAGTCATGAGGACTTCCTAGGGGTCCTAACACGTGATAAGGCATACTAGGACCCCTAGGAAGTCCTCATGACTCCTTTCAACACATTTGAATGTTCAAGTGTCTCGTAAGGAGTCGTAGGACCCCTTAGGACACACTTGAGGGTTCTAATGTGTCGAATGGGGTCATGAGGACTTCCTAGGGTTCCTAACCCATGATAAGGCATACTAGGACCCCTAGGAAGTCCTCATGACCCCTTTTGACACATTTGAATGCTCAAGTGTGTCCTAAGAGGTCGTAGGACCCCTTAGGATACACTTGAGGGTTCTAATGTGTCGAATGGGGTCATGAGGACTTCCTAGGGGTTCTAACGCATGATAAGGTGTACTAGGACCCCTAGGAATTCCTCATGACCCCTTTCGACACATTTGAATGCTCGAGTGTTTCCTAAGGGGTCGTAGAACCCCTTAGGACACACTTGAGGGTTCTAATGTGTCCAAAGGGGTCATGAGGACTTCCTAGGGGTCCTAACACATGATAAGGCATACTAGGACCCCTAGGAAGTCCTTATGACCCCTTTCAACACATTTCAATGCTCATGTGTGTCCTAATGACTCGTAGGACCCCTTAGGACACACTTGAGAGTTCTAATGTGTCGAATGGGGTCATGGGGACTTCCTAGGGATCCTAACGCGTGATAAGGCATACTAGGACCCCTAGGAAGTCCTCATGACCCATTTTGACACATTTGAATGCTCAAGTGTGTCTTAAGGGGTCGTAGGACCCATTAGGACACACTTGAGGGTTCTAATTTGTCGAATGTGGTCATGGGAACTTCCTAGGCATCCTAACGCGTGATAAGGTGTACTAAGACTCCTAGGAAGTCCTCATAACCCCTTTCCACACATTTGAATGCTCAAGTGTGTCTTAAGGGGTTGTAGGACCCCTTAGGACAGACTTGAGGGTTCTAATATGTCGAATGGGGTCATGAGGAATTCCTAGGGGTCCTAACATGTGATAAGGCGTACTAGGACCCCTAGGAAGTCCTCATGACCCCTTTCGACACATTTGATAGCTCAAGTGTGTTCTAAGGGGTCATAGGACCCCTTAGGACACACTTGAGGGTTTTAATGTGTCAAATGGGGTCATGAGGACTTCCTAGGGGTCCTGATGCGTGATAAGGCATACTAGGACCCCTAGGAAGTCCTCATGACCCCTTTCAACATATTTGAATGCTCACGTGTCTTAAGGGGTCATAGGACCCCTTAGGACACACTTGAGGGTTCTAATATGTCCAATGGGGTCATGAGGATTTCCTAGGGGTCCTAATGCATGACAAGGTGTACTAGGACCCATAGGAAGTCCTCATGACCCCTTTTGACACATTTGAATGCTCAAGTGTGTTGTAAGGGGTTGTAGGACCCCTTAGGACACACTTGAGGGTTCTAATGTGTCGAATGGGGTCCTAACACATGATAAAGCATACTAGGACCCCTAGGAAGTCCTCATGAACCCTTTCAACACATTTGAATGCTCATGTGTGTCCTAAGGACTTGTAGGACCCCTTAAGATAGACTTGAGCGTTCAAATGTGTTGAAAGGTGTCGTGGGGACTTCCTAGGGGTCCTAACACGTGATAAGGCATACTGGGACCCCTAGGAAGTCCTCATGACCCCTTTCAACACATTTGAAATCTCATGTGTGTCCTAAGGACTCGTAGGACCCCTTAGGACACACTTGAGCATTCAAATGTGTCGAAAGGGGTCATGGGGACTTCCTAGGGGTCCTAATGCATCATAAGGTGTACTAGGACCCCTAGGAAGTCCTCATGACCCCTTTCGACACATGTGAATGCTCAAGTGTGTCCTAAAACTCTTTAGGACACACTTGAGCATTCAAATGTGTCGAAAGGGGTCATGAGGACTTCCTAGGGTTCCTAGTACGCCTTATGACATGTTACGAACCCTAGGAAGTCCTAATGACCCATTTCGACACATTAGAACCCTCAAGTGTGTCCTAATGGGTCCTACGACCCCTTAGGACACACTTGAGCATTCAAATGTGCCAAAAGGGGACATGAGGACTACCTAGGGGTCCTAACACATGATAAGGGGTACTAGGAAACCTAGGAAGTCCCAATGACCCCTTCTGACACATTTGAATGCTCAAGTGTGTCCTAAGGGGTCCTACGACCCCTTAGGACACATTTGAGGGTTCTAATGTGTCGAAAGGGGTCATGGGGACTTCCTAGGTGTCCTAGTACCCCTTATCACGCGTTAGGACCCCTTGGAAGTCCTCATGACCTCTCTCTCTCTCTCTCTCACACATACACATCTAGAGCCTTCACCTCCACTTTTTAATGTATATTTAAAGGTTTCATATACCTTTTTGTGGACAATGTATCTTAAATGTTGTCACATAAATTTTTATGCCACTGTTAGTTTCTAGAACAGATGATGAGTGTACGGTGGTTCTTCAACTGTGTGAAATTGCTTTTCGAGAGTTAAAAATTTAATTGATTGTATTTAATCGAGGGGAAGTCCATTGACATCTACTTAAGTAGAGTCAGACTGTCAAAATTATAAGGAGTCTGTAGAAAAATCCCGTGCTGGATATTTTCAAGAGGATTTGGGCTGAAACTGTCTGTCCTTAAATCAACTGTGCAAGTATTTTTTTGAAATCATTTTGTATATCATTTATAATATAATACATACTAATATAAAAATTTATATTATAATATTTATGCTATGTTATTATTATTTAATATTAATATTTAAAATAAAATTCATATTAACATAACAAAAATATAATTTAATATCAAACTTGAATTAATATTAACATAAAAATAATACAACTTAATTTATAAGACAATTAATATTACTATTAAAAAAATACATTTTTTTTGAAACTTGAATTTGGGAAAAGCGGGTCAATTGAAATTTTAAAATAAGCGGGCTTTTTTGGATATCCATTATTTTCGGATATCTAAAAATATCAGATATCTGATATTATCAGATATCTGATTAGGCTTGGTATTTGCTTCGGCATTACCCAACGTGGGTGGTCAACCCTTTAGGCGTGTTTCAGGAGATAGTTCTTGATACCGAGATTTCGACCATGTAGCTGACGACTATTTTTTCACCCAAAATTGATGAAATGAAAAGGGTTGCTTAAAGACATTATCAGCTTTCCATCGATATAATTGCTGTCAAATTTCAAGTTCTGTAAGTAATTATTACTTATTTTTCAATTGAGTTATCTTTAAAGTCGTAACTGACATACTGATTGAAAAACAACTATAACTTTCAAACCATTTAACATTTTTGAAATCCAAAACATGCGTCACATTCTATGCTTAGGCTATTATTTGAAAAAAAGTAGTTTTGAATTTGGTAAAATTTTGAATTAGTTAAGGTGGTTAGACACGAGAGTTTTTTTATTCTAAAAAAGTTGTAGCATAAAATTCATAATTAATTATTTATTTGACCAAAAATTACAAAAAAATATGCATCACATCTGGGCATGAGTCTACTACTTATATCTAGAATCTTGGGAAAATATATCATCATTTGATTGTGATTAAGGTGGTCAGACATACACGTACTTTTTATCTTTTCCCTAAAAATTTTTTAGTACTGCATTGAAATCTAAAATTTTGAACAATTAGACAAAAAAAAATTCAAACAAGGGCTAATAGTTTAGAAACTACATTCAATTTCCTATAAATTCTATTTTTACAACTTTTTCACATAAGGTTCATAAGATGTTCAACATTTTACGTCAAGTTGACTAACCCTGATTTTCTGATTTTTCATTGCCACTTAAGGCCATAGTTTGGTATACCATGATCCTGCACATACCCTATACATAAAAAATTTTAACAGACAATTTGAAAGTCTCGGATGCTTAGATTAAGCTAGGTATTTCCTAAATTTATTTTCTAAGGTTTTAATTGAACTTTCTTTCGAACCCTATGCCAGATTTGAATTTTCCTGAAAGAATATCTGTAACAAAACTGAACCTGGGGTTTCCAGGTAAGTTTTCTTTCACAAAAGAATTCTTAATCAATATTCTAAATTTCTTACAATTCATAAATTTGAAACCAGGTACTGAATTCAAACAAGAATTGTATGCACACACACACACACCTATTTCTTACAACCATTTTTTTTCAGAATTCAAACATGGAAGAGAATCATAAATATCTAAATTACTCAGATCTGATAGGCACGAAGAATAGGCTTATTCTAGAATTATAGATAATCACAAGGGTTTCTAAACCCTACCTCAAACACCAAATAGATAATTTTGACGATGACCAGAAATGAAGACAATCCAAACTCTCATAAATTTCCTCCAAATTGAATCCTTCCCCTCAAAATTCTCCAAACCTGTGTGTTGAGAATAATGGCCAAACTTTCACAATATAAGAAATTGAATTCCACATGCAAAGTTTGGAACTCAACTCCACTCACAACCTTGTTTCCATATTCAATTCCTTAATTCCTCTAGTTACAGTTTTGAACTCAAGTTTATTTTCTAATTTATTTATTTTAATCCACTTAACTCAAAATTGACTAATTCTTTTTATTTTATTTATTTCGATTTGATTGTGCAACTTAATTGCATTTGAATTAAATTAAACAATAACATTTAGTCCACTGTTATTTTTCACATGTTATTTAAAAATTTCAATTATTAAATACCTTCTATTCGAAAGTTGAATTTATAAATAATTAAATCTAAAGTGAATGTATTTAATTAATTTGTATTAATTAAATATCTATATTTCCACAATAAGCCTTTTAAATAAAACCATTAAATTTAATAAATACATCTAATTAATTTTTATTAATTAAATACTCTCGCATTTAAATAGCTAAAAATAACAAGATCTAAAAATTTAAATTACACAATTAATCTAAATAATTATTTAATTATAGCAATCATATCAATCAACCATAAATCAATTGAAATCAAAGAACCATAACCATGCTCAAGGAAGGGACTATAAACTCACGTCACCTGGACGTGTTTGGGAAGGGTAAAATATCATAATCTTGTCCACTATTTCAGGTTAATAGAATAGCTTAGGTTGGGATTTGGATTTGAATATTATCTCCCCTCTTTTACCATTGAAACTTGCGATAGGGCATGCTCATCCTGACAATTCAGGGAAGTCGATGCTCGGTACTTGCAAACCTACACAAAAGACCAGCATGCACATACATATATATAAAATAAGCAATGGTGGGGATCAAGACATCGTGTGGATCCCACACGTAGGTAACTATGACTCTGTCCCTCAACCATATCAGACACGTCATATAGAAAAGTAAAAGCATAGATGATAACCATACACATGCAAGTATGGGGTAAGTATAATCATAACCATAAGCATCATTTAAACATGTAAATAATCATCATTAAAATAACTGACATCATCTAGCTACATAAATATAACATCCATAATTATTCAATTATCGAAATCATGCCATGTAGTGTCATACATCCAAAACCACATAATAACGAAAATATCAACGCACACATAAATGTGGCCTAAAAGAGTTTGGCAATATAAAACTGAAAAGAAAACTATGGGTGGGCACTACACACACACACACACACACACACACACACACATAGACGAGGGTGATAAAAATGAGGTAGAGATAGAGAGAGAGGGTGAGAGATGGAGATCTCCAGATAATTACAAGAGGGGACATGAGAGAGAGAGAGAGGGGGGGGGTAATTAGTGGAAAGAGATAATGAGAGGAACAAAGAAAGAGAGAAGAGGGAGGGATGAGGTAGAGAGAAGGGAGAGGTGGAGAGAGATGAGATAGAGTTCAAGAAGGAGGATAATTAGGGATCAAAATAGACATAGATGATGAGAGAGAGAGAGAGAGGTAATTACAAGGGGGACATTTGAAAGAGAGTGAGAGAACTGGGACAGTGTGAGAGACATGAGGTAGAAATGGTGAGAGTGGGGAGGGGAGAGAGAACTGAGATATGTGAGAGAGACTAAGAGAGTGAGAGAAGGGATAGAGGGTGAGAGACATGCATAAATAGACATATATATATGTGTGTGTGTGTGTGTACATATGCATATTATACATATACACATATTATATATATATATATATATATATATATATATATATATATATATATATATATATATATATATATATATATATATATATATATATATATATATATATATATATATATATATATATATATATAACTTTATACATATATGTAGTGCATATTACGTTTACATAGATATGTCCACGTATATGTTTTTTATTCTACGAAACCCAATCAAATTTTTAATTACTTGAAAACCCAATCGCGTTATGCTTAGGTAATAGGCTTAGATAATGAGCATGACGCTTAGGAGCTTTATTTACCTCCATTTCTCTCCTTTTTCACGTCTTTTCTTCTTCTAGGTTGGTTTCTCAACTCCTCGTAATTAGGTTTACACATCATCAATTGGGTATTTGTAAAATTACCACCATAATTTCACACGTATTCTAAGCTTTCTAACCATTTTTTTTTTCTTTTTTTACACAACATTAACATATTAAAGTTTAATTTTATTTACTAGTGTCTCCATAGTTCTCAAAGACATATGTGTACCATTTTCTTAATAACTCCTGATCTACTTGAGCAAATTTTTAAAAACCTACATATTATTATTTTATACTTGATTCTATACACTTAAACAAAAAAATGCATTTTTTATTATTTTGATGCAAGTTATGTCTAGCGCACAAACAAACACTTGATTTTCAAGATGTACCCGTTTCAAAAAATTATTTAAAAAATAATAATTAACAAAAAATACATAACTTCTAGCTCACTCTTATCTATCTTTCTACCAAATAGTTTTTTGAAATACTAAATCTAACTATATCTTTTTTGATGCACACGCCAAACACTATGTTATGTTTCCCTGAAAAAATCATGAACTATTTTTCGAGCACAATAGACTTGACTCTTAATATTATCCATTTTTTTATAAAACTTTAGTACTTTAGAAACTAAATTCAGAGTACAACAATTCTTGTTCTTTGCACATCTTCTAATTTTGAGTGCATGACTCAAATTTCTCTTCCAAGTTCAGGTTTACCCGATTTCAAAAGAAAAAAAAAGTGGTCACTTATACCCCCCTTTTGCACACTATCTTGGTGCACTTACCCATTTAGTTTTGTACATTGATTAGCCTTGTGACCACAACTATTGCAATTAAAACATCTACCAAAATAAGATCTATCTTGTTAATTTATTCTATTCCTACAATTTCATGCTTTATGACCAAATTTATTAGAATTAAAGCAATGACCATTAAAAGAGAACAATTTCTTACTTACATGTTACTTTACTAGAGACTTACCTTTGTTCTCTTTGCCAGGTTCAGTTTTAGATTCTTTTACCTAATCCAGTTCTTTCTTTTCTTCAGGTTTACTGTGTGAGCATTCACCAATTTCACAACCTAAGTCTTTCTTGTTTACCAATGATCTTTGAGATGTTAATATTTCATCGAGCCTTTCTAAGCTTGTTTTGAATTTGTCTAGTTTCTTTTATTATTCTTCTAGATCTAATTTGAGAGATACAACTTCTTGCATTCATCAGATTTTCTCTTGATTATATTATTTTGATGTTTCTTGGTCTTTTCATCTTCTTCACTCTTAGCTTTCAACTCAATGATCGATAATATCATTTGCTAACTTGAGTTCATTACTAACCTCTTTGCCCTTTAGCTTGAATTTTCAAATTTGATCTTTCAATTTCTAGATCCAATCATTAGCCATTTGAAGATTTTTTAATAGTTCCTTGTTTTCATCTTCAATAATTTCAAGATCTTCAAATACAAACATAAGTTCTTTCTAATCTATGGTGGATCTAGGCATTATATGTTCAACCTTTGGATCTCCTTTGAGTGGTTAGACTCTTCTAAATGATCTAGTTCTAATACCAATTGTTGAACATCTAGAGTACAAAGAGGGGAGGGGTGAATCAATATTCCTCTGAAAATATTAAAACTTTTAAACAACTATCCACATAACATAATTAAACTTGCAGAAAGAAAATGAACCGAATAACACTACACCACGTAACACTATAATTTTTTCGTGGAAACCCAAGATGGAAAAAATCACGGAGAGGGTTAACTCTCAAGTATTAAGTAATCAATCATAAAATACATAGATGGTTCACTGTTGGGTGGTTCACTATCGAAGGGACTCACTGTCAAAAATAAAAATACCAACTATTATAGCTGAGAGGTGGCTTACTGTCATAATGTAAAATATAAAACTAAACTGTTACAATTGCATCTGCATATGCATGAAATACATTCTTGTTGAAGTATAGAGTTCTTCTATACAATCACTAAACTACACCTTTAAATACATATATCAGTTTGCAATAGACATCATCAGATCGCTTTCACGTATCATATATCATATATTGTCCTTTGTTATGTGTTGATGTCGTTTCCTATATATACACTAGATCTACATCCTTACAAGTTGGCTTAAACCGAAGATGGAATCATATGAGCACGTTACACAAAATGTCAGAGATGTCGATAATGTTAGAAAGATATATCACACTTTACCAAATAGAATGAGACCAAAAACTTCAGTACACCGTTGTATAGACCAAAACTTGTACCGGTAACGTCGTTGCCAATAACAACACTGTCAGATTAAAGGATAGGTTGGAGATAAGGGTGTCAGACCAATCAATGACATCAATGAAAAATATCAACAATTTTTTTGTGGTTGCGACTTTTAAAGTTATCCAAGAAAAATGCTTCAGTCATGACACAACTTCAAGATTAGGTGATCTTGCTTTAGAACATATACCATGTGAAGCTATGCAAAGTGTTTCAACATGTCTTTTCATTGTATTGCCACTTGCTAGCCTATTGTAATTGTTTTTAGTTTGTGAGAATATTTCTCCTCTACTACTTGTATGCTCTATTTGATGTGTTTCTCTTTCTACTTGATGTAACCTTTATTCTTTGTAATTTTACTTTGATTTAATTTTTTTAATGTCCAATAATAAAAAAACTCATGAACATAGAAACATTGTTTTGACATATGATTGATGTTTATAAATAATTGTTACACTAGCACTTACATCGTGAATGATGTAAGGAATTTGCGGATAGAAAAATTGAAGATGTGATGTGATTGCATCATGAATCAATGTAAGGAATTTACTGATAGAAAAATTGAAGATGTGATGTGAAACAATTTTATAGTGCTCTCAAATAATTATGCTCTCTAAATATTGTCGAAGAGAAATTTTCCCATTATGAGATGGAAAGCCTATAAACTAATTAACCTCTATTAAAAGAAATATAGAATATAAAATGTCCAATTGTAAATAGAAAATAAAAGATTTCATATAAGCACACATATATCAAATTAATAATTTAATTCTATTAACTTTCCTAACTATTAATTATTCTTAAAATTTCAAGAACAAAAACTTAAAAATAGACAAAAACGAATGTACCCTATCATAATCATTAATAAATGTTTTAGTATGCTTTGCATACAAATGACAGACAACTAGAGACATAGCAGAGATGAAAAATACTACTTAAAAAGACATATTTCTGGTAACTGAAGTTCCCACATATTGAGATTCAGTGCCAGCCTCTCTTTCTACATAAAAAAAATCCCACCCCGAAAAGACATTCCTTAAAGAGGATCAAATAACTACTACAGGGAACGGTGAACAATCACTCCAAGCTCTCTGGAATGAATCTACGCCTCACAATGCCCTGTTATTTGAGCCCCCGTCAATGGAAAAACAAGAATCTCACATATACAGCAAACTGGTATTCTACTCACCTGCTCCTAATTAAAGCAGGGAAAATAAATTAGAACAGCAAATATACACAGACAATTCAACTAAAATTCTCATGCATTATTTAAATGGCCTTTGGACTGAATCAGATCCAGTGCTGTCTTCAACATTTTCGTCAAACGCCCTAAATCGATCCTCACATCCTGTCTGTCCAGATAAATTTCCTTTGTGGCGTCCCAACCTTTGTCATTCACAACCTTTGGATTCGTCAAATAAACATGATCTTTGGGATATTCATCATACAATGAGCTCTCCTCGGGCAAAATGGAGTATTCCAGATAATGAATTCCCTTCATTTCCATTGCAGGTTCTCTGAAGAATGTCCGTGACGCCCATTCTATTCCCAGCGGAACGACCTGTATAAATACCGCCCCCGGCCGAAGAAACAGAAAATGTGTCAAAGCCGCGCCGTGGACGCCCATGAAAACGTCACAGGAACTGACGATCTCGTACATATCTTTGAGCTTTGTGTCTCTGTCAGGAAACAGAACCATGACGCGAAACCCTAGCTTTTCAGCTAGGTTAACAATTTCCCGCTGGTTGAGAAAAACCCTAGAGCCTTTTCGCGCAATGAGGACGAATTTCGGCCGCGCGAAGAAATACCTTGACCTTTTGGCGAATCCGTAGGCGTTTTGCAGCATATTTTGGAAATCTGTGATTTTTATTTGGTAGGGCGCGGTCGCGGGATCGACTCTCAGATCTCCGTGGAAACGCAGGCCGATTATGGCTTCCGTGAAGCAGTGAACTCTAGTGTCATTCTGGAAATCGAGGAGGGGGTAAGGCGTGAGCTGGTTCATTATTTCCTGGAATTTTAAGATCCACCAGGGTTTGTGATCGATGGCGAGGAAGACCGGACGGGAATTGAAGTGATGGATTGTTATGAAGAGCGGGACGATTACATCCGTGAAGTCATGGAAGAGATTGCCTGTGTAGCCGCCTGTAGAGAAGACCAGGGCCGGCGCTGTGTGGATCACATGGCACTGCGGGGCGACCGAGGGCTTAATTGTTTTCAGCGATATTTCTGTGACTGATGACATTGTGAAGTTCTCCCATTTGCGCGTGTAGGGCTTTATTTTCTGCTCTTCTTCCTCTTCTGCTGCAGTGTCGGAGACGAGGAAAATTGTGGAAGAAGCCGAGTCGGTTCTTATGTTGCCTTTGAGGATGCAGATGTCTGTTCTGTATGAGGATCTGTCGCAGAATAATGTGCTCTCTGTATGAGATTCTGCAATTCAAATGCATTGAATTTTCAGTTGCGTTCCTGAAACATTTTTCTGGATTCAAATCGTAAAAGATTAAAATGCATTGAATTCGAAATTGTTTTAAATCCTAAACCCTAGTATTGTTTCTGAATTTAGTTGAATATCACACTGATAATAGTTGTATATGAGATCGCTGTGCTTGTGCAATTCGAATGCATTGGATTTTGAGTTGCATTCCACAAACTTTTTGCTAGATTCAAATCCTAAAACAGAACGATCCATTGAAATCCAAATTGTTGTAAAATATATGAAGGCAGATTGGAACTTTTACCATGTAGGTGCTTATAATTATAACAAGGTATAGGGACAAAATGGTTTGGTTTTTTTTTTTTTTTCCTCGTGGCTGAATTGCTGGTAGTTCATCTATTTTTTCAGTTATTTTCAATTTGTAAAATAAGTTCTTTTAAAATAAACAAATGTTCATTTTATAAAATAAGTTTTTTTCGAATATAATTATAAAATAGATTTTATAATAAATATCAGAAAATTAATTAAATTTTTTTAATAAACAAATATTTCTTTTTTAGTAAACAAATATTTAATTAGATCGTGTTAACTTTTTATTCCAAAAAAGATAACACAATCTAATTTAGAAATCAATCAATGCAACTAGATATTATGAATTGTAGAAATCTGATAATATTAAATGTATAAGTTATAATATTTTTATTTTAAAAATTTAGTAATTAAATAATTAATTATATTTTTACATTTAATTACTAAATGTTTAAGAATGATTATTTTAATTTGTTAAGAGTTTGTAATTTCATAATATTAAAAAAGTTCTAATTTAAAATGAATTGTTTTCATTAAAAAAAAATATATGGAAGTTTTCAATTGTTAAACTTTTAAATTCTTCCCATCATTGTAGTTTAGTAAAAAAGCACTTAATGTATTGAAAACAATTAAAAGTTATTTTAAACAAGAATTTATAGACCAGCCCAAATTATTTACATTAAACTACATCCTAATTTTAAAAGTCAAGAGACCAACCAAGAAGATATTTAACAAGCAAGACAAAAAAAAAATGGGTATATTTTCCAATAACAAAATATTTTCAGTAAGACACTTGGATTATTGTCTCAATAGACAGGTCTAAAATACTCAACTTTAATGTTAGTTGACCTAACTCAAATTTTACGTCAAAAAATATCAGTCCACCTACTTATATAGAATGTATTCGTACTCTTAACTTATGTATCATCGCCATATTTTTAAAATCGAACAAATTCAAAAGACATCCACTAAAATAATTCATTATCGTTCACAAACCATAGACTTTTAACTCATATTTAAAATTCTTGCATTTTTACACATTACATATAACAATATAATATATTATTACCACTTAACAACAAACATGTTTGACATTGAAACCCTAACCACCTTATACATGTGATAAAATATAAAAACGTCATACTAGTAGCTATCAAACATTACAAATAATCGGTATCGAATAACTATCACGCTACCAACCGCAGAAATTTTTTTTTAAAAATCAACAATGCTAACAACTATATATGCCAAAAAAGTGCTGGCAACATTTTATCATTAAAATTTTTTGAGGACGCAATGTGAATATTTGTTTAAGTATACAAAATTTGGGTTACGATAATACTTATGGCATCTGAAACCAACAATAATGTGATTTTGACGATCAAAAGCTCCCGAATTAATCGACCAAGAGACTTAAAACAAGAAAAAAAAATTAGAAAAAATTAAGCTCCAAGAAATATAGAATTTTGCAGGACTGAACAGACGAAGGAAAAAGCAGGCTAATAAAGGAAAGTAAATTGTTTCTTCAGTACGCATGCACATTGATTTGCTAATTGAGATTACGGTCTATTAATAAACATTACTTACAGTCAATCTGTGAGATTTTCACATGGAAACATTTTCTGTGTTTAATTGGAAATTGCAAAAATCTCAACACAATTGTTTGCAGATACGAAATTCGCTAATTTCAATGAAATTATTTAACGAGTACATGATCTCGTACCTTCATGGGGGTTTTCGATCTCTGTAGAAGAATAATATTGTTCTTCATTCACTGTGCTTTTTCCTTCTCCTAGCATCAATATAAGCCCACCACTGCCTTCACCTTCAAAGTTTCATAAATTAAAATTTAATAAATTAAAATCCAAACCAAAAAAGAAAATGGAAAAAACACAGATAAATACATACCCACATTGAATTTCGATAAAAAAATCTACAAAGACATAGTTTTTAACAATAAAAAGAGACTTACGTGCAAGTGCAGCAGCAGAAGGCAGAAATTTAAGAACTGCCATTGCACAGCCAGCAACACAGAGAAATACGGCAGTAATAATAATCAAATGAATGTTTTTCCATTTCTTTTCCCAGGGAAAAATGGCGGTCCCTATAAGCCTGAGTTTCTTCATTTCCCAAGCAATTTCCTTATGCCAATTGCTCTTCTTACACTCACTATTATTAGTATTCATGCCCCCCTTTAATCTCTTCATAGCCTTTCTATAATTGCCGTCTGAATTATTTGAAAACCCCATGCTGAATCTTCGGAGGTTTGATGCGCTGAATTTTTCTCACATATTCCTTCCTAAGTCGACCCCCCACCGCACTACAATTTTCTAAAAATTATAGAAAAATTAAAGAAATTGATCAGCAAAGTGACAGAAAATGTATCTAAAAATTTAGAATTGAGGCCGTGACGACTCAACTTACTAAAAACTTAATAAATAAGATGAGTGACTTACAGATCTAAACATCAGCAATAGCAATGGCAACGTCATTCACCAGCTGTTTTGCAATACGACAATGGAAAGCATAAGGGTAATATTTGTTTATAAGGCTCCGAGAATCTGCACCTTGCTACCCACCGGTTGATGCCGACACTGATTTTTAAACAATCAACATTCAATATTAAATGTTGCTTGCATTGAGGGATAATAATTTTTGTCTAGGTAGAAGAATAAGACACCACCCCCATAACAACAAAGACGGCAAAACTAATTTTTAATCATCCCTTCTTCATGTGGGCACACATTTTATTAGTTTTATATAAATTTATTAGGTGTGGTTATTTGATATGGGAGTACGAGTTAGGGGTTGAATTTTTCGACTTTGAGATATTTTGTCAAATTTATTGGGAACCTTGTACTTAAGAGTACTTGATTCTTCATGGACTCATTAAGAACTATTCAACTTCATGAGCAAACCAAGGACCGATTGACAGTTTGAATTTTTTTAGTAAATGGTATTTTTTTATATTTGACATTTGTTAATTATTATATTACTGATTTGTATGATGTTTATGAATAGACATTTTATATTTTTTTGTCTAATCACTATCAAATAGTCAAATAGTAAATTTATATTTCATTTATATTGAAAATAAACTATAATTGTCATATTTTATGGGTTAAAATTTATATTTAACTATCAAATCAATTATATTTAAGAATAAAATATTTACGATTAATTTATGGGGCATCTAAGAACAATACAAATCTTTTAGATGCTAATTGTGTGTTGCAAGATAATCTTGATTGCATTGTCAAAGTGCATAACAAAAAACTTCTCTTGAATTTAACTAATGGTACAACAAGAAACGTATCTTGATTTTAAATAACAAAGTTGAATTACAAGCTCTTCCTTTAAGATTACAATTGATTTGTCATATTGAGATAAGTATTTCTACGCTGAGGGTAATGGTATGGTAATGGTGAAGGCTTTAAGGAATAGAGGGTCATCAAATTGGAGGCCAAAAAGAATCCTAAAGGCTACTTGGAGTCTTTTGGACCGCTATTTGAGTTTTTTTTACAAGTCATATTATTTTAGGGGTGCGAAATTATTTGTGTCGTGTCTTTCTTATCAAGGGGTTGACTTGAAGGAGTATTTGATAGTTGAAATAAATCAAGATTATTGGATTAGATTGAAAAACATTTGTGTTAAGAAAAGTTATGGGGGCTCAAAGATTGTGAAGGCAACCAATTATTTTGTTGGCACAATGGGACATGCTAAGAAATATGTTGAAATAAGGCACAATCTAGGGCTAGCCTTAAACATGACACACTAAGGAAAAAATTAAGCTTGAAAAAGTAAGTCAACTTTGACTATTTAACACTTTTAGCGTAGGAGGTCAGTCATTAGTGTGTGATGTTTACAACAAGGGATAATCTAGTATGTAGGAAGGTCGTCCAAATTCTCCAACTAATGAGATCTGTATTGATCTAGAAAATAGGCTAAGATGATTGATTTTTCTCTAATTAATTATTATTGAATTATTTATTCAACTATTTACAAAAGATTCCCTAATTGTTATCATCTTCCCAATTTTGATAATGTTAATAGATTATTTTATAATATAATTTTAAATAAATTAATATATAAATTAAGAGCAAAAAGATAAACTCCTAATTGAATCTTAGTTTCCCATAATAATCTAAAAGACACCAACACTCAAAGAAAACAAAACTAGGAGAATACTTTTTCTATATCTTAAGAAAATATAGATTATAGAAATATAGACCCCGGTTTTTATTATTTAATTTGGTGCAGTTTTGACTCTTTTCATGGAGGCATGAAGTTACTATTTGAATTCTAAATCCAAGTCAAACGATGCAAAGAGGGACAATTGTTGAAAAATTGAAAGGTAAGTGGACATAAGTACTCTTCTAACACGCACTTCATGATTAAACAAACAGTAATTAGAAATGGAATGTTAAGCAGAAGAAAAAAGTCTTCGATACTCATATGTATAATGGCTCAAGATTCTGTTCGGGGACAATTTAATTATTAAAGAGGACATGTTTTGTCTTAAGCTGATCTAAGCTTATGTTTTTAATAGATTTAAGAATGGATGTCTTGTCGGTAATGATATAATATGGGCTGCCTAAACGTTCAATGTTGATCACAAGGACTTTTATTTATTTTTAAATAGAAGAAATAATATGAAATAAAATATTTTGATATATTTAAGTTTATTAGGATGGGGTTCCATTTTTTAATCAATTGATAATTAAAATATTTAAGTTTGACAAAATAGATGGTTAGTTTTTGAGTCCAACAAATTTTATTAATCATTTTAAGTCATATAGTATGATTTAATTTTGGTAAGGAATCGTGATTTAATGATTTGATTTTTTTTATTTTTTTATTTTTTTTTATAGGTAATGGGCCATAGCTGATGTATTTTATTAATCTTCTAAAATTTTACAACCAAGTTCAGTGTCAGCACCGGTAGGAAAGAACTTGGTCAAGAAAACCTTCCATCTTGCTCTTAAAGTATATAAGAGAAAAAAAATTCCCCTATTTACAATCTAACCATCTGAATGGGGAGTTACAAGTTTTTACATTCTCCCTTATGATAATGTTTTTTGTCTACATCTAAATTCATGAAGTTTTGACTTATTGAGATTCACAATAAATACATTATTTAATTTAAAAGTATTAAATTTTATAATACAATGTACAATTGATATACTATTATTTCTATAAATTTATTAATTCATAGTTTTATAAATTGTAGTTTATACAAACCAAATTTATTAAATATGGTTACTTAAGGATTAGCTTAAACAACAGGTTCAAGTTTTATCATTCTACATCAAATACATTGTGGATCCTTCTAATTTGCCTTTAGAAATAGCTATGTAGTATGGGATTTGATGTTGGATGGAAAAACTTGTACTTGTTTAAGCTAATCTTTTGACTATTTTTCTTTCTCTATTATTTGTATTAATTTGATTGTGGATTCATTTTAAATTAAACTACATGTTTTCCTTGGTAGCATGGCTTTATCGAAGACATATTTATCATTTCAGTTTATTGGTGCATACAAACTCATACATAAA